>JAEOAD010000003.1:93942500-94100000 GCA_036365145.1 Orientallactaga sibirica
ATGGGGTGGTAGTGGGTGTACAAGGAGTCTGGGGGCTGAGGGTGGCACCAGCCACTGAAACAGAATACTGGGTGGACTGTGGCCTGGCACATTCTGCCTGAAAGGTTAAGTTTGCTCTGTTTCACATCCAAGAAAGGTTGGTGTTGACACTGGCAAAGACAGATCTCTGATCCTGGCCACACAACTGAGCCATGATCCCAGCCACAGTTTGGCCCTGATCCTGGTCATATGCTGACTGCTAACTCCTGTCATACACCAATTGAACCCCAATCCTGACACAGTACTGAGGTCTCACCTGTTTCACCCTTGACTCCTGGTCCTATATATAGTTCTGGGTCTGACTCCAGAACAGTCCCCCAAGCAGGTTCCAGTGAGTCCAATAGAACCTGAGTGAGTTAGGGTAGCTTATCTACATCCTAGTTGTCCCAGGCCTTTCCCAGGCAGAAGAAATTTGTTTTTCTCCAATAACCCCCACTCTATGCTAAGCCAGAGCCTGTATGTAATTTACCTTCACACTCCAGTCATGCTGACCTAACTTCTCTAGGAGCCCCTTTGGCCAGCCTTGCACCCCAGCACCTTTGCTGTGCAAAGAAACCCCATTTCTTCTGGTCTCTTGCAGCAATCTGCGGCCCAGCCTCAAACCCATGGTCAAGTCCCAGGTCCTGAAGATTTGCCTGCGCAGCCTGTACACACTTCCCTCCAGTGAGACCTTGATGGAACATGGCCTGCCTCCATCAGAGTCAGCCCCAAATGTCACGGTGAGGCCCTGGGCCGGGGGCGCCTCCTTCTCTGAGGTGGAGGATTCCTGGTGTTGGGCCAAGGGTTAGCCCTGCCTGGTGAAGGGCTGAGAGAAGAGCTAGGCCAGGCTTCGACCTTGGAAAGCACTGGGGCCTTTGGAGTTTGCCTCTCAGAGGTCCTGGTCTCCAGGTTGCTCAGTCAGAATTTTCTGAGGCATCTCCTCCCCTCCACCAGCTCTAATTGGCTTTATTGCGGGAATTTCCTGAATGAGACTCAGAGCCGCTGGGACAGAGGACAGGAAGATTTATTCACGCTAGTGAACTGACACAGATCTCTCTGTAATGGTGTCATCCCCAGGCTTAGGGAAGAGGGGCTTTTTGTATCTTCCTTGTTACAAGCAAGCAAGGTTACAGAGGTGTATGTGGTGTGAGCAGGCAGCTACATTCTTGTAATTCCTGTTCCAGTCAGCCCAAAACTATCAGTCACTCGCAGCGCAGGCAGGGAACTTATCTTCATTCCCAAGTTGTTCCTTGTAGGCAAGAAATGACCTATCTGTTGTGTGGGCCCCTGTGGAGGCTTGTGGGCAAGCGGGAGTTTATCTCTCTGTTCCCTGGTGTCTCCCTGTGGGTGACTCACGGGTGACCAGGGACTTACCTCTGTTCTCTGTGGGTAACTTCTGGCCTGTTTGGGGGTGGGGGGCTCTGTAATCCAGTACAAGTTTTCTTTTTTTTAAAAAAATTATTTTTATTTATTTGAGAGAGAGAGAGATACAGAAATAGGCAGGGAGAGGGGGGGGGAGAGTGGGCATGCCAGGGTCTCCAGCCAGTGCAAATGAATTCCAGATGCACCCTTGTGCATCCCTCTGGCTTCCATGGGTCCTGAGGAGTCGGACCTGGGCTCTTTGGCTTTGCAGATAAGTGCCTTAATGCTAATCCATCTCTGCAGCCCAAGTTTTCTTTTAATATTGCTATTTCCTGCTAGATCCCCATCATCATCTTCATAAGCTCTTATGATGCTTCTAATGGGATCCTCTAATACTGGCAAATGACTTGCAATCTTACTGCCTCAATCCGACTCCTGATGAACCGAGTCAAGATTGTTAATCAGGCAGGGGCCAAACAGTAAGGCCAAGAGGACCGTAACCAAGGGCCTAGCTAGGGGTGCCAGCCAAGGGCCCCGGGAGCTCCAGGTGCTATGCCAGGAAGACATTCCAGCTCTCTCCCGCATCTTAATTCTTTCCAAGAGTTGTGTGACATTTTCTGTTATACTTCTGACTGATTTGCAGAAAAACAACCTTCTTCCCCCAGGAAAACACAAGTTCTCCCTATCTCTGCCATCATCAGATCCAGTCCCCTGCGGTTCTACAGTGCGACTGAGGCCGGGGACTCTATGTGGAATGCAGGGTAACTGAACTTTGCTGGGCTAGGCTGAGATCTGCTTTAATGATCAGATAGTTGACTGTGTTGCACCTACTGCTGTCCCTGTTAAGGCCATGCCCAGGAAGATGGGGAGCAGGACGGGGCTCTTCTTCTGTCTGGAATGGCTAGACAGGTATTGGGGGACCTCATTTCCTGGGAAAATTTCTAAATCAGGAGTCAAGAAGACTAGGGAGCAGTCACCCCTAGGAATCAAGTATAAGTCCTATCTTGACAGGCAAAATAGCTACCATCTGGGGCTCTGGTCCCGAGAGCCAGCCTGGCACAGTGTCCTTTTCTCTCACACCATTTGCTTCTCCCAGAGTCTGTACTGAGGGTCCTGCCACACAGGTGCCACCTTTGGCAGCTGGATTGTCTCGGGTCATGTTGAACAGAGTTAAGTTGGAATTGCTACCCCAGTGTAGGCCATTTGGCTAGCTCTTAAGCAGATCCAGCAATCTTTCCCAAGCTCTGGGTCTGCTTGCCTTATCAACTCATGGCTGGTGTTTGCCAGTTGAAGCATTTTTATTGGGGGGGGGGCGCATCTGGAACCCTGGAGAGTTAGTATTGCCCTCATGGGTTCCTGGGTCAGGGGTTGGTTTTGGGGGGCAGGGATCCAGTGTGTTGACTGTGTTCACAGATAGCGACACATTGGCAGGCCTGATGGTTAGCCTGAGTGGGACCAGTGGGTTAGCTCCCTGCCAATGGCTTTTGAGACATCAACCCATCCCGAAGTTTTGAGAGCCCCATTGTTGGGGCCTCTCTATAGTCAGTTCCCAATTTACTCTGCGCCCTTTCCCTAGCTCAGGATGAGCATGTGTAGCAGAACAGCTTCAGGTTCGCTGAGATGAACTTCCAGACCAGGCACAGTTATGGAGGAAGGGATATTATTTATTGAAGCTTACAGATCCAGGAGAAGTTCCATAATGGCAGGAGAAGCGGCCTGCTCTCACAGGACCAGGCAAGAGAGCAAAAGCCCCCAGCCACACAGCACACAGAGCAAAAACTACAGCCAAAAAGTCACACAGCACACTTACAGGAACTCCTGCTAGGCACACTTTGCATATCTTTACAATGGAATCTCAAACCCACCTCCACACCGGCCCCCAGTGACATTGCCTCTAGGAAGGTGATTGCAGATGCAAACTATAAAGTAATAAAACATTGAATATATTGGGGGCCATATATTCAAACTACCACTGCATGTTTACCAAACACTGAGACTCCTTAACCTTTTCTAGGGGCTCCCTTCCAAGCTTCTGGAATGGCAAAGTCCACACAGAACCAGTATCTAAGATATGACCAGTATGCCCCCACAGTCCTCAGCGTTCCTTGGTATGTGCCCACAGGCCACAGATCTCCGGTCATCTCCTGTGTGTCCACAGCAGTCATTTGTGCAGAGCTCCACACTGCAGCACTTCTGAGCCGAGGTGGGAGGACCATCACGTTGTCAGATCTCCTGAGAAACACGGCCTGAAAGAGAAGAGACTGGGGCCCAGGAGGGACAGTTAGTCTTGTTGATCAGAGCCAGTCCATGGTACAGGATGCCTCCCAGATTAGCCTGTGAGACCACGGTGCCAGCAGCAGGGCTGGGTGGAGGTTGTTCAGCCAGTTCAGGTTCAGGAATAGCAGGGCCGTCTACAGCCAGATTCGATTCCCAAGGGCCATCTCCAGGTCGTCTGGACAAGGTCTGCTTCAGTGGCTGATCCCACTGTAGTTCCGGTCTCCACTCCTGGCCGGGATCTACGGCAGCCTTGGCATGGGCGTGGTGTATCCAGGGCCTGACACCTGCACCTTTAAGAGCTGAGGGATGGTTAGTATAACTTGATATGGCCCCTCCCAACTTGAGTCCAGACTTCCCCTCACAGAGACCTTGGTCCAGACCCAATACTTCAGGGGTGAAGGGGACCTTGAGCTATAGAGGGACGGGGAGAGTTAAACATCCAACTACCTCCTTTGAATTGTTGACCAAGTTCTTTTTTTTTTATTGACAACTCCTATAACAGATAATAAACCATGATATTTCCCTCCCCTCCCCCCATTCCCCTTCAGAACTCCACTCTCCATCATATCCCCTCCCTCTCTCCATTAGTCTCTCTTTTAATTTGATGTCATCATCTTTTTCTCCTATTATGAGGGTCTTGTGAAGGTATTGCTAGGCACTGTGAGGTCATGGATATCGAGGCCAATTTCTGTCTGGACAGTTGCATTGTAAGGAGTCGTATCCTCCCTTTGGCTCTTATATTCTTTCTGACACCTCTTCCACAATGGACCCAGAGCCTTGGAGGGTGTGACAGAGATGTTTCAGTGCTGGACACTCCTCTATCCCTTCTTTTCAGCACTATGTTGCCTTTTGGGTCATCCCAGTGGTCATCGCCATCTGAAAAGAGAAGCTTCTCTAACCAGAAGTGAGAGTAGCATTAATATGCCTTTTAGAAACCTCTGGAGGTGGGTTTGTCCATACTCCAAGAGGTTGCCAGAGTCCCTCGGGAGCAGCGGGGAAGGACATCCAACAAGGATTTCACAAGGGGAAACCCTCATTTACGGGGTGTGCAGTGTACTCTGAACAACACGAGTGGCAGGATTTCTGGCCAAGTCAGGCCTGTCTCTTGACAATGTTTAGCCATGGCACTTTTCAGAGTTCTGTTCATTCTTTCAACTCTGTCTGAGCACTGGGGATGGCACCGTGTGTGCAGGTCCCAAGCTAGTCCTACCGCCTTAGACATTTGCTGGACAATTCTGCTGACAAAAACAGGACAATTATCTGATCCTATGCTGATTTGGACCCCAAAGAGTGAAATGATTTCTCTGGCTAGAGCACAGGACACCTCCTGGGCTTTCTCTGTACGAGTTGGGAAGGCTGCTGCCCAGCCTGAGAAAATGCAGACTATGACCAGCAAGTATCTGTAGCCCTTACTGGGCGGAATGTACGTGAAATCCACTTCCAGATGTTCTGAGGCAGCAGCAGGGCCTGGGGCCCTTGCTTGGCATTGTGCTGTGTGCATTGCAGGCATGGTCTGCAAGTTTGTTGAGCCAGCGTTGCGAGCCTCGGGACCACCATGTACCTCTGCAGTAGGGCCACCTCATGGGACTGCTTGACTAAGTCAGGTGCTGCCTGTTCTGTCATCTTGGGTGATCAGCCACCCCTCTGAGTGTTCAGTTGCTCTTCCCTTCAGTGGCTTCTCCTGCTCCTTGGGGTGTATTTGGGCTGTCCCCAGAGAACTGGGAGGGCAAAGCACACCTTTTCTGGTCCCGAAGGAGGGATGGCCATGACTCACTTCTCAAGGAGGGCCGCTTGCTTGGCTGTCTGGTCTGCAAGCTGGTTTCCGTGGCTCACTTTATCTCGGTTAGTGTGAGCTTGGCAGTGAACTACTGCGATGGCCTTGGGGGTGCAGACTGCCTCCAGGAGTTGGAGGATCTGGTCGCTGTCTTTAATTTCCTTTCCCCCTGAGATTCACAGTCCTCTCTCCTTGTAGATGGCTCTGTGGATATGGAGCGTGGCAGAAGCAGACCTGGAGTCAGTATAGGTGGTAGCTCGCTTCCCTTCTGCAAGCAGGAGGGCCCTGGTGAGCGTATGCACCCAGCCTTTTCAGCCAAGCAATCATTGGGAAGTTCCCCTCCTCCAAGATCTCATTAGTAGGAGGTACTGCATACTCAGTGCGTTATTCTTCCTGTTGTTGTAAACTCCAGCTCCCATCAGTGAAGCATTCTAAATCCGAGTTAGGGAGTGGTTCATCTTTCAAATCAGTTTGGGAAGAAAAAATTTCCAATACCTCTTTGCAGAAATAGAGGGGCTCCCTCTCCTCTTCCAGTAGACACATCACTGGGTTCAGGGTTTGCACTGCCTCAATCTGCATCCGGGGATTCTCCCCAGTCAAACAGCAGCTAGCTGTCCCATTGAATAGGGAAGGGACATGGTGGGAAACTCCAACTGTAACAGTCTGTCCCAATGGCAGTTTATCTGCTTCCTAGACCAGCAATACAGTGGCCTCTCACGCCCGGAGGCAGGGTGGCCATGCTGCCACCATGGGGTCCAGCTGGCCTTTTCCGTGGTCCCATTCGCTGGGTCAGCACACCTAGCCTGCCTCCCTTCTTTTCGTGTACGTACAGGATGAAAGGCTGGGTGACGTCCGGGAGAGCTGATGTTTAACTCAGTCTTTCTTCTTGTTTTGAATATATTTTGTTTATTTGAGAGAGAAAGAAGCAGAGAGAGAGAGAGAGAGAGAGGGAGAGAGGGAGAGAGAATGGGTGTGCCAGGGCCTCCAGCCACTGCAAACAAACTCCAGACACATGTGACCCCTTGTGCATCTGGCTTATGTGGGTCCTGGAGAATCAAACTGGGATCCTTTGGCTTTGGAAGCAAATGCTTTCCAGCCCTACTCAGTCTTCTTTTTCTTTGGTTTTTAGAGGTAGGGTCTCACTCTAGCCCAGGCTGACCTGGAATCCACTCTGTATTCACAGGCTGGCCTTGAACTCACGACGATCCTCCTATCTCTGCCTCCCAAGTGCTGGGATTAAAGACGTGCCACCACGCCCGGCTTCAGCCTTTCTTTAGGTTGGTTGAAAGCTGCTGCTTCTTCCTGTGTCTCCTGCATACGTGGGCCTTCTTCTTCTTGATATCCTGCCTCTTGTGGGGATGTAGCAGGTCATCAGCACCCTTTGTGCAGGCCTGGAGGGGGCAGCCAGCAACAGGTCATGTTGTGTGTGTTGCAGTGTAGTGCACCCTGCTGGTCGGCAGTTCTCTAGGTATTTTGCCATCACTTCCCCAAATATGGTGGGGGAGATTTTGAACCCCTGGGGTAGCCGTGTCCATGTCAGCTGTCTTATTTATTTATTTATTAGAGCAGAGAAAGGGAGAGAGAGAGAATGGCTGTGCCAGGGCGTCCAGCCACTGCAAACGGAACTCCAGATGCATGCGCCACCTCATGCATCTGGCTTATGTGGGTACTGGGGAATCGAGCCTCGAACTGGGGTCCTTACGCTTCACAGGCAAGCGCTTAACTGCTAAGCCATCTCTCCAGCCCTCAGCTGACTTTTCAGGCCTGGTTCTGGATCTTCCCACTCGAAGGCGTACAAGGGTTGGCTTGCTCCTGCTAACTACAAGCAGAAGAAGTCAGCCTTTAAAGTCCAGGCAGGGGAGAACTGCCCCTGGCGGAGGTGGCAAGCTCAGCAGAGTCGTGGATCAGGGACCGCGGGGTGCAGAGTCTCAGTAGTGTCATTGACTCGGTGGAGCTCCTGCGCTGGTTGATAGTCAATGGTCTCAAGCTCCTTACCAGGACTAGAGAGGTGTTCCATGGAGACCGAATCTCTTGCAGAATTCTTCCTTCTTTGAGCCTGTTGATGTGGGGGGGGGGGACATCCCAAGCCAGGCTTCCAGGGGGACTGGGTATTGCCTCTGTCTTATGGCCGTGGCCCCAGACTTAAGGGTCACCACCACAGGTGGATGGCTCCTGATGTATGTTCCACTCCTTGAGACCGCCCTCCAAATGCCACCTAAGTTGGTGTGAATTTTGAATGTTTTCCTGCCAGGGCCTCAGAGTGCAGTCTTTGGGGCAGACTTCCAAAGTCAGCACTGGCAGGGCACCAGAGTTGGTGACAAGGCCCAAGTCCATCATTACTGTGGTGCCCGGCTTAGATAGCAAGTCCCTCCCAAGAGGGGGCCCAGAGCTTCAGGCATATACAGGAACCAGTGGCAGACTCAGTGGGCTCCTACTGACCAATTTCTCAGCTCGCAAACCAGTACTTTTGGTGGTCTCTGTAGCCCCAATAATTGTGATAGGGTTGTTAGTGAGCCTGCCAGTGGGAGATGTCACCATACTAATGGCAGCACCAGTATCCAAAATAAAATCCACACCTTGGTCCCCCAGGTTTATTCCGACAGTGGGCTTTGGGGGGCCAATTGTGATTGAGCCCAGTCGCCCTCAGTCAGATTTGGTCTCTCATTGGGGGTCTTTGACTGCAATGGTGGCAGGTCTGGTCTCTTCACAACGTCTGTCCTGTGATCTTCTCTCCTCTCAAGGCACTCATTCTTCCAACAGCCCCTGTCCCTATAACATGCACACTGGTCTCTTCTTAACGTGCGATGGCTTCTCCCACTGGCACGTGGTGGCCTCCTTCTTTCATTGGCCCTCTCTTCTCTGATGGTTACTGCCATAATCTTTGTCTTCTTCTCCAGTTATTTCTTCCTTTTCTTTGTGGTTTCCTCTCAGTTAGCTATCATCACCCTGGCTGCAATATCGATGAGTTGATCAATATTTATTCCAGTGAAAACTTCGAGCTTCTGCAATTTTCGGTGCATGTATTAAGCTGATTGTTGGATAAAGGCTGTGTTTACCAAGGACTGGTGCTGCTGTGCCTCAGGGTCAAAGTGTCTGCATGTGTCACAGTCTCTGTTGCAGTCACATTTGCATTGCTGGTAGAAATCACCTGACCAAGAGCAGCTTGTGGGGAAAAAGGGTTTATTTTGGCTTGCAGACTTGAGGGGAAGCCTCATGATGGCAGGGGAAAAGATGGCATGAGCAGAGGGTGTGCATCACCTCCTGGCTAACATCAGGAGGACAATAGCCACAGGAGAGTGTGCCAAACACTGGCAAGGAGACACTGGCTATAACACCCATAAGCCTGCCTCCAACAATACACTGCCTCCAGGAGGCTTTAATTTCCAATTGCCATCAGCTATGGAGACTAGCATTCTGAACACCTAAGTTTATGGAGGGCTCCCGAATCAAATTGACTGGGTGACTTGTCTGGCTTCTGAGTCACCTTGCTCACTTTGGTCAAACTGGTGGTTCCCTGTGTGCCTTCTTGTGTTCCTTCTAAGATCGCTTGCCTCATCCAGATGAGGATTCCATTCCCTCTTGAGTGTTGGGGGTCCCAATTTCGATGTTCATTTGGGGAGGGCAGTGTCTGCAAATCATTCAGGGTTCACGATGTCTGGCGGGGGATGAGTAATCAGCCAGGTTCAGGCAGCTTGATGCCTCTCAACAGAGGTGAATAGGGTGGTTAGCAGCTGGCAGCAATCATGCCAAGCTAGCTGGTGGCTATTAGTGATACTGGCCAAAAGACCTATCGTGGCTTGGGGCTGCTCTGAATATGCAGAGTATGGAGTTCAGGGGGTTGGTGGTGATGAAGAGCTGATAGGAATATTGTATTGGGCCCATCCCACAAGTTCCTTCTGCCCTGGGGAGGGACTGGCCTGGGATTTGTCACCACAGATAGAAGGGTACCTGTACCCCATGGTTGTCAGGTGGCCCGAGTTTGGGGATCTTCCCCATTTCTAGGCTGGAGGGGGTGCTGCTGGTGGCCGGAGATCATGTTTGTTTGTTTTTTCCTGTGGCAGGGCCGAATAAATGGAGGGTGGTGGTGCCTCTGGTCCCAGACTGGTTTCAGGAGGCAACAGGTTCACGGGCAGGACATATGGGGGAGGTTCAGTGTCTTGTTCAGGGGCCTGATGAATCGGGTCTTTGTCTTCTGGTTTGGTGGTCCCTGCAGCCACAACTGTAGCTGAATTTCTTTGTACGTGGAAGCAGAGCCAGTCAGGTGGGCACAAAGCCAGCACGTGCCAGCAGTCAATGCACGGGAACTGATGGTCAAGATGGCCTGGGTCACTGGTGAAAGCTTCGCTTACTAGATAAATGACAACCAGTCTAGGGTGCCCTCTGGTGGCCACTCCACACCAAAGGATGGCCATTCGATTTCATAGAAGTCTTTAACGTTGATGGTTTCAACTTGATACTGTAATTTCCAGAATATCCTGCCTTGAAATGTTCTAATATAGCCTGGAGCATCATCTGGTGCTTCGGCTGGAAGGAACCCATTTTATCTGTGCCTTGGGTGTATTTAGTGCGTGCACAGGGAGGGGTGGAGGTCCAAAGACCCTCCCTCAGTCACATGTCCACCTGGCAGGCTGCCTCGTGGTGACTTAGGGGCCTTACCAGTGAAGGTCACACATACAAACCCCGTGCCTGGTCAGAGCTCCCTATTACAGGGAGCTGAGTGCCGTTTAGATGAAACAACCACGGCGGAATCACAAGTTAGGGCCCAATCAGACTCGGTAGCCTCGGCTGTGGAACCATCCACATTTACTCTCACATCCATGCTCAGTCACTCAGAGTTTAAACAATTTCCTATTTATTCCCACCAATAATACTGATCTAGCTAGATACCAAGACCGGAGTAACATCAGTCTACCTGGCAGAAGGAGGGCTGTCACCTCGGGATCGCATCGAGGCTCAGGGGCTCCTCTTGCGGGGATCAGTCTGCACTGGCTCCTTCCGGTCTTGCCTATCCCAGGTTTCTTACCTGATGCAGTCGGCCACTCCCGATTCTGCATGTCACTCCTCTGCTCGGGTGCCCTGGTCCAGAGCTCATCAGTCCTTCTCCCGACCTCTTGGTAGAAGAGCCCGGAAATGCATGGGGGGGGGTGCGCACTTCTCAGTCCCAGGGGCCATAGTGGGCTGCAGAGCCCACGAGCAGTGGCCCCTTCTACCCAGCAAGGGGTCTAGCAGTCTGATCTCGTGGAGCCTCCAGGAAATGTTGCGGGAATTTCCTGACAGAATGAGACTCAGAGCTGTTGGGACAGAGGACAGGAAGATTTATTCTCACTAGAGAATTGACACACAGATCTCTCTGTAATGGTGTCATCCCCAGGCTTAGGGAAGAGGGGCTTTTTGTATCTTCCTTGTTACAAGCAAGCAAGGTTACAGAGGTGTACGTGGTGTGAGCAGGCAGCTACATTCTTGTAATTCCTGTTCCAGTCAGCCCAAAACTATCAGTCACTCGCAGCGCAGGCAGGGAACTTATCTTCATTCCCAAGTTGTTCCTTATAGGCAAGAAATGATCTTTCTGTTGTGTGGGCCCCTGTGGAGGCTTGTGGGCAAGTGGGAGTTTATCTCTCTGTTCCCTGGTCTCTCCCTGTGGGTGACTCACGGGTGACCAGGGACTTACCTCTGTTCTCTGTGGGTAACTTCTGGCCTGTTTGGAGGAGCTCTGTAACCCAGTACAAGTTTCTTTTAATCTTGCTGTTTTCTGCTAGAGCTTCTGTGGAAATGACAAACGCTCCCCAGATTCCATGGTACATCTTGGTCTTTGATGCAGCATGCTAGTCCAAGCCCAGGTCTCTATTTAGCCCACACCCCGTCCCCAGGGACTGAGGCAGCAGGGCTGGGGCTGGTTGGTCCTCATAGGTCTCCAGTCTCTCCTGCTGGTACTCAGCACACAGCAAGGCCACCTCTCATTCCACACCCTGGCTAGGCCAGGATGGTTCTGCCCACAGGAAGCAAGGGAAGAGTTCTGGGGAGTTCCTTTCAGAAGGAACCTGCCTGGTCGTCATGGCTCCACCTGTAAGGAAAAAGTTTAGAGGCGAGCTTAAAGGGAAGAGGCAGACCAGATACCTTCGTGGCAAGAGCGTCTTTGCTCAGTCTCAGAGGACGTCTCAGATCAGCAGCACTGGGAACACTGCGGCATAGTGGCGGCAGTTTGGCAGGGGTTTTGATTGGCCTTAGGGTGGGGTGGGGTCCTGCTGGCAGTGAGAGTGAGGGTGGGATGAGGAAGTGACGAAAGCAAGCTGCTTCCTCAGGTACCTAGCTTCCCTAGGGTCATAAGTCAGCAGCTTTTTGTCAAGGTAGCCGGAACAGTTCTGTGATCTCTGGACAGACATCCTGGAGTCTAGAGTTTATTTGCCAGGCTCCTGTCTGCTGACCCTTTACCACCGATGGTTAAGTTTTACTCAGTGGAAGCAACAAGGTAAGGCACGAAGCCCCTTGTACCAGATATGGTGCCGAGCTTGGAGTGACAGGAGCCACGTCAGCCAGAGAGGGTGGGCAGCTGTGAGGGCCTGAGCTATGACCTTGAGCCAGGTTCCTCAAGCACACTTGGGGCACAGCTGGGGTGGATGGTCTTGGTGACACTCAGAGACACACCACAGGGAGCTGAGGAAGGAGGGTGTGGTCGCAGGAGAAGCCCACAGCCATTCCTGCGGGAGGAGACAGCTCATCTGGGGTCGTCCAGCTGTGTGTCAGCCCATCCTGGCACTGGAGCCCAGCTTCAATTCTCACTTTCCTCCTACCTGGGGGGAGGGGTGCAGGGAGCATCTTTTGTTATCTGTGCATCATCTTTGGTGAGGCGTCCACTCGGATCTCACAACTAACTTTGAGATGGGGCTACTAGGTGGTTCTTAGCGTTTATATTCTATACGGGAATGGTGATATGGCTGTGGCCGGCATGTGAAAGCAGTTTCTGGCTGCCGTTTTCTGAAGACAAGCTGCTCAAGCCCAGAAAGCCAGCTTCACTTTCATCTCATGGACTGTGTGTGGCATCGTTCCAGGAAGTTGTATTAAGTAGTCACAGTAATTTCCTCCTGGGTTTTCAGCTAGAAGTGGTGTGCTTACCGGGGTTACACCTGGGTCCGTGGCTTAGCTTGTGTGAGCAGCTTTCAGAAAGTACCACAGCTTTGGAAGTGCAAGATCAGACGACAGTGCCAGGGCCAGCTCTAGGGAGGGCCTTCCTTGGCGCTGCCTTCCAGTCCTCATCTGAAGGGCACTGGAATTGCTTCTCATTCCCGTTTTTTGCTTTTCTTATTGTTTTTATCTTGAATGCCCCCAACCTGGTTCAAGTTTTGCATGTTTGTTCCCCAGCCAGTGGTGTAATTTTGAAGGCTGAAGAGCCTTTAGGAAGTCGGTCACTGGGGATGGACCACTGAAAGATGAACACACTCTGGCTCTATCCCTCTCGTCTTCCTGGCCCACCATGTGAGGCAAGGAGCCCTGCAGCACAGTGCTGCCACCATGAGCTCTGCCATTCCATCCCTGCCACCATGGAGCAACACCCTCTGAGACGTGAGCCAGACTCTTTCCCCCTGTGTAAGGTGTTTCTGTCAGATATTTGGTCAGAGCCATGTAAAAGAAACTGACACATCTTCCTTTCCTAAGGGCATGAATCTCATTCACAAGGGCCCCACCCTCACGACCAGTCACCTCCCATAGGCCCCATTTCCCAATGCCAGGACCTTGTGGGGAAGGTCAGGAGTTCAGCACCAACATTCTGCCTATGCATTTTGAGTTAGTCTTCAGCAGATTAAAGTTTAGGGTGTCTTCTATACGAATGTCCATACCTTTTCCACACCCACCTTGTTGGCAAGACCATCTTTGCTCTAATCTTATCTATCTATCTATCTATCTATCTATCTATCTATCTATCTATCTATCACCTATGTATCTATCTATCATCTATGTATGTATCTATGTATGTATCTATGATCTATCTATCATCAATGCTATTTATCTATCATCCATCTATCTATCATCTATGTATCTATGTATCTATGTATCTATCATCTATCTATCATCAATGCTATGTATCTATCTATCATCCATCTATCACCTATGTATCTATCTATCATCTATGTATGTATCTATGTATGTATCTATGTATGTATCTATGATCTATCTATCATCAATGCTATTTATCTATCATCCATCTATCTATCATCTATATATCTATCTATCATCTATCTATGTATGTATGTATCTATCTATCATCTATCTATCTATCTATCTATCATCTATCTATCTATCATTTATCTATCATTAATGCTATGTATCTATCATCCATCTATCTATCATCTATCTATCATCTATATATCTATCATCTATCTATGTATGTATGTATCTATCTATCATTTATCTATCTATCTATCATCTATCTATCTATCTATCTATCTATCTATCATCTATCTATCATTAATGCTATGTATCTATCATCCATCTATCTATCACCTATGTATCTATCATCTATTTATGTATCTATGTATCTATCTATCATTGATCTATCATCAATGCTATTTATCTATCTATCTATCTACCATCTATCTATGTATCTGTGTATCTATCTATCTATCTATCTATCTATCTATCTATCTATCTATCTATCTATCATCTATCTATCATCTATGTATCATCTATCTATCTATCTATTATCTATCTATCTATCAATCATCTATCTATCATCTATGTATCTATCTGTCTCCATGACTCCAGTTCTAATCTCTTTACTCTGTCTACTGATTTCTTTGCTGATGTTTAGGCCAATATCATAATGTGTTGATCATAATAGAAGTGGAGCAGATGTTTCTGACCCTCCAGATGTAGATGTGGAATCCTAGCCCCTGCCTTGTTAGATCATAGCGTAGCATCCTTCTAAAGATGCCTGAGGGTATTTGCTTGCTTCTTCTGCCCTGTGAGGTCACAGTGAGAAGCCAGCCAGCCATGGGGCAAACATTAAGTCTGCCAGTATCTTGTTCTTGGACTCTAGCTTCCAGGACATGGAGAAATTTCTGTTGCTTCTAAGCCATGCGGTCTATAGTATGTTTTTTGTTTGTTTGTTTGTTTTGTTTTTTTGGTTTTTTTTTTTTTTTTTTTGGTTTTGCAAGGTAGGGTCTCACTCTGGTCCAGGCTGACCTGGAATTAACTATGAATTCTCAGGGTGGCCTTGAACTCTCTTCGATCCTTCCTATCTCTGCCTCCCGAGTGCTGGGATTAAAGGTGTGAGCCACCACGCCTGGCTTAGTCTATGGTATGTGGTGACAGCAGCTTGGGTGGGTCAGCCATCCACCATTGCTCTTTTTCAAACACGTTCCTGCCTTTCTATGGTGTTTGCATTTCCCTATGCATCTTTGAAGGAGCTGGCCAACTTCTGCCAACCACACACTGAGGCGTGACTGGTATTGCATCAGATCCATATTGGCCAGTCTGGGGGTTCCTGGCATCTCTGTCTTGAGTGGTCTTTTGTGGCCTGGCAACCTAGACCTTCAGCCAGCCCCATGCAGCCCATCAGCACAGCCCTGCCAGATTCAGTGAGGGGTCCTGCCCATCTGCTGCCAGGGTCTCCTAGGTGCTCAGCGTCTTATGTAACATTTTCAAAAGTGGTTCAGTGTCCTGATCGTCCCCTCCAGCAGGCTCGCTAGCCTTTGGTAGATTCTGTGGATCTGACCCCCACTTCTTTGAATGAAGGCAGCTTTCTTCTCTCTGATCTGAATGTTCTTCCTCTCCGGCACTGCACGACTTTGCAGTGCCTGGGCTGAGTAGAGGCGGTGAGGCGTTGAGAGCAGACACCCTGGCCCTGCTGCTGGTCTGGGAGGGAAGCACGCCACCCTTTGCCATGCTGTCATCTTGGGTTTGGCCTGGGTTGGGTTTATTACTGTTGTTGTGATTTTGAATATTCTTTCATTTTAATTTTTATTTATTTGCAAGGAGTGAATATGGGCATGCCAGGGCCTCTAGCTGCTGCAAACTAACTCCGGATGCATGTGCCACTTTGTGCATCTGGCTTTATGTGGGCACTGGGAAATCAAAGCCTTTACACACTGAACCATCTCCCCAGCCCCAATTCCAATACTTTCTACTTCCAGTTTTCATTCCCTCTGTGATCCACCAAGGACTGAATTAGTTACTTATCCCATTGCTGAGAGACGACAAGGAAGAGGGTTGACGTCGGCAGACCGTTTGAGTTCATCATGGCAGGCATGCCCCTGTCGCAGGAGTGCGAGGCAGCTGGCCACACTTCGCTGTCTGCATCCAGGAAATAGAGAGCCATGGAAGCCCGTGCAGCCGCCATTGCAGCTGAAAGCCTGCCTCCCTTCAGAGGCAGGAGCGGCCTCCTTCACAGTGGTTTTTCTGCAGACAGGCAAAGCCTTGTTTTTGAAGAATCCTGTGGAAGGAAGTCTTGCCCTGGTTTCCACAGCTGTGCAGGCGCTGGCCCCTTGAGAATCTGTCTTTGCCTGGGGCTTGTCTGAGTTCCCAGGTACTTATCTACCTGGGGGCTTAAATCATTCCCCAGGGATAAGGCTATCCCGGGGCTTGTTCTCTTGTTTCTTGTGTCTGCAATTGCTTCCCTTGGGCCTTTGGAACCATCTCTTGAAAATCTCAGAAGGCATTTAAAGTTCAGAGAGATTTTATTCGATTAAGAGAAGAAAAGAGGAGAAAGCACAGACAGCTCCTGCCCATGAGAAGGCAGGAGGGAGTAAAGCCCACCTAGAGGCCCAATTTGGGGCCATTGATAGGTTCTGAATGGAGTTGAGCTAACCAGTCACAATGCCAGGTCCAGGGTTAAACCCCAAAGGCGATTGTATATTAGCTTGGAGTATCTGGTGTCCCGCTGCAGGCTTTGTAGCTTCCTTCTGGTGTCTGGAGCACATAGATGGAACTCCTGCAGATGGAACCCTGACCCGAGGAGAAATGACCTTGGGTTGCAGCAAATTTAGTTGTGTATATCCTGTTTTCTTGCTTATCTTTCATAATCTTTTTTGTGACTTACTTGGACCTCTGTGACATATTTAAGCTTCCTGGACTTTTAAAAATTATTATTTATTTTATTTATTTAAGAGAGAGAGAAGAAGAAGAGAGAGAGAGAGAGAGACAATGGGTGTGCCAGGGTCTCCAGCCACTGCAAATGAACTCCAGATGCATGCACCACCTTGTGCATTTGATTTATGTGGGTCCCAGGGACTTGAACCTGGCTGCTTAGGCTTTGCAAGCAAGCACCTTAACTGCTAAGCCATCTTTCCAACCCAAACTTTCTGGCTTTATCCTTAATCTCTCTTACGTGGGATCTGGAGAGTCAAACATGTGTTCTTAGGTGTAAGGAAAGTGTCAGAGAAAAGCACAAGAGAACACCAGATTTGATCTCCACAGATAAGACTGTTTATTAGAGAAACAATGAGGGCAGCAGCATTCCCGCGGGATGAAGGCTGAAGCCACTGAGCCAGGCTAGGGTGTAAGTTTATAAGGAGAATCCTAAGAAAACAGACTGGACCAGGTGCCGCTGATAAGAACAGTGTAGCTGTGTGTGTCCTTGTTCAGAAAAGGCTTCTTTAGGCAGGAATGTCTAAGGGAGGACACTCAGATGGTCCCTGGTCTTTCAAGGCCAGTGAGGCTAGACAATGTGTTACAGGGGCGGGGGGGGTCCTGAGAAACTGATGTGTAAAGCAGTGAAGACCCCCAAATACTGGAGATGCCAGGAAGGGGGCCTCTGCTGAGGAAAAGTGACAGGCACTGACATCGCCTGTGCTGCCGGCAACAGGGCTGTCGGTCACTAGATGATAATGTCCCCTCACGATACAGGACGTGCAACTGCAGGAGTCTGGTGTTTGTCTGCTCGGTTTGGGTCTAATCTTCCATTGCCATTCTCAAGTGACTATTCCCTTTTGGAAGGGGAATGTTTACTCCATACCATTGTACATTAGAAATAGGTAACTTGTTTTTATATTTTACAGGGGATCACAGCTAAGATTTTTCTTTGAGCCTAGAAGTGAACTGAACTTTGAACTTTTGCTCAATATTGGGACTGCCAAGGCTGTAGGGACTTTAGAAGTTGAACTAAGTGCATTATGAGATGGTTAGGAGTCTGCGGAGGACAAAGGTAGAGCGTTATGGTTTACATGTGCAGTGTCTTCCCATTGACTCATGTGGTCCCCAGCTGATACAACCTTTTGAGAGGTTTCAGAACCTTTCGGAGGTGGGTCTAGCTAGAGGAAGCAGGTCTCCGAGGATCACTTTGAGGATCCCAACCCAGTCCCAGCTTGCTGCTTCCTGATTGGCACCAGTGAGAAGCTGCACCTCAAGTTTCTGTGGCCATGGACCAAGCTCCCCTCGTCACCATCCCCTCCCTCCGTGATGGGCTATGACCACTGAATCATGGGCCAAATCCTTTCTCCCCTGAGAAGCTTCTGTCAGGTACTTGGTCAAAGTGATTCCAAGGGGACTTATGTAAGGCACTTTGGCAGGGGCTGGCACGTGATCCAAACTTGCATGAGTGACTGGTCATTGGTTTTAGATCGTTGCTCTTCTCCACTCCACCTGTGCTGGGAGAGCCTTGGGGAGAAGCTGGTCGGGTTGTCGTGGCACAACTCCCCCCACAGGGGGACACACGGGACTGATGCTAGCTTTAGTGCCATCCTCACTTGCATCTACACATCTGTTCTCCATGCATCTCGAGGCAGCCTTGGTGCTGAGGCCAGCTTGGGCCAGACTACTGTAGCATGTGCAGAGAGGCAGCTGATGTCAAAAACCTTCTCTCTGGAGAGCAGGGGGGCAGGTCACCAGAAAGGAGGGAACAGCAGTGTGGGTGGGAGAGTGGTGAGAGCAGGTGGGGACTGGATTCCCCATGACACCTGCATGGTCCACGGTCTGGAAGCAGGTCTTTCCTTCCCCATGGTTAATATCTACAGAGCCTTCAGCCACAAAAGCGTGGCCTGTCCTCGCCTACCAGGGCTGGGCCCAGCAAAGCAGACACTTTGGGACCTCATGCAGGATTAGGGAAGGATGTGGGGTGACCAGGCTGCCCTGTTCCCTGCCAGGTGCTGTATAAGAAGACGTTTGATGCCCTCGATGTGCTCCTTCAGAACTTCATCTCGGAGAACCCGAGCACGGATGAAATCTGTTTCCTCTTGCAGGTCAGGCTGCCACCCCACAGGGGAGGACTCCACCCCTGTCCCATCCCAGCCTGGGCAGTGGCTGAGAGGGAGGAGGAAGGGAGGGAGACAGGCAGAAGCAGATCTGGCTGCCAGGAAAGCTGTTGTATCAGCAGAGAGCTGCATCTCCCAGTCCTGTCCTTCAGCTTGGGGGAAGAGACGGAGCTGCAGGTTGGCTTGGTCTTCAATGGCCAGTGGTTTACCCAACCATAGCTATGCACTGAAGTTCCCTGAAGTCCCAAAGGGACTTGGATGAGCCAAAATAAAACTCTTTTCTTCATAAAGCAGCCTGCTTTGGGCATTTTGTTATAATAATGAAAAAATGGGCACATAGAATTTATAAAGGGTTGGGCTGAAGTGTAGACTATGTCTGGGGTTTGGGACTGGCTCCAGAAATAAGGCAGAAAGTCTTAGGAACAGAGCCCTAACCTGAAATGTGACATAGCCTCCAGGTCAATAGTGCTAGGAGTTGAGTTGAGTTGAAGGAAGCCCAGCTGGTGTCTACTGGGGATTGCTTGGCTGGTTTCAGAAGCTCTGTGCTGGTTGCATGAGAGCAGCAAGCCTCCCCTTCGTCTTCTTACATCTCAGATTGTCTGAGTCCGTGAGACAGCCTGAGCTGAAGGAGCGGCTGGTAGACAGACACAGAGGCCAGTGGCCTGGCTGACCAGCTCTACTCAGGGTGGAGTGAGTTGGGTGTGGACGGTCTGTGGGTTCTGGGCCTTAGGCTCTGCTCTCCCTGTCCCAGCACATGGAGCACTGGCTGACTTCCACCAAGAGCCTCGAGCGCAAGCGAGCCGTGCACTCCATCTTCCTGCTGCTGGAGTATGTGCTGAATTCCCTGATACTTCCTGTGAGTCCCCAGCTCCTGAAGGCCAGGCCACGGGGAGCACCTGGTAGGGTCGGTGGGGGTCCCTCAGGCCTATGCCCATCTCCTGGTGAGAAGTCCTGGGAGCACACTGGATTCCTGTCATCAGCATTCAATAAGCCCTGGGCTCTGGGCTGAGGCTGCCATTAGCAGGGTGGTATGAGGAATCCTGGCACCAGCACTGCAGCCAGCAGTGAGCTGAGTGAGGTGGAAAGAAGGAAAGCAGGGAGGGAGCCGGGGACAACCTGGGGACAAGGCGTCATCCAGAAAACAAGCAGCTGGGCCTGGGGTGCCAGGGTGCTGCCCCTCAGACAGATCTGGAAACAGAGCAGCAGGGAAGGATGAGAAGCGCCCCTCTCCTGCAGAGGCACCCCAGTCTGTCAGGGACAGTCCTCAGGATAGGATGTGCCAGCTCAAGCAGGCTTCCTGGGGCCACGGGCCTCAGCCCCCATCTTCCACCCCAGAAAAGCAGAGTGAGGAGGCTTAGCACTAGCCAGGCGTGGTAGGCAGCACTCAGGAAACAAAGGCAAGGGGTTATGACTGAGAATTGGAGACTAGGATATGCTACATAATGAGACACTGTCAAAAGAAAATAAAACAGAAAGGAAGGAAAGAAGAAAGGAAGGAAGGAAGGAAGGAGGGAAGGAAGGGAGGGAGGGAGGAAGGGAAGAAGAAAGGAAAGAAGGAAGGGAAAAGAAAGAGGGACTGGGGAGATGGTTCAGTATGTAGAGCACTTGCTGCCTAAGAGTGAGGATGGGCGATCAGGTCCCCAGCACCCACATACAAAGTCAAGAGGGTGTAAAGGCCCACCTAGAATCCCATCACCCAGGAGGCAGAGACGGGATCCCCAGGGCCAGGCTAGCTGAATCAAGTAGGCCTGGGTTCAAGTAAGGACCCTATTTCAGTAAATAAAGTGATCAGTGATCAAAGAAGACACTAGCGTCAAGCTCTGGCATCCAAACATATCTGTATGCGCACCCACACGCATGTGAACAACCTCACACACATGCATGCACACGAAAAGGGAAGGACTGGAGGGATGAGGACAAAGATGGCTAATTGCAAACACAGCCCTGATCCTCTAGAGGAAGGCAGATCCTCTGCAGATGTGGGACAGGCAGGAATCAATAACAGAAACCTCATCAAAATGAGTAACTTCTGTGCATCCAGACCCAGGACACAGGTGGGAGGAACATCTGATGGAGGACTCACATCTGGAGAATATCCACTCTAGGAACAGCTAATCCAGTCCTTGCAAGGGCAGGTTTCATATAGGCATTAAGAGTATTATGGGGTCCAGTGTCACACAAGTAAGACCATCGACTCATGGAATGTGAGGCAAAGGCTTAGTGAGTAAAAAAGAAGGAAAAGAAGAAGAAAAGCTGGTGCACCAGGGCTACATCCAGAGTTCAGGATCTCAGGATGCAGCCTTGCATTGTTTGGAGGGTCAGCTTTTATTGGAAAAAAAAAAACAAAAGCGACAAAATGTTTATTGCCAAAACAGGATGGGAGTTAAACCAGGAATCACAACTCACATTCTTAGAAGATTATAAGGAAGAAAAAAAACAGAAGGAACTTGTGAACAGGTCTGTTGGTCATTTACAGGAAGTGCCTAGGGAGTGTGAGGTAGGCCTGTGACCAAGAGTCTCCAAATGTCCTGCCTCTCTGCCCTTAAGGACTTTGCTCTACAATGCAGGCCTTGGGTAATGCTACTCAGACCAGCAGAGCATCCTGTTTATCTGCCATCCCCATCTGCTCAAGCAAGTGTTGCGTTCCATTCTTTTATGAGCTCCTACAAGGAGGTGACTTCTATTTTTCTCTAAGCTTGATACAAAGAAATGTAGAGAAATATAACATTTTGCTCTCTTTACAAGAGAACTATGAAAGTGAACACGCCTGACACAAATTGTCATAAAGGAAATGCAAATAAAACCGCAATGGGATACCACTACCTACCCACTGGAGGGTAAAATTAAAGACTGGCAATAGCAAGTGTTGGCAGGGGTGTGGAGCACCAGAAATGTCACACGGCTAGTGGGAGTGGCAGATGCTAACACTTTACAGAACTTCCAGCAGTTTCTTTGAAAGTTAAACACATACTTATTGGCTAAGTGAACAATTCTGTTCCTGGGTTTTTGCTCAAGAAGAAGGAAAACTTGTATCCATGCATGGAAAGACGCATGGAAGAATATTTTTGTGGTTTTGCTTCAAGCAGGGAACAAGAATGTGCAAGCGGTAGGTGGTGAGAGCAATCCAGAAACCCACGGAAACAACCCGTCACACATTAGCCATCAGCGATGGAGGAAGCACGGAAGCCAGCTCTCAGGGCACCCAGATCGTGGACTCGTGTACCCCAACACTCACTTCTAGTGTGTTTTGTTGATGGTGATGATGGTGAGACCAGGTCAGGCCTCACTGCTCACAGCTAAGGACTGGCCTTCAGAGAGGCCTGTGGGGGTACTGTGCCATGCTTGGGGGTGCACTGTGGCCTCCAGAGGAGAACAGACAGATGGGGAGAGGAGAGGTCATGCACAGTCCATGAGCCAGGTGAGAGAGGCTGGGTAGGGAGGGACCTGTGGATCGAGCCTGGTCACTGCTGACTGGGAAAGCCCAGGAAATCCTGGTGAGCCACAGGCCTTCTGGGAAAGGACAATTCCAAGGACTGTAGCCTGGGCATCTGGAGAGAGCAGGCTGTCGCCCGCTGAGGTGGCTGGCACATGGGAAGCCGATGAGTTCTACGTGGGCTTGTTGGGCATGTGATGTCTGCCAGACACTCAGGCTGTGGTGCTGAGCTGGCAGTGGGGCAGGGGTCTGGCAGGGAGTTGAGGGGCTTAGCCTGGAGACAGACAGACATATGTGTAATGTGGAAGGCGTCACTGTAGACCCTATGAGGGAATGAATTCACCATCACATGGAAGATCCCACTGTGAGGGGACAAGCCATGTAGTCCACATGCAAATAGAATCGCCCACAGAGGAAGGCTCCCTCCGCCCCTAGCCACGCTCTGCTCTGCTTATGTCATCAGATCACTTCTCAGGCCACAGACAGGGTGCCAGCCCATGACAGCCCAGCCTTGGGCTGCTTCTGTTCAGGTCCAGACTGCTTACCCACATGAGTCAGTCTTGCCTCATGGCCCCCGCACATGAACCCGGCTTCCAGGGGCTGGGAGGCTGGCTAGACCTAAGGAGAGACTGCACGTGCCCTCACCGTGACTGGGAAGAGTGCAGGAGGCCCACGTCACCACTTTTCTACACCTCTTTGCCTCACTGAAGTAAGATCTGCATGCCGTTAAACCAAGCCAAGGCATGGAGTTCAGCGGTGCGCTGCCGGTGCTCATGAATTTCCAAGGAAAATGTGAACACGAAAAAGAATGTGCTATCAAGAGACAAGTGTTTGCTACCTACAAGAGTTCAGAGGACATTCTAGAGCCGCAAACAAAAGCAGAATCAGAAATGAAAGACTGGGGTCTGTTCACCAGCAGCTCAGGCTCCACAGAAGAAAAAGGAACCCAGAACAGGATAAGAGATGCCACGGCAACTAAAGGAAGAAGCAAGACTTGGGGAAACTGCGGGACAGCGTGAAGTCTAAGTGGATCCCAGGAGGAGAGGGGAGATGAATTTGCTAGAAAATGCAAGCCCGCACATCCAAGACTATCAGGAAGGAGCCCCAGGAGGACAAGAACAAAGGACGATTGGTCACAACCAGATTTGTTAAAAGCCAGTGGAAAGTGTGTGGGGGGGGGACGGGGGATTTTAAAATAGCCAAAAGAAATATGCACATATGCACACACAGACAGGCACACAGACATGCAAATAAGCATGACACAGTCAGGCACATACTCACACAGGCATGAGTGCATACACACAGGTATACGGACATGCACATGCATATTCATATATGCATGCCTGCACGCTGGCATGTACAAATGCACACCGGCACATGTTCATACCCACCAGGATGCACACAGGTAAGCACATACATGCCCAGGCACACGCACATGTGCACGTAGACTTGCCTGGCCTCTCATGGTGGATAACAGAAACCCCGTGTCCCCATGAGGAGTCAGGTCAGAGAAGTGAAGGGTTCCTGAGTGCGACAAAGAGCTCCCCTCAAGTTCTAGCCAGTGTGTCTCCCACAAGCTGCTGAGCCCACGAGTGGAGGAAGTGGCGCCACAAAGCCATGCCTGGCTTTGCTCATTGCCCTACTCATTCTTCCCAGGTGGAGTCTGTGCCATCCGTGCTGGGCCACCACATCGGTCTGCTGATGCTGCTGTGGAGTGACAGCGACAAGGCCACCTGCCAGCACGCGTACCACTGTGTCTTACTCCTCTTGCAGCTAGTAGTTCAGCACAAGGGTGAGCAGAGTTGGGGTGAGGTGGACTTGCTCCTGGTGCAGGCCTGGCTCCTGGCCTTCCAACTCCTCAGACCGCACGGCTGGCTGTGAGCTGGAGCTGAGGCACTTGGGCCAAGGGAAGAGGCTGCCGCCTCCTGAGCAAGTCTGTCTGCAGGGAAGGCAATGGAACTCATGCACTGGAATAAGGTGAGGAACCTTGAAGCCAGGAAGTCTGCCGACTGGGAGATGAAGCTCTACCACATGGTAAAGGTGAGGCCACTCGGGCTGTGCCTGGATCTGACCCTCACATCCTGCCCTAAGCCACTGTACAGATAGGGCCAAGGGGTCCCAAGGGGGCTGTGCAGTGGAGCGGGTTGAATGGAACCACTAGGAGACAGACCCCAGCTCTTTACAGGGAAATACCCCTTCTCGATCCCTCCCCTCCCAGCCTCTGTCCGGACAGGATGTTTGGACCCATGGGCTCATTGACACCTCCCTCTGGCTCCGAGGGTGACCAGCCCTCCTTGCCCTCCTCCCTCCTCTGGTCATTTCTGGCCCACCCTCCCTATATTCTCCTCTCTGGCTCCACTAGCCCCTTGGACAGGATGGAGAAACCAGGGTGCTGGGTTTGAGTTCAAATTCTGTCCCTAACTGGCTGGGTGACCTTGGGTTGTCATTCCATCTTGTTGAGCCTGTTTACCCACCTGCCAAGTACGTAAGGGCCACCCAGACCTATGCTGCCACTCCCCAGGCAGGCAGTCTGTGCTGTGAGCTGCGATGCCCTGGTGGGGTGGCATCCCTTGGAACACACTAGGCTGAGCTTGCACTCTCAGTGGCCCTTCTTGGAAGACAGTAGCCAAGGAATTTGGGTTCATGATTCTGTGGCAGTGGGAAAAGCAAGACAGGGGAGAGATGGAGCTACGCAAGAGCCAGTTTTCATACTGTCTGGCTGCAGGTCAGGCAGGTCCCCAACCCCCTAGGCAAGGCTGTTGGCTCCACTGCGCCCAAGGGAAGTGTCCACAGAAGGTGCAATGGTGGGGTTTGTGGCAGTGACACTTACAGGCATTTAGTGATGGCCTGAGTCCAGGTGGGGGACAGCTAGGAGTGAGGGGCTAGAGATAAGGCAGAATAGACCCTTCCAGACCCCGCTATAGCCTGTGACCGTGGCACTCATACAAATATGCCCTTCATTTCATGTCTAGTAAGAACCTGCCTCAGGTCACTGCTGACCAAAGGCCCCAGCCCTCCCCTTGCCCTTTGGTCCATACAGGCCCTCCATGCCAACCTAACGGTGGCCCAGCACACACAGCTGGTCCTCACACTGCTGGGCTCCCTCAGCAGGCACAACCATCTCTGCTGCAACCTGGCCGCCAAGGTCCTTCTGATGATCTTTGAGGCACGGAGCATCAGGAAGGGACAGGTAGGGGCTGAGTGGGCATGGCCTGTGTGCTCAACTGTGTGTGTGTGCGCAAGTGCACGTGTGTGTGTGTGTGTGTGTGCACACGCCTCATTTACAGAGACTGCACCACCCAGGCTCATGCCTCTAACCAGGAGCCCCATCTCCAGCTATCTTTGTACAGCAAGATGTGGCAGTCCTTGGCCCACACCACCGTGGGAGGGAGCACATCTCACTGCCATTCAGTCTGGTCTGGTCAACTGAATTGAAGAGTCACCCAACAGGGGCTGCCAGGCCCCACTGACTTGGATACCAGCAGGGTCAACACCATTAGCCCCTGCTTGTGGTCCCCACTTTCCTAGAAACAAAGGTGGGGTGAGAGTGGGAGGTTGGGCCAGCAGCCTTACCAGTGAGTGGTGCACCAGGGTCCCACCTGCCCAAGGCCGTGCTCTTCCCACCCCTCCTCCCAGGTGGCCGAGATCCTGCAGAGTCTATTAAAAATGCTGCCCCAGATCCGTTTTGAGGATGTTCATCAGACCGTGCAGAAGGCCATAGTGGCCCTGGGGACTCAACACAGTCAGGAGGTGGCTGAGGGGATCCTGTTCCTGTGCCCCGCCTCAGATAGGTAAATTCTCCTTTGGTCCATGCACCCTGAGGTGGACATCATCTGACCACATGACGGCCTTCCCTCCTGGGCCCAGCCACTCACTGCACACACTGGGGAGTTCTGTCATACTTAGCTTCCTTTTTGACCCCAGATCAGGACGGGTGGGGCCCTGAAAGTATCCCGATTATTAAACAGTCCCAGGAGAAAGCTTCAGGGTGGAAATGTCCCTGCATCTTAGAAAACTTCCTGAAAAGCCGGGCGTGGTGGCACATGCCTTTGATCCCAGCACTCGGGAGGCAGAGATAGGAGGATTGCCATGAGTTCGAGGCCACCCTGAGACTACATAGCTAATTCCAGGTCAGCTTGGACCAGAGTGAGACCCTACCTTGAAAAACCAAAAAAAAAAAGAAAGAAAGAAAGAAAAAGAAAATTTCCTGAAGTGGACCTGCAACTGAGCTATAATCAGCCAGAGACTGTGAAGATATATGATGATCTGCCCCCACCCCAAGATACGTTGTGCCTTCAGAGCCTTAGTTGGCTCAGCTCCAGCTTCACACTGGGTGCCACTGAGTTTTCCAAGCTGCTGTCTGGACAATGTGGCCTCACTACTGGGACATAGCCTGTAGGCCAGCCATGGCTCTATGCCCATGACACTGTGAGAGGGCATTCTCAGGGTGGCTGGCCACGTGCTCACCACCTTATAGATGGGATAGATGTGTGTGTCCTTGACAGTGTGTGGAGAGATGCTGGGCATAATGTCCTATTCCAGTGTGCACAGCATTTGGCAGGGAGCTTGGTGCAATAAGGGACCCTTGAGCCCTGCCTGGTGTGGTCTCCATCCGGCAGGCTCTCCTGTTCTTCTGGGAGATCCCCTTCCACTTTCCAAGAGGAGAATGGGGGTTCTGGGGCGAGGCCTCTGAATCTGGAGCATATGCAAACACCAGGCAAAGCCAACACAAACACAGACAGACCCCAGTGTCCCTCTCCAACCGCTGCTCCTGGCCATGCCCACTGAAGCGTCGTCCCCCGCCCCCCCCCCATCGCATCCCGCTGATGGCCAGCATTTCTGGAAGGTCTCCCTCAAGTGGTATGCCCATGTTGCCAAGCTGTGGCATGCATTCTGTCTCCCCAGGAGGATCCTGTTGCTGTGGAAGACTCTGGCCATGGACCTCCAGCTGGCCCGAGAGGTCATCATCATCCTCTATATGAAGCTGAAGCTTCGGCCTCCCCAGAAGGTCATGTGGCTCAGCTGCCAGACCCAGCTCATCTCCCTGATGGTGATCAGTGCCCCAGGCCATGCCATCCTCCCAATCCTGTCAGCAACCGCGTGCTCGTGTGGTGACACTTAGTGGGATCCCAGGGTGACCCTGTCCACTTCCAGGAATCTGGCCCTCAGGCCCTTGTCAGATTTTGTGAGTCCACAGCTGTGGGTGGACTGTGGTCATGTATGCAAGTGGATCCTGAGCCTCACTTGCTCGCCACTCTGCACACGTGCACCCGTCAGCCACCTTGTCACAGCTCCTCTGGCTGCCCCTCAGTCCTGGACATCTCCACTGTTTCTCCACACAATGTGCACTTGAACCAGAAAATCCAGTATCCCATAAGCTACCAGTGGCTCCTGGGACAAACTGGGAAGCAGTACAGAGCCCTGGCCACCCTCTTAGGGTTCAGAGTGGCCAGGACCACTCACTGTGCCATGGCCAGCCATGGGGACAAGAAGAATGCCAGCAGCACAGGGCGAGGAGAGGGCTCTGGAGGGCTCCAGGGAAGGCATAGGAAGCCTGGGAGAGGCAGGCGAGCAGAGGCAGGTGAAGGTCGCCTGTGCAGGCCAGCACGGTCAGGGAGCCGAGGTGTGCCCACAAGAATGGTGGAAGCTAGGCAAGGATCCAAGTTAGGAGAGACTTGATCATCATTGCCCTTTGAAAAGAAGACTCTGGGGGCTAGGAAGATGGCTTAGCAGTAAAAGTGCTTCCTTGCAAATCCTGCTGGCCTGGGTTCAATTCCCAAGCCATTCACATAAGCCAGATACAGAAATGGTACAAGTGTCTGGTGTTTGTTTGCAACAGAAAGAGACCCTGGCATGCATGCACATGTGCAACCACCACAACACACATGCTCAAGAATAAAAAAGAGGCTTGGCATGATGGCGCACACCTTGAATCCCAGTACTTGGGAGGCAGAGATAGTGGCTCACTGAGTTCAACACCAGCCTGGGCTACAGAGTGAGTTCCAGGACAGCCTGAGCTAGACTGAGATCCTACCTTGGAAAAAAAAATTTTTTTTTTAAAGGACTGTGGTGTCAGGAGAGGGTCGGGACTAGTCTACACAGGGACAAGGTGGGACAGTGGGCATGGTGACCACAGGACTATCTAGGGAAGAGCCAGGGGATCTGGTGGCCAGTCACTGACCCACTCTGAGCAAACAGGCTGAATGGGGCCAGCCACCAAAAACCAAGGGCCAGGGCCAGGACCAGGCAAGGCCTTTACCAACAGGAGCCTGTGCAGAACCTCCTCACAGGAGGTACAGCTGGAGAGGCCCTGCTTGTCAGAGGCTGTTGTTGAGCCATGGAAGACAGAGGTGTGTGTGTGGGGGGGGGGGGCTGAAAGACCTGGAGCCCCAGCTGAGGCCCGAGATCAGGATTGAGGCATAGAGACTGGAGGGGCTCCTGGGCCTGCCTCGGGCTGCTACAGAGTCAGGGTGCAAAAGTAGCCCCCAGGGCTCTGGATGCTGAGTCCTGAGACCAGGCAAAGGCCAGGAGTCCTGAGGCTAGAGGGGTTGTGTGGACGCATCGGCTCACAGGGCCCCAACAAGGCTCTGCTCTGTCATGTGCTGCAGGCCCTGGACACCATTTATGAGCTTCTCTACACCCCGCAGTACAGGAGCACAGTTGACTGGGCCTTCGCAGGCATCCTCCTAGGCCTGCTCACAGAGCTCCACTATCTGTTTGAGCTGGGCCTGGTGGAAGGCATCTCTGACTACCAGGAAGACGTTCTGGACTCTAAGCCGCTTGGGCCCTGCAGGTTAGTTGGAATGGAAGGGCCTTGGGGCCCTTCCTATGTGTTCACAGAGCCCAAGATAGTGCCAGGGACCTAGGAGGGAACAGACTCTGTTCCATGGGGTTGGCGGGGGCGGGGGAGGCAGAGGGTAGAATACCCAATGTGGCAAGCAGTGAGAGTCCTGAGCAAGGGGAGCCCAGAAGATGGCATCAGCCTTGGGCACCCAGTCCCTGTTGCCCTGTTCACCCCACCCTAGGACCTGCCTGGAAGCACTGAAGGGTCTGTTCTGGACCAGACACTACTGGGAGGTGTTTGCCTATGTCAAGCTGCTCCAGGGCTGGGACCTCTTAGAGAGTTTGGAAACCTACACAAAGGGTGTGGCTCTCCTGGCCAGGTGAGTTTCCAGCTTAAGATCCTCCTGGGGAGGGGCTTGGATCATCAGCAGCACAGGCCACATCTTGATGGGGTCCTGCCACCCACCCACAACACATACACACACGCCCTGGGGACTCTGCGGTCCAGACTCAGCCATCTGGCCAGTGCTGGAGGCCTGGTGGGCCTGGCAGGAAGTAGAGCCTTTGGAACGCTATGCCCACCTCTTGCATGGGACAGGGCCATGGCTCACTACAACTGCGAAGTCAAGGCTGTTATGGGGCAGGCAATCATCTCGCTGAAGAGCACTGAGGAGAGAGAGAACATCGCCGCCATCTTCATCATCATAGAGGTTGGCTTCTCCCCAGCCGCCTGGGTGGACTTCCTGTCCAGACTTCTGATATGAAAGGGTCCTAACTAGCCCCTCCCATCAGCTCTGCCGGCTCTTTGGAAGGTCTTCCTTCGAGTTAACCCTTCTGCCTCGTGCTATGGGACAGGCTGATTTTCCCTGGAAGCTTTAGCTGACAATGCCAACCTACTCAGTTTCTCAACAGCTCAAACATCTCCAAGTACGTGTCTCGGAAGACCATAGCAAACTCCCTGAACCTGGGCCTGCGCAGCTCTAATCATCTGGTGCGGGCCATGAGCCTGAATGGTCTCAGCAGTCCCCTGATGAACCCTAAGAAGGTGAGAGGAAGGGACATGGGAGGGACGTCTGCCACCCCTCGTGTGGGAGGACCAGGCCGGGAGGAGCATGTCCACATGGTTATGTTCTTGCCAGGGGTGGCTGAGGTGCCAGGCTGGTCTGGCAGGAGGCGTGAGCAGTGGGTGTGTAGGTGAGGTGGGCAGTGAGTGTGTAGGTGAGATGGGCAGTGGGTTTGTAGGTGAGGTAGGCAGGGTTTGTAGGTGAGGTGGGCAATGGGTTTGTAGGTGAGGTGGGCAGGGGTTGTAGGTGAGGTGAGGTGGTGTGGCAGTGAGGTGGGCAGGGGTGTAGGTGAGGTGGGCAGTGGGTGGGTGAGGTGGGCAGTAGGTTTGTGTGAGGTGGGCAGTGGGGTGAGGTGGGGGTGTGTAGGTGGTGGGCAGTGGGTGTGTAGGTGAGGTGGGCAGGGGTTTGTAGGTGAGGTGGGCAGTGGGTGTGTAGGTGAGGTGGGCAGTGGGGCAGGTGATGTGGCAGTGAGTTTGTAGGTGAGGTGGGCAGTGGGTGTGTAGGTGAGGTGGGCAGTGGGTTTTTGTAGGTGAGGTGGGCAGTGGGTGTGTAGGTGTAAGGTGGGCAGTGGGTTTGTAGGTGAGGTGGGCAGTGGGTTATAGGTGAGGGGGCAGGGGTGAGTGTGGTTTGGGTGTGGGTGTATGGGTGAGGTAGGCAGTGGGTTTGGGTGAGTGGGTGTGTAGGTGAGGTGGGCAGTGGGTGTATAGGAGGTGGGCAGTGGGCAGGTGTGGGGTGGGTGTGTAGGTGAGGTGGGCAGTGGGTTTGTTTAGGTGAGGTGGGCAGTGGGTGTATAGGTGGGGTTTGTAGGTGAGGTGGGCAGTGGGTGTTAGGTGAGGTGGGCAGTGGGTGTGTAGGTGAGGTGGGCAGTGGGGTAGGTGAGGTGAGTGGGTGGGCAGTGGGTTTGCAGTGGGGTGAGGTGGGTGGTGGGTGTGTGGGTGAGGTGGGCAGTGGGTTTGAGGTGAGGTGGGCAGTGGGTGTGTAGGTGAGGTGGGCAGTGGGTTTGTAGGTGTGGTGGGCAGTGGGTGAGGTGGGCAGTGGGTGTAGGTGAGGTAGGTGGGTGGGAGGGTGGGTGTGTGAGGTGGGGTGGGCAGGTGGGTGGGCAGTGGATGTTTAGGTGAGGTGGGCAGTGGGTTTGTAGGTGAGGTGGGTAGTGGGTGGGTGTGTAGGTGAGGTGAGGTGGGCAGTGGGTGTGTAGGTGAGGTGGGCAGTGGGTTTGTAGAGGTGAGGTGGGCAGTGGGGTGTAGGTGAGGTGTGGGCAGTGGGTTTGTAGGTGAGGTGGGCAGTGGGTGTAGGTGAGGGGCAGGGGTGAGATGAGGTGGGCAGTGGGTGTGTAGGTGAGGTGGGCAGTGGGTTTTGTAGGTGAGGTGGGCAGTGGGTTTGTGGGGTGAGGTGGGCAGTGGGTGTGTGGGTGAGGTGGGCAGTGGGTGTATAGGTGAGGTGGGCAGTGGGGTGCAGGTGAGGTGGTCAGGGGGTGTGTAGGTGAGGTGGGCAGTGGGTTTAGGTGAGGTGGGCAGTGGGTTTGTAGGTGTGGTGGGCAGTGGGTGTATAGGTGAGGTGGGCAGTGGATGTTTAGGTGAGGTGGGCAGTGGGTGTGTAGGTGAGGTGGGCAGTGGGTGTGTAGGTGAGGTGGGCAGTGGGTGTGTAGGTGAGGTGGGCAGTGGGTGTATAGGTGAGGTGGGCAGTGGGTTTGTAGGTGTGGTGGGCAGTGGGTGTGTGTGGGTGAGGTGGGGCAGTAGGGGTGGGCAGTGGGTGGTAGGTGAGGTGGGCAGTGGGTTTGTAGGTGAGGTGGGCAGTGGGTGTGTAGGTGGGTGTGGGTGTATAGGTGAGGTGGGAGTGGATGTGGGAGGTGGGGTGGGTGTGTAGGTGAGGTGGGCAGTGGGTGTGTAGGTGAGGTGGGCAGTGGGTTTGTGGGTGAGGTGGGCAGTGGGTGGGTGAGGTGGGCAGTGGGTGTATAGGTGAGGTGGGCAGTGGGTGTGTAGCTGAGGTGGGTCAGGGGTGTGTAGGTGAGGTGGGCAGTGGGTGTATAGGTGAGGTGGGCAGTGGGTGTTTAGGTGAGGTGGGCAGTGGGTGTGTAGGTGAGGTGGGCAGTGGGTGTGTAGGTGAGGTGGGCAGTGGGTGTGTAGGTGAGGTGTGGTCAGTGGGTGTGTAGGTGAGGTGGGCAGTGGGTGTGTAGGTGTGGGCAGTGGGTTTGTAGGTGTGGTGGGCAGTGGGTGTATAGGTGAGGTGGGCAGTGGGTGTATAGGTGAGGTGGGCAGTGGGTGTGTAGGTGAGGTGGGCAGTGGGTGTATAGGTGAGGTGGGCAGTGGGTGTGTAGGTGAGGTGGGCAGTGGGTGTGTAGGTGAGGTGGGCAGTGGGGTTGTAGGTGAGGTGGGCAGTGGGTGTGGTGCAGTGGTGGTGTATGGGTGAGGTGGGCAGTGGGTGTATAGGTGAGGTGGGCAGTGGGTGTGCGGTGAGGTGGGCAGTGGGTTTGTAGGTGAGGTGGGCAGTGGGTGTATAGGTGAGGTGGGCAGTGGGTGTGTAGGTGAGGTGGGCAGTGGGTGTGTAGGTGAGGTGGGCAGTGGGTGTATAGGTGAGGTGGGCAGGGGGTGAGGTGGGCAGTGGGTGTATAGGTGAGGTGGGCAGTGGGTGGTAGGTGAGGTGGGCAGGTAGGTGAGGTGGGCAGTGGGTGTAGGTAGGTGAGGTGGGCAGTAGGTGGTGGGCAGTGGGTTTTGTAGGTGAGGTGGGCAGTGGGTGTAGGTGGGGTGGGCAGTGGGTGTTAGGTGAGGTGGGCAGTGGTGTGGTGGGCAGTGGGTGTGGGTGGGTGAGGTGGGCAGTGGGTGTATGTGGGTAGGTGAGGTGGGCAGTGGGTGTAGGTGAGGTGGGCAGTGGGTGTAGGTGAGGTGGGCAGTGGGTTTTAGGTGAGGTGGGCAGTGGGTAGGTGAGGTGGGGGGTGGGGTGTAGGTGAGGTGGGCAGTGGGTGTATAGGTGAGGTGGGCAGTGGGTGTGTAGGTGAGGTGGTCAGGGGTGTGTGGGTGGGCAGTGGGTGTATAGGTGAGGTGGGTAGGTGTGGTGGTCAGGGGTGTGTAGGTGGGGTGGGCAGTGGGTGTATAGGTGAGGTGGGCAGTGGGTTTGTAGGTGTGGTGGGCAGTGGGTGGGTGAGGTGGGCAGTGGGTGTATAGGTGAGGTGGGCAGTGGGTGAGGTGGGCAGTGGGTGTAGGTGAGGTGGGCAGTGGGTGGGTGAGGTGGGCAGGGGGTGTGTAGGTGGTGAGGTGAGGTGGGCAGTGGGTGTGTAGGTGAGGTGGGCAGTGGGTGTATAGGTGAGGTGGGCAGTGGGTGTGTAGGTGAGGTGGGCAGTGGGTGTGTAGGTGAGGTGGGCAGTGGGTGTATAGGTGAGGTGGGCAGTGGGTGTGTAGGTGAGGTGGGCAGTGGGTGTGTAGGTGAGGTGGGCAGTGGGTGTGTAGGTGAGGTGGGTGGGTGAGGTGGGCAGTGGGTGTATAGGTGAGGTGGGCAGTGGGTGTGTAGGTGAGGTGGGCAGTGGGTTTGTAGGTGAGGTGGGCAGTGGGTTTGTAGGTGAGGTGGGCAGTGGGTGTATAGGTGAGGTGGGCAGTGGGTGTAGGTGAGGTGGGCAGTGGGTTTGTAGGTGAGGTGGGCAGTGGGTGTGTAGGTGAGGTGGGCAGTGGGTTTGTAGGTGAGGTGGGCAGTGGGTTTGTAGGTGAGGTGGGCAGTGGGGTGTGGTGGGGTCAGTGGGTGTGTAGGTGAGGTGGGCAGTGGGTGTATAGGTGAGGTGGGCAGTGGGTGTGTAGGTGAGGTGGGCAGTGGGTGTATAGGTGAGGTGGGCAGTGGGTGTGTAGGTGAGGTGGGCAGTGGGTGTGTAGGTGTGGTGGGCAGTGGGTGTGTAGGTGAGGTGGGCAGGGGTGTGTAGGTGAGGTGGGCAGTGGGTGTGTAGGTGAGGTGGGCAGGGGGTGTGTAGGTGAGGTGGGCAGTGGGTGTTTGTAGGTGAGGTGGGCAGTGGGGTGTGTAGGTGAGGTGGGCAGGGGTGGGTGTAGGTGAGGTGGGCAGTGGGTGTAGGGTGGGCAGTGGGTTTGTAGGTGAGGTGGGCAGTGGGTGTATAGGTGAGGTGGGCAGTGGGTTTGTAGGTGAGGTGGGCAGTGGGTTTGTAGGTGAGGTGGGCAGTGGGTGTGTAGGTGAGGTGGGCAGTGGGTGTGTAGGTGAGGTGGGCAGTGGGTGTGTAGGTGAGGTGGGCAGTGGGTGTGTAGGTGAGGTGGGCAGTGGGTGTATAGGTGAGGTGGGCAGTGGGTGTGTAGGTGAGGTGGGCAGTGGGTGTATAGGTGAGGTGGGCAGTGGGTTTGTAGGTGGTGGCAGTGGGGTGGGCAGTGGGCAGTGGGTGTGTAGGTGGGTGGGCAGTGGGTGTGTAGGTGAGTAGGTGAGGTGGGCAGTGGGTTTGTAGGTGAGGTGGGCAGTGGGTGTGTAGGTGAGGTGGGCAGTGGGTTTGTAGGTGAGGTGGGCAGTGGGTGTGTAGGTGAGGTGGGCAGTGGGTGTGTAGGTGAGGTGGTCAGGGGTGGTGGTGGGCAGTGGGGGTGGGTGAGGTGGGCAGTGGGTGTATAGGTGAGGTGGGCAGTGGGTGTGTGGGTGTGGTGGGTGGGCAGTGGGTGTGTAGGTGAGGGTGGTGGGCAGTGGGTTTGTGAGGTGGGCAGTGGGTGGGCAGTGGGTGAGGTGGGCAGTGGGTGTGTAGGTGAGGTGGGCAGTGGGTATAGGTGAGGTGGGCAGTGGGTGTGTGAGGTGGGGTGGGCAGTGGGTGGGTGTAGGTGAGGTGGGCAGTGGGTGTGTAGGTGGGTGGGCAGTGGGGTGAGGTGAGGTGGGCAGTGGGTGTGTAGGTGAGGTGGGCAGTGGGTGTGTAGGTGAGGTGGGCAGTGGGTGTGTAGGTGAGGTGGGCAGGGGGTGTGTAGGTGAGGTGGGCAGTGGGGTGTAGGTGAGGTGGGCAGTGGGGCAGGTGAGGTGTGTGGGTGAGGTGGGCAGTGGGTGTGTAGGTGAGGTGGGCAGTGGGTGTGTAGGTGAGGTGGGCAGTGGGTGTGTAGGTGAGGTGGGCAGTGGGGTGTAGGTGAGGTGGGCAGTGGGTTGTGTAGGTGAGGTGGGCAGTGGGTGTGTAGGTGAGGTGGGCAGTGGTGGGTGGGTTTGTAGGTGAGGTGGGCAGTGGGTTTGTGTGGGTGAGGTGGGCAGTGGGTGTGTAGGTGAGGTGGGGTGAGGTGGGTGGGCAGTGGGTTTGAGGTGGGCAGTGGGTTTGTAGGTGAGGTGGGCAGTGGGTGTGTAGGTGAGGTGAGGTGGGCAGTGGGTGAGGTGGGCAGTGGGAGGTGGGCAGTGGGTGGTGGTGAGGTGGGCAGTGGGTTTGTAGGTGAGGTGGGCAGTGGGTTTGTAGGTGAGGTGGGCAGTGGGTGTGGGTGAGGTGGGCAGTGGGTTTGTAGGTGAGGTGGGCAGTGGGTGTGTAGGTGGGTGGTGTGTATAGGTGTGGTGTGGGGTGAGGTGGGCAGTGGGTGTGTAGGTGAGGTGGGCAGTGGTGGGTGAGGTGGGCAGTGGGTTTGTAGGTGAGGTGGGCAGTGGGTGTGTAGGTGAGGTGGGCAGTGGGTGTGTAGGTGAGGTGGGCAGTGGGTGTGTGTGAGGTGGGTGAGGTGTGGCAGTGGGTGTGTGAGGTGGGGTGGGTGTGTAGGTGAGGTGGGGTGGGTGAGGTGGGCAGTGGGTGTATAGGTGAGGTGGGCAGTGGGGTGTGGGTGAGGTGGGCAGTGGGTTTGTAGGTGAGGTGGGCAGTGGGTTTGTAGGTGAGGTGGGCAGTGGGTGTGTAGGTGAGGTGGGCAGTGGGTGTGTAGGTGAGGTGGGCAGTGGGTGTATAGGTGAGGTGGGCAGTGGGTTTGTAGGTGAGGTGGGCAGTGGGTGTGTAGGTGAGGTGGGCAGTGGGTGTGTAGGTGTGGGCAGTGGGTTTGTAGGTGAGGGTGGGCAGTGGGTGTATAGGTGAGGTGGGCAGTGGGGGTAGGTGAGGTGGGCAGTGGGGTGAGGTGGGCAGTGGGTTTGTAGGTGAGGTGGGCAGTGGGTGTGTAGGTGAGGTGGGCAGTGGGTTTGTAGGTGAGGTGGGCAGTGGTGCAGGTGAGTGGGCAGTGGGTGTGTGGGTGAGGTGGGCAGTGGGTGGGCAGTGGGTGTGTAGGTGAGGTGGGCAGTGGGTTTGTAGGTGAGGTGGGCAGTGGGTAGGTGGGTGAGGTGGGCAGTGGGTGGGTTTGTGGGTGAGGTGGGCAGTGGGTTTGTGGGTGAGGTGGGCAGTGGGTTTGTAGGTGAGGTGGGCAGTGGGTGTGTAGGTGAGGTGGGCAGTGGGGTAGGTAGGTGGGCAGTGGGGTGTAGGTGAGGTGGGCAGTGGGTGGTGTGAGGTGGGCAGTGGGTGTATAGGTGAGGTGGGCAGTGGGTGTATAGGTGAGGTGGGCAGTGGGTTTGTAGGTGAGGTGGGCAGTGGGTTTGTAGGTGAGGTGGGCAGTGGGTGTGTAGGTGAGGTGGGCAGTGGGTTTGTAGGTGAGGTGGGCAGTGGGTGTAGGGTGGGCAGTGGGTTTGTAGGTGAGGTGGGCAGTGGGGTGAGGTGGGCAGTGGGTGTGTAGGTGAGGTGGGCAGTGGGTGTAGGTGAGGTGGGCAGTGGGTGGGTGAGGTGGGCAGTGGTGTGTGGGTGAGGTGGGCAGTGGGTGTGTAGGTGAGGTGGGCAGGGGGTGTGTGGGTGAGGTGGGCAGTGGGTGTGTAGGTGAGGTGGGCAGTGGGTGTGTAGGTGAGGTGGGCAGTGGGTGTGTAGGTGAGGTGGGCAGTGGGTGTGTAGGTGAGGTGGGCAGTGGGTGTGTAGGTGAGGTGGGCAGTGGGTGTGTAGTTGAGGTGGGCAGTGGTTGTAGGGTGAGGTGGGCAGTGGGTTTGTAGGTGAGTGGGCAGTGGGTTTGTAGGTGAGGTGGGCAGTGGGTTTGTGGGGTGAGTGGGCAGTGGGTTTGTAGGTGAGGTGGGCAGTGGGTTTGTAGGTGAGGTGGGCAGTGGGTTTGCAGGTGGGTGGGCAGTGGGTTTGTAGGTGAGGTGGGCAGTGGGTTTGTAGGTGTGGGCAGTGGGTTTTGTAGGTGAGGTGGGCAGTGGGTTTGTAGGTGAGGTGGGCAGTGGGGTGTAGGTGAAGGTGGGCAGTGGGTAGGTGAGGTGGGCAGTGGGTTTGTAGGTGAGGTGGGCAGTGGGTTTGTGGTAGTGGGCAGTGGGTGAGGTGGGCAGTGGGTTTGTAGGTGAAGGTGGGTTTGTAGGTGAGGTGGGTTTGTAGGTGAGGTGGGCAGTGGGTTTGTAGGTGAAGTGGGCAGTGGGTGGTGAGGTGGGCAGTGGGTGAGGCGGCAGGTGAGGTGGGCAGTGGGTTTGTAGGTGAGGTGGGCAGTGGGTTTGTAGGTGAGGTGGGGTGGTGGGGGCAGTGGGTTTGTAGGTGAGGTGGGCAGTGGGTTTGTAGGTGAGGTGGGCAGTGGGTGTGTAGGTGAGGTGGGCAGTGGGTTGTGTAGGTGAAGTGGTCAGTGGGTTTGTAGGTGAGGTGGGCAGTGGGTTTGTAGGTGGGTGGGCAGTGGGTTTGTGGGTGAGGTGGGCAGTGGGTTTGTAGGTGAAGTGGGCAGTGGGTTTGTAGGTGAGGTGGGCAGTGGGTTTGTGTGGGTGGGTGGGCAGTGGTGTGGTTTGTAGGTGAGGTGGGCAGTGGGTTTGTAGGTGAGGTGGGCAGTGGGTTTGTGTGAGGTGGGTTTGTAGGTGGTGTGGCAGTGGGTTTGTAGGTGAAGTGGGCAGTGGGTTTGTAGGTGAGGTGGGCAGTGGGTTTGTAGGTGAGGTGGGCAGTGGGTGTAGGTGAAGTGGGGTGGTGAGGTGGGCAGTGGGTAGGTGTGAGTGGGCAGGTGGGTTTGGGTGAGGTGGGCAGTGGGTGAGGTGGGCAGTGGGTTGTAGGTGTATAGGTGAAGTGGTCAGTGGATTTGTAGGTGATGTGGGGTGGATTTGTGGGTGGGCAGTGGGTTTGTAGGTGGTGGGCAGTGGGGTGTGTGGTGAGGTGAGTGGGTTTGTAGGTGGGCAGTGGGTGTGGTTTGTAGGTGAAGGTGGGCAGTGGGTTTGTAGGTGGTGGGCAGTGGGTGGGTGTGTGGGTGTGGGTGGGCAGTGGGTGGATTTGTGGGTGAAGTAGGTGATTTGTAGGTGGGCAGTGGGTGTGGGTGAGGTGGGCAGTGGGTTTATAGGTGAAGTGGGCAGTGGGTTTGTAGGTGAAGTGGGCAGTGGATTTGTAGGTGGTGCAGGTGGGCAGTGGGTTGTAGGTGAAGTGGGCAGTGGGTTTGTAGGTGAGGTGGGCAGTGGGTTTGTAGGTGAAGTGGGCAGTGGGCAGTGGCAGTGGGTTTGTAGGTGAAGTGGGCAGTGGGTTTGTAGGTGAGGTGGGCAGTGGGTTTGTAGGTGAGGTGGGCAGTGGGTTTGTAGGTGAGGTGGGCAGTGGGTTTGTGGGCAGTGGGTTTGGGTTTGAGGTGGGTGGCAGTGGGTTTGAGGTGAGGTGGGCAGTGGGTTTGTAGGTGAGGTGGGCAGTGGGTTTGTAGGTGAGGTGGGCAGTGGGTTTGTGGGTGAGGTGGGCAGTGGGTGGGTGAGGTGGGCAGTGGGTTTGTAGGTGAGGTGGGCAGTGGGTTTAGGTGAAGTGGGCGGTGGGGTGTAGGTGAGGTGGGGTGGGTTTGTAGGTGAGGTGGGCAGTGGGTGTAGGTGGTGGGCAGTGGGTGTAGGTGAGGTGGGCAGTGGGTTTGTAGGTGAGGTGGGCAGTGGGTTTGTAGGTGAGGTGGGCAGTGGGTGTGTAGGTGAGGTGGGCAGTGGGTGTGTAGGTGAGGTGGGCAGTGGGTGTGTAGGTGAGGTGGGCAGTGGGTTTGTAGGTGAGGTGGGCAGTGGGTGTGTAGGTGAGGTGGGCAGGTGAGGTGGGCAGTGGGTGTGTAGGTGAGGTGGGCAGTGGGTGTGTAGGTGAGGTGGGCAGTGGGTGGTAGGTGAGGTGGGCAGTGGGTGTGGGTGAGGTGGGGTGGGTGTGTAGGTGAGGTGGGCAGTGGGTGTGTAGGTGAGGTGGGCAGTGGGTGTGTAGGTGAGGTGGGCAGTGGGTGTGTAGGTGAGGTGGGCAGTGGGTGTGTAGGTGAGGTGGGCAGTGGGTGTGTAGGTGAGGTGGGCAGTGGGTGTGTAGGTGAGGTGGGCAGTGGGTGTGTAGGTGAGGTGGGCAGTGGGTTAGGTGAGGTGGGGTGGGCAGTGAGGTGGGTGGGTGTAGGTGAGGTGGGCAGTGGGTGGTGAGGTGGGCAGTGGGGTGTAGGTGAGGTGGGCAGTGGGTTTGTAGGTGAGGTGGGCAGTGGGTGTATAGGTGAGGTGGGCAGTGGGTTTGTAGGTGAGGTGGGTGGGTGTATAGGTGAGGTGGGCAGTGGGTGTTAGGTGAGGTGGGCAGTGGGGTGAGGTGGGCAGTGGGTGTGTGGGTGAGGTGGGCAGTGGGTGTGTAGGTGAGGTGGGCAGTGGGTTTGTAGGTGAGGTGGGCAGTGGGTGTGTAGGTGAGGTGGGCAGTGGGTGTGTAGGTGAGGTGGGGTGAGGTGGGCAGTGGGTGTGTAGGTGAGGTGGGCAGTGGGTGTGTAGGTGAGGTGGGCAGTAGGGGTGGGCAGTGGGTGTAGGTGAGGTGGGCAGTGGGTGTGTAGGTGAGGTGGGCAGTGGGTTTGTAGGTGAGGTGGGCAGTGGGTGGTGGGCAGTGGGTTTGTAGGTGAGGTGGGCAGTGGGTGTGTAGGTGAGGTGGGCAGTGGGTGTGTAGGTGAGGTGGGCAGTGGGTGTAGGTGAGGTGGGCAGTGGGTGTGTAGGTGAGGTGGGCAGTGTGGGTTTGTAGGTGAGGTGGGCAGTGGGGTAGGTGAGGTAGTGGGTGAGGTGAGGTGGGCAGTGGGTGTGTAGGTGAGGTGGGCAGTGGGTGTGTAGGTGGGTGGGGTGGGTGGGGTGGGTGGGTGTGTAGGTGAGGTGGGCAGTGGGTTTGTAGGTGAGGTGGGCAGTGGGTGTGTAGGTGAGGTGGGCAGTGGGTGTGTAGGTGAGGTGGGGTGGGTGAGGTGGGCAGTGGGTGTGTAGGTGAGGTGGGCAGTGGGGTGTAGGTGAGGTGGGCAGTGGGTTTGTAGGTGAGGTGGGCAGTGGGTTTGTAGGTGAGGTGGGCAGTGTAGGTGAGGTGGGCAGTGGGTGTGGGTGAGGTGGGCAGTGGGTGTGAGGTGAGGTGGGCAGTGGGTGTGTAGGTGAGGTGGGCAGTGGGTTTGTAGGTGAGGTGGGCAGTGGGTGGGTGAGGTGGGGTGGGTTATAGGTGAGGTGGGCAGGGGTTTGTAGGTGAGGTGGGCAGTGGGTGTGTAGGTGAGGTGGGCAGTGGGTGAGGTGGGCAGTGGGTTTGTAGGTGAGGTGGGCAGTGGGTGTATAGGTGAGGTGGGCAGTGGGTTTAGGTGAGGTGGGCAGTGGGTGGTAGGTGAGGTGGGCAGTGGGTTTGTAGGTGAGGGGTGGGCAGTGGGTTTGTAGGTGAGGTGGGCAGTGGGTTTGTAGGTGAGGTGGGCAGTGGGGTAGGTAGGTGGGCAGTGGGGCAGGTGGGTGGGCAGTGGGAGGTGAGGTGGGCAGTGGGTTTGTAGGTGAGGTGGGCAGTGGGTTTGTAGGTGGTGGGCAGTGGGTGGGTGGGCAGTGGGTTTATAGGTGAGGTGGGCAGTGGGTTTGTAGGTGAGGTGGGCAGTGGGTTTGTAGGTGAGGTGGGCAGTGGGTTTGTAGGTGAGGTGGCAGTGGGTTTGTAGGTGAGGTGGGCAGTGGGTTTGTAGGTGAGGTGGGCAGTGGGTTTGTAGGTGAGGTGGGCAGTGGGCAGTGGGTGAGGTGGGGCAGTGGGTTTGTAGGTGAGGTGGGCAGTGGGTTTGTAGGTGAGGTGGGCAGTGGGTTTGTAGGTGAGGTGGGCAGTGGGTTTGTAGGTGAGGTGGGCAGTGGGTTTGTAGGTGAGGTGGGCAGTGGGTTTGTAGGTGAGGTGGGCAGTGGGTTTGTAGGTGAGGTGGGCAGTGGGTTTGTAGGTGAGGTGGGCAGTGGGTTTGTAGGTGGGTGGGCAGTGGGTTTGTAGGTGAGGTGGGCAGTGGGTTTGTAGGTGAGGTGGGCAGTGGGTTTGTAGGTGAGGTGGGCAGTGGGTTTAGGTGAGGTGAGTGGGGGCAGTGGGTTTGTAGGTGAGGTGGGCAGTGGGTTTGTAGGTGAGGTGGGCAGTGGGTTTGTAGGTGAGGTGGGCAGTGGGTTTGTAGGTGAAGTGGGCAGTGGGTTGTAGGTGAAGTGGGCAGTGGTTTGTAGGTGGGCAGTGGGTTTGTAGGTGAGTGGGCAGTGGGTTTGTAGGTGAAGGTGGCAGTGGGTTTGTAGGTGGCAGTGGGTTTGCAGGTGAAGTGGGCAGTGGGTTTGTAGGTGAGGTGGGCAGTGGGTTTGTAGGTGAAGTGGGCAGTGGGTTTTAGGTGAGGTGGGCAGTGGGTTTGTAGGTGAAGTGGCAGTGGGTTTGTAGGTGAGGTGGGCAGTGGGTTTGTAGGTGAGGTGGGCAGTGGGTTTGTAGGTGTGGGGCAGTGGGTTTAGGTGAGGTGGGCAGTGGGTTTTAGGTGAGGTGGTCAGTGGGTTTGGCAGGTGGGCAGTGGGTTTGTAGGTGAGGTGGGCAGTGGGTTTGTAGGTGAAGTGGGCAGTGGTGGGTTTGTAGGTGAGGTGGGCAGTGGGTTTGTAGGTGAGGTGGGCAGTGGGTTTGTAGGTGAGGTGGGCAGTGGGTTTGTAGGTGAGGTGGGCAGTGGGTTTGTAGGTGAGGTGGGCAGTGGGGTTTGTAGGTGAGGTGGGCAGTGGGTTTTAGGTGAAGTGGTCAGTGGGTTTGTAGGTGAGTGGGCAGTGGGTTTTAGGTGAAGTGGGCAGTGGGTTTGTAGGTGAGGTGGGCAGTGGGTTTGTAGGTGAGGTGGGCAGTGGGTTTGTAGGTGAAGTGGTCAGTGGGGTAGGTGAAGTGGGCAGTGGATTTGTAGGTGAAGTGGGCAGTGGGTTTGTAGGTGAAGTGGTCAGTGGATTTGTAGGTGAAGTGGGCAGTGGGTTTGTAGGTGAAGTGGGCAGTGGGTTTGTAGGTGAAGTGGGCAGTGGGTTTGTAGGTGAAGTGGCAGTGGGTTTGTAGGTGAAGTGGTCAGTGGGTTTGTAGGTGAAGTGGGCAGTGGGTTTGTAGGTGAAGTGGTCAGTGGATTTGTAGGTGAGGTGGGCAGTGGCAGTGGATTTGGTGTGGTCAGTGGGTTTGTAGGTGAAGTGGGCAGTGGGTTTGTAGGTGAAGTGGGCAGTGGATTTGTAGGTGAAGTGGGCAGTGGGTTTATAGGTGAAGTGGGCAGTGGGTTTGTAGGTGAAGTGGGCAGTAGTGGTCAGTGGTTCAGTGGGTGGGTTTATAGGTGAAGTGGTCAGTGGATTTGTAGGTGAGGTGGGCAGTGGGTTTGTAGGTGAGGTGGGCAGTGGGTTTGTAGGTGAGGTGGCAGTGGGGGTGAAGTGGGCAGTGGGTTTATAGGTGAAGTGGTCAGTGGATTTGTAGGTGATGTGGGCAGTGGATTTGTAGGTGAGGTGGGCAGTGGATTTGTAGGTGAAGTGGTCAGTGGATTTGTAGGTGAAGTGGGCAGTGGATTTGTAGGTGAAGTGGGCAGTGGGTTTGTAGGTGAAGTGGTCAGTGGGTTTGTAGGTGAGGTGGGCAGTGGGTTTGTAGGTGAAGTGGGCAGTGGGTTTGTAGGTGATGTGGGCAGTGGGTTTGTAGGTGAGGTGGGCAGTGGGTTTGTAGGTGAGGTGTGGTTTGTAGGTGAAGTGGGCAGTGGGTTGTGGGTGAGTGGTCAGTGGATTTGTGGGTTTGTGGGTAGGTGGTGGGCAGTGGGTTTGTAGGTGAGGTGGGCAGTGGGTTTGTAGGTGAAGTGGGCAGTGGGTTTTGGGTAGTTGAAGTGGGTTTATAGTGGGCAGTTTGTAGGTGATGTGGGCAGTGGGTTTGTAGGTGATGTGGGCAGTGGATTAGGTGAGGTGGCAGTGGTGAGGTGGCAGTGGATTTGTAGGTGAAGTGGTCAGTGGATTTGTAGGTGAAGTGGGCAGTGGGTTTGTAGGTGAGGCGGCAGTGGGTTTGTAGGTGAGGTGGCAGTGGGTTTGTAGGTGAAGTGGTCAGTGGGTTTGTAGGTGAGGCGGCAGTGGATTTGTAGGTGAAGTGGTCAGTGGATTTGTAGGTGATGTGGGCAGTGGGTTTGTAGGTGAGGTGGGCAGTGGGTTTGTAGGTGAGGTGGGCAGTGGGTTTGTAGGTGAGGTGGGCAGTGGGTTTGTAGGTGAGGCGGCAGTGGGTTTGTAGGTGAGGTGGGCAGTGGGTTTGTAGGTGAGGTGGGCAGTGGGTTTGTAGGTGAGGTGGCAGTGGGTTTGTAGGTGAGGCGGCAGTGGGTTTGTAGGTGAAGTGGGCAGTGGATTTGTAGGTGAAGTGGTCAGTGGATTTGTAGGTGAGGCGGCAGTGGGTTTGTAGGTGAAGTGGGCAGTGGATTTGTAGGTGAAGTGGGCAGTGGGTTTGTAGGTGAGTGGGCAGTGGGTTTGTAGGTGAGTGGGCAGTGGGCAGTGGATTTGTAGGTGAAGTGGTCAGTGGGTTTGTAGGTGGGAAGTAGGGGAAGTGTGATTTGTAGGTGAGGTGGGCAGTGGGTTTGTAGGTTGTAGTGGGTGAAGTGGGCAGTGGAGTAGGGTTTGTAGGTGAAGTGGGCAGTGGGTTTGTAGGTGAAGTGGGCAGTGGGTTTTAGGTGAGGTGGGTTTGTGGGTGAAGTGGGGTTTGTAGGTGAAGTGGGCAGTGGATTTGTAGGTGAGGCTGCAGTGGGTTTATAGGTGATGTGGGCAGTGGGTTTGTAGGTGAAGTGGGCAGTGGGTTTGTAGGTGAAGTGGTCAGTGGATTTGTAGGTGAAGTGGGCAGTGGATTTGTAGGTGAAGTGGTCAGTGGATTTGTAGGGTGCAGTGGTCAGGTGGGCAGTGGGTTTGTAGGTGAAGTGCAGTGGGTTTGCAGGTGGAAGTGGGTTTGCAGTGCAGGTTTAGGTGATGTGGGCAGTGGGTTTGTAGGTGGTGCAGTGTGGGCAGTGGGTTTGTCAGGTGTGAAGTGGGCAGTGGATTTGTAGGTGAAGTGGGCAGTGGATTTGTAGGTGAAGTGGTCAGTGGATTTGTAGGTGAGGTGGGCAGTGGGTTTGTAGGTGAGGTGGGCAGTGGGTTTGTAGGTGAGGTGGGCAGTGGGTTTTTATAGTGGATTTGTAGGTGAGGTGGGCAGTGGGCAGGTGCAGTGGGTTTATAGGTGAGGTGGGCAGTGGGTTTGTAGGTGAGGGGGCAGTGGGTTTATAGGTGAGGTGGGCAGTGGGTTTGTAGGTGAGGCGGCAGTGGGTTTATAGGTGAGGTGGTCAGTGGGTTTGTAGGTGAAGTGGGCAGTGGGTTTGTAGGTGAGGCGGCAGTGGGTTTATAGGTGAGGTGGGCAGTGGTACTGTCCTTTGCTCAGTCACATTCCTCCTGGACTGGCTCAGAGACAGGCAGCATCACCTTACAAGAGTGTCAGAAGTCCCAGCACCTGCCTACTGCTGTGACCCGCAGCTAGTGGTCTGTCCCACCCAAGCAACTTGCCTACACTGGGCAGAGCACCCCCATGCAGGCCACATGTCGTTCCTCAGGTGCACCTGCTCCGAAATCAGATGTTGGAGCTACTGCATAGTTTCCTGAAGGCTGAGCCCCTTGACCCTGTGGGTCTGATGGAGATCCTGGGTGACATCCTGCAGTACCTGAGGGTCAAGAAGTTGGGCCTTCTCAGTCTCAAGATTGCCCACCACCTGCTGAGGCTCTTCAAGGACGTGAGCTGGCATGAGATGGGGTGGGGCCGGCAGGGCTGTGGCCACCAGGCAGAAGCCAGTGCAGATGCTGCACTGGGGACCTGCCATCTGCTTCCCCGCTCTAAGACCCCCACCAGGGAAGGGAGGCTTCTCCAAGCCCCAGTAGCTAATGTTTGTAGTGGTGCTGGGTAGAGACTGCCTGCCTTCTGGGCTGTAGGGAACAACATGTGAGAACTGAGTGGGCTCTGGGCTTCAGAGGTCAGGGTCAAACGGTTTCACTGAGTCACAAGCGAGGAGGGTTTGAGCCTGGCAGAGGTTCAAGCCAGGAAGACCACCGCAAGGTGCTGCTGGGATGGGCTAGAAGCAGGGGAGGAGATAGCTGGAGGAGCCAAGTGCCAGTTAGGGTGGGCTGGTGGCAGCTGCAAGGAAGCAAGGAAGAGGACAGTAGTTATTTGGGGCAGTGGATGGCTCTGCCTTTCAAACACGGGCCCTATCTAGATGCAGGGGTGAGGGCAAGGCTGCTTTGAGTGAGGGCTGTTGTAGGTGCTGGCCTCAAGCCTCACGTCTCCCGGACAAGCACTGACCTAGCCACTGTTTACCAAAAGGGAAGCAATGCCACAGGGAGGGAGCCTTGCCCAAGATAGGTGCCAGGACACAGTGGGACAGATTTGGCAGCCAGGAAATAGAGGTGTCGTTATCATCACCCCAGGAACCTACAGAGAAACTCAGAGGCAAGACACCAGGAAGAACGTGACACCAATGGCAAACAGAGTTGGAAAAACTGGGAGAAAAGGAGAAGTTGGTGGCGGGGAAGGGCGGGGGGGCTGGAGGGATTGGGCCACACACAGGTGCTGAGCAGGCACCAGCCAGTGAGGCCAGAGGCTATGTCCTGAGCTGTGCAGGCCTGAAGTGAGGCAGAAATGACACTGAAGTCATGGGCAGAGAGGGAGAGGGGAGGGGCTGCGGCTGGGGGCTGCCTGGCCTACTGTGGGCTTGCACAGAAGGCCTTCCCATCCCCCAGGAGAGAGCGGCGGTGCGAGGAGGCGCCATCTTCCTGTTTGGGGATGTCATCCACACTGGCGGAAAGAAGGTTCAGCAGGAGCTCAAGACCTTGGCCTCCAAGGCTGTGGTGACGCTGTTCTTCCACCTGGCTGACCCCTGTCCTGAAGTGGTCACTGTGAGTGGGCTGCGCCCCAATCAGCTGGCCAGGGACAGCAGATCGGGAGGACGCACCTGTGGCAGGGCTAGAGGACTCGGGAGGACCAAACCCGGCTGCCTTCCTGGAGAGGCCTCCTGAGTGACAGGGAGGCTGGGCCTGAGCTCTTAGGCCACTCCGCAGCTGGAGTAGAGGCAAAGCACCCTCCTGGTGTGTCTCCATTCCCTCCCACCCCATCGATCCAAGTCCTTGGAGATGTCCACTAACTATGGACGCCCCCCACAGCCCACCCCCCACCCAAATCCGGCCTCAGGATCTTCTGCCGTCACTTCCCCTTGCAATGGTGGGAGGCTGTCCCACAAGACCAGCCTGCTGGCATTCTGCCTGCCCGGTGCCACGCCCTAGGGAGGGTGCTGTGTGCAATTGATACCAGGATGTGGGGGGGGGTTGCCTGCAGCTTCTCCTCTTATCTCAAGGGCTTTGGGCTTCGTGGGTTCTGCCTTGGTAAGGCATCTGGTCTCCTGAAACAGCCTTGCTTCTTTTTGCAGACCTTGTCTGGACTCCACCTTCCCCCTTCCCCCTTCCACCACCACCACACACCCAGGCCAGGTTTGGCATCTTCTGGCCCTGGGCTCTGCCTCTCGCAGACCTCTGGGAAAACCATGTCATCATCAACACTTGGTCCCGGCCCATCTCTACTGTCATGTCTCTTTCCCAGTCTTAGAAAGAGTAGGCTGTCCTCACTGAGGCTGGTGTCCCAGCTGGTTCCTTGGGAAGGCAGTCAGAGCAGCCGAGGGGGGGGGGGAACGCTGGCCTCTCTGGAAGGACACTGGGCTTAGGGCACGGGAGAGCCCTTTCCTTTGGAGGTGTGGTGAGGGATGGCTTACTAAGTCTGCATGGCCTGGAACCCGAGGTGTCCTGGGAAAGAAACTTCCCCTTGGTGGTCTGGCCAGGAGGAAGGGGAAGAGAGGTGGAGGCAGGGACACCTCTGGGTGACCTGTCTGCTCTGCGTCCATAGAAGGGGAAGAGAGGTGGGAGGACACCTCTGGGTGGGACACCTCTGGGTGACCTGTCAGGGCTCTCTGGGTGACCCTGCGTCCATAGAAGGGGAAGAGAGGTGAAGGCAGGGACACCTCTGGGTGACCTGTCTGCTCTGCATCCATAGAAGGGGAAGAGAGGTGGAGGCAGGGACACCTCTGGGTGACCTGTCTGCTCTGCGTGCATCCATAGAAGGCCAAATTCACCTTCCTGCGCTGCGCCATTTTGCTGAACTGGGAGTTCCAGAAGGAGCTGTTTGGCAAGCTAGCATGGGGCCAAGGACTGGGCGCGGAGAACGATGTTTTTATCTACACGGTAAGGTGTGAGCAGCCTCCCGGAGGAAGGTCGGGGTCCAGGAAGAAAGAGGTGGCTGTGCAGGTGTCAGGAAGCACTGGGGAAGGGGGCCAGGGCAGTCTCCAACAGCATGCCTGGAGTGGCGCCTCTTGGGGTCCTCTGGAGACACAGCGCCCCCTGGTGTTATAATGCAGACTTGCGATGGAAGGAGCCCTGGTCCTTAGAAGTTCCTGGGCCAGCAGTAGGGGGCCTGCAGCCAATGCTACCCTTGCTGACCAGCAGCCAGTTTAACATCTGACCCCAGCCTCTTCTGCCTTGCTAGGGGGCCAAACTGCCAGGACCACAGTCCCAGATTTGAGCAGGGCCAATGTCCGCAGGTGGGCAGGGCAGGCCTTTCTTCAGTTCTCAGTGGATCCTGCTAAGGCAACCAGGACCCTTGAGCTGGTGACATTGCCTCCCTGTTGGTGGCAGGCCTCGTGATTCCTGCAGTTGCTGCTTGAACATGGAGGGCTGAAAACGTGAGAGGAGGGGAAATGCCATGAACTGTCTTGGGATATTGGCTAGCCAGAGTGGCCTGGCACTCTCAGCACTGAGTGTGTGTGACAGGTGTGCAGTTCAAGTGTGAATATGGCCAGGCCCCCAGGCATAGGAGCAGTTCAGGAGGGCTTCCTGCCAGAGGCAGAGCCGGTGGGGGGCACAGAGTACGGGGAGTTTCCTGTACTAGAGAGCTATGTGGTCTTTTCGGAGTTAACTGTGCAGTGCTCAGCTATTCGATCAGGGTTTCCCCATCTGATTGCATGTTGTATTTCGATTAGAAGTATTGCCCGGAATTGTCATCTGCTCTGGCTGTGGGACCTGGGCTACCATCTGTGTGGTACGCAGCTTGGCAGTTGGTGGCCCAACTGTCCACTTTATCCCTGGCACCTCCGGCTGTAGTATGTGCTTGTGCTTTGGCATGTGTTGAACAGTGCTGGCATGGGGACAGGCCTGGGACGTGCTCTGCAGAGACTTTGGGGTGGGTGGAGCAGAGGTACTGATCTCCCAGCCTGTGGGAGCAGTGGCTCACCCATTGCATGTAGGAATGCCACATGTCACCTTGTGACACAGCTGATGACAGCAGAAGCATGGACCTCCAGAGACAGGGCTCCTGCTCCTGGCCATCTCACCACTGTCCTGACTGTAAATCTCTGGCAATCATGGGTTCATATTAGGAGGGAAAGTTTAACAGGGAAGACAAGGAGATGGCCGTTTAAACGTGGCGAGGACCCTGGAGGATACAGGATTACAGGAAGCCATGTCTGTACTAGATGGTAGCCATACCTGAAGTAAGAGCTCGGGAGATGCCCTTTCCACGGAAAGTCTGTTCGCCAAATGGCAGCGAAGTAGATGGAGCTCAAAGACCACTGGGTGGGGGGGGGGCTTCTTCTACTCTCTCAGATGCCAGATCAATGCCCACAGGGACCCTGCTGGCTTTGAGTAAAGAATGATGACTAGCTGGACCTGAGGTTTGGCAATGGCTAACTTTCTGTCCACTAGCTGAGTGGGCAGAGAGGAGGGAAGAGTTTACCTGAGTTATATGGGTGGCAAAGCACCAAGATGCTTTTATTTTTTTATTTTTTGAGGCAAGCCCAACAGACTGGCTTTTTTTATGAGAGAGAGAGAGAGAGAGAGAGAGAGAGAGAGAGAGAGAGAGAGAATTGGCATGCTAGGGCCTCCAGCCACTGTAATCAAACTCCAGATGCATGCATCACCTTGTGCACATGTGTGACCTTGCACATGTGTCATCTTGTGAGTCTGGCTTAAGTGGGATCTGGGGAGCCAAATATGGGTCTTTAGGCTTAGCAGGCAAGCACCCTGACCGCTAAGCCATCTCTCCAGCCCCCAAGATGCTTTTCTGTGTTGAAGGTAAATGGAACAAAGCTAGGCAGGCTGGCAGAGCTCAATCCCTGTGCTTTACTGGCCACTGGCACATGTCTGTGGCAGCCCAGTCAGGGGAGCTCTTTGGTGGAACCCAGCTTGAGCAAGTATGAGTATCTTGGCTTTGGCAACTACCAGGAAGCATATAAAGATGGCCCTGTAACAGGGTATTGGGGTTCAGGAAGAGTTCTTAAACTTCAAACCCTGATTTTGTGCCTGCTTTAACCAAACAAATGGATACACCAGATTGAGAAGGAAAATTTATAAAATGCTACATCTTATTCAGGAATATACAAGGGAGAGGGAGGGCCCTTGAACCAAAGAAGGGAAAATGGGTACACCCACGTGGTCCTTGATCCCATGTGGGAGCAGAGGAGCAGAGGCTTACCAGGACAAGGACCTGGAAGTTCAGGAGAGATGAACACTCAGCAAAGAGGCCTTGACCACCTGGGAAGGATCTGTATAGAGTCTGATTGTGATGAGCTTCACCTTCAGGCTCAGGTGAGCCTCAGTGAGCTGATTGGTCTGGGCTAGGGGTTGACTCAAGAAGAGGACAGCCATGAGCCGGGCGTGATTACGCACGCCTTTAATCCCAGCACTCGGGAGGCAGAGGTAGGGGAGCACCGTGGGTTCGAGGCCACCCTGAGAATACAGAGTGAATTCCAGGTCAGCCTGAGCTAGAGTGAGACCCTACGTCAAAAAACCAAAAGAAAAAAAAGAAAACAGAAGAGGCCAGCCATGAAGCCAAGTTTTGGGGCTGAGCTTAATCAACCACAATGTCAGGATCAAGTTTGAATTCTAGGAAAAAGGAACTCCCTCCTAGGTCTAGGGAACTCCTTTAGTCAAGAGATGAAGAAAGGAGAGATCCTGCTCTGATCTCTAGAAGCAGTAGTAAAGAGAGGAAGAGAATTGGTGTGCCAGGGCCTCCGGCTGATATACTGGCACTCCAGATGCATGTGCCACCTTGTGCATAGGTGAAACCTTGAACATGGGTCACCTTGTCTAGTCTAGTGGTCTCTAATAAAGTGGAGATTGCAAGGGCAGACCTAAGGACATTTCTGCTTTTTACTTTTGGGGACCAGTTACCCAAAACTTCCTAACCAAGCTATCTGACTCCCTCTCACCTGGTTCTCTGTGAGGAGTGTAGGGAGGCTGCCTTAGGGGTTGCATACCTAAGTGATAGGCCCACTGGAATTCTCAGCAGTGTTGATGGCAAAAAAAAAAAAAGGCTCAGGTAATGAAATGAGGGTCAGCGATATGGCTCAGTGGTAGAGTGCTTGCCTAGCATGCATCAGGCCCTGGGTTCAAGCCTCTGCACTACCAGAAAGCTTTTAAGAAGAGAAAGGAAGGAAACTGAGGTGGTTATAAAACGAAAGGGCCTTGGAGACCCTTGCCACAGAAGCGCACACTGCCCTGCCTCGTACCCTCCAAGCTAGCTTCACACTTGGGGCTCCAGGGCAGCCCCTATCCTAGGCTGGCTGTCCTCTTAGTGCAGCAGCCTCTGGAGCCAGGCATGTCCCTACATGCTAGCCCCACAAGCCAGTCCTGAAGATGGCTCCCTCACACAATGGACTGATACCTCCTGTGAACCATTACCCCACCTGTGCTGGAATGGGCTGCAGACATGGGGCTCCCTGCTCTTTGGCATGGACTCCCTGCAAAGTTAGGCTGAAAGAAGGAATTGAGCTAGTGCTCATATATTCATGGGGCTCTGGTCCCAGCCTGGAGTACCTGCCCTCCTCACTTTTAGGCCCTTGGTACTAGAGGTGGGGTTCAGTGCTTTGTGGGGGGAAGGGCCTCAGGCAAGCCATGTCCCAGACTCTAAGTGCCATGTTGGCCTCAGTCTGGCCACAATTCCTCTTTCTTCTCCCCAGGTAGAGAGTAGCTTTGGCAACTACCAGCAATTTCTGAAGGAGGCCCTGACCTACCTGGACAGCCCTCACAAGACCCTGAAGCTGGCAGCCATGAAATTCATTGGTAGGTACTGAGCCAGTTCCCTCTCCTCCAGCACATCCACAGTGGACGACCAGGCTCACTTGTCTAGAGTCTGCCAGTCTGCCACAGGGGCAGTGGCTCTGGGCAGTGGATGGACAGGATGCCCCTGCTGGCCCCTTCCTCAGTGGGCAGGGATTGCCCCTGCGTTTCACTTACGCTGCCCCCACTCCTGCCACTTCAGGGGCGATGCTTCAGGACTACTTCACTGATCTCTGCTTCTACTTGAAGAAGGGCGACATAAAGTTCCTTAAGAACCGTGAGCAAGTGGAGACCTTGCACCCTGGGGTGGCTGAGACCTACCCTCCCTGACAATGGAGGGAACCTTCAGATGGGGAAGTGCCTTTCCAAGAGGGGTGCTCACTGTCTCCTCCAGATTGTGGGTCTGAGCACAACTGGGCCCCAGCCCCATGGCAGGCCACGTGATGGGACATGGGACCTCTGCCATAGGTTTGGAGGCCATCAGCCAGGAAAAGGACTCCATGAGCCGTAGATTCTACTTGAACTGCTGGGAAGACGTCGCAGAACTGTACAACTACATGATCTGAGCCGCAGGGCTCAGCTTGCCCCCATGCCTGAATGTCCTTGTGCCTCTTTTTCTCCTTGTTAAGACCTTTCTTTATTAAATGCCATAGAGTATGCTATGGCCTCTCACACTCTGCCTGCCCCAAGTCTTCTCTGCGCTTGTGCAAAGGGCCAGGCAAGCTCTCCCATTCACCCAACTCTAGAAGCCATAGCATGGGCTCCAAGCAGCCCATTGCCCATTTGGTTAAGGATGCCCACCTCCTTGCCCAGCCCATCCATTTTTCAACCAACATCCATGTTGCCTCCTGTGTTCGGCGTGAGGATGGAACATAGGCTGAGGGCTGCTGCCATCTGCCCACTCACTGATCAACTTTCCCATGGCCAATGGGCCCTTTGCTGAAGTTGGCACCCAGGCCTTGGAGCGCTCCCAGGCTTTGGGGGACACCCTTGGAAAGTTTGGCTGCTTCTCCTCTGTGTGAGTCCCCTGTGGATACCCACCCTCCAACAGGAAGTCACCCTTCCACAAGCCCAGCCAGGCCCTTCATCTGTGCCCAGAGTCCTGGCTTCCCATGGAGGCATTAGGACATCGTGGTGGCTACCAGAGGGTGTCTGAGGTCCTCAGGGTGTTCCTAGTCGACCATCATTCACTGATCAAAAATCAAGTGCAGCCGGGCGTGGTGGCGCACGCCTTGAATCCCAGCACTCGGGAAGGCAGAGGTAGGAGGATCCTGAGAGTTCGAGGCCACCCTGAGACTACAGAGTGAACTCCAGGCCAGCCTGGACTAGAGAGCAAGACCCTACCTCGAAAAACCAAAACAAACAACAACAAAAAAAAAAAAATCAAGTGCAAGCCAGGCATGGTGGCACACACTTTTAATCCCAGCACTTGGGAGGCAGAGGTAGGAGAATCAATGTGAGTTTGAGGCCACCCTGAAACTACATAGTGAATTCCAGGTCATCCTGGGCTAAAGTGAGACCCTACCTCAAAAAAAAAAAAATCAAATGGAGACAGAGCCAGGATCTTAAAGGTGTCTCTACAAGGATGTCAACTTTCTGGGGATGCTCAGACACACAGAGCAGCTGTCCAAGGTAGAGCTAAAGGGTCACAGCAGATGCCCAGGAGTCACCAGCACTCCGCCTCTCAGACACAGCCCGGAGAGGGAGGGTCGTGGTGAAGGGGAGTCCTGAGTTTAAGGGAGTCAGCAGGAGTGGTGACAGATTAGGAGCAGGGGGTACTGAGTTCTGCCAGCTGCGGTGACTGAAGATGCCCCAGGGGTGAGGGCCTGTCTGTGCCCTGGCTGAAGAGAAGTTCTGAATGACAGGTTCAGGACCCTTCCTAGAAAGACAAGGAAGGCGAAGGCCCAAGGTCAGACAGTGACCTCCCTTTAGAGCCCAGCCAGCCCCTCCCCCAGCTAAGTGCTGTGGGACAGAAATGTTGAGGGCAGGACACAGGTTGCCTGGCTGAAGGAGCCAAGGACTGCAGATGGGGGCCTGGCATGGGGAGGAGCTGAAGGCAGGTGTGGTGGAGAAAGCATCTTGAGGAACTCCAGGTTTCCATGTGGATGGAAGATGACCCCTCAGAGGAGGCTCAAGATTGGCAACTAGAGAAGGAGGAGGAAGCTGAGGCAATGAGCCGTCACAGGAGCCAAGAATGGAGATGCCATAGTATAGGACAGGTCTCCAGCTAGGTAGGATGTCTCGGAGAGGCTGGGTTGAGGAAGGAGAAAGTAAGTCTGTGTCCCTCCAGGGATGGGAAGGGACAGAGCCTGGGTGAGTTCTTAGCCTTTACTGTATGTGGGTTAGCTGCTCCAAAGACCCCTCCCACTAAGACACAACCATTAGCCTCAATTTGGGTCAACTTCAAATACCTCTATACTTAATGTATTGCTGGAAATTTATATTGGCTTCAAAACAATTGAGTCCAAAGCAGTGGGCTGGTGCCAGTGGTGAGAGAAGGCTGCAAGAGATCCATGGCCACCGGAACAGACAAGGCAGGACAAGGGGTAGAAGACAGGCTTGGCTCTACTAGGCCAGGACTTGGAAAGCCCAGGACAGCAGCAGCAGCTATTCCAGAAGAAGCAGGAGCAGAGCTGCTTAGTGGGAAGGCCCTCCCTCCATCAGCCCTCTGCACGCACAGACTGAGTCAAACCACAGATGGGCCCTCAAGCGAAGCTTCTAGGTGTGATCAAAAGCCCTGCCGTGAGAGTTGGGAGAGAAGCGTTGGCATGTTTGGGCTCCTGGAAACTTCAGATAGCAGAATGAACAGTAGAGCAGTCAAAATGGCCCTTCGTGAGCCACGTAAGACAGGACAATCACAATCACAACGTCTCTGTGGCCAAATTAGAACAGCCAAAGAGAAAACATGACATGCATGCACAGTCATAGAACAATGTATGACAGAACTCCACATATCCATATAATGTGAACAACACAAGAAATACGCTAACAGTAGAAAGGAAAAGAGACTTCCCTCCCCTTACTATAAGAATGACCAACAGACAGCCGATTTCTGAACAGTGACAATGACAGCTGGGAGAGAGTAGAGTAGCCCTTTGTAACTGCCACCTAGGATGCTGAGCCCAGCCATAGGAACTTTCAAGAAGGAAGACAAAATAATTTCCAGCTTCCACCAAGCCAGTAACATTGCTTCCAAGGTGGCTGCTGTTAGAGTGAAGACTGGACATGGGTGACCGCCAAACAGCAGCACCAGAAGCACTGGTCAATGTAAACCAAGTCACACAAGGAGCCAACACACCACGTGACAAGAGTGGTCACATTGGTGACACCAGCGCTTAGGAGGCTAAGGCTGGAAGAGGCAAGCCTGGGTTTTACAGCAAGACCTTATCCTAAGATAAAATGAGCTGGGGGGAAGCTTAATGGTAGGGTAGCTTAATGTCTAGGATATATGTGTTCTATCCCCAGCAACACACACACACACACAATCTTAACAAATTTTAAGGAACAGGATAAAGTCATGGTATAAACGTGAATAGTACTGAAGAGGGGAGGCCTCTTCAAGAGGGATTGTCTGATGGGTTGGGATCCTGGACTTGTTAGAAAAGAGAAAGCTGGGCCTGGGAAGATGCCTCAGCAGTCAAAGGCACTTGCTCACCAAAGACTGCTGACCCCAGTTCAATTCCTCCGTACCATGTACAGCCAGATACACAATGTAGTACATGCATCCTGAGTGTGTTTGCAGGGGCAAGAGAGAGGCTCTGGTGTGCCCATACACACGTTCTCTCTTTCTCTGACTCTTTCTCTCTCTGTGTCTTTCTCAAACAAAAAGTAAATATATATATAGAAAGCAAGCTGAGCATCAGCGCTCATCTCTTTCTGCTTCCTAACTTCCAAACCAGCCACTTCCTGCTCCTGCCATTGTGCTTCCTGCCATGAAGGGCCATGCCCTCAAATTGTGAGCCATTATAAACCCTTCCTTCCTTGAGCTGCTCTTGTTGGGAAAATTGGGTGTTTTTTAAAAGAGGAGGTTGAAGGGACATGCAGAGAGAAATGGTTCTTTCAGGCACAGGCCTCTGACAATGCTCCAAGCCGAGCTGAAGTAGAACGTCCCCACGGAGAACAGAGGGGCACTCTCACCCCAAGGTTGTGTGACGTAGCTGAATGGATATAAAATGGATCTGCAGCACAGAGCAGAGCCAGGAAAGAGCCGCCCAGATGCCGTCCACTGAGCTCCAACAAGGGAGCAAAGGCAAGAAGACACAGCAAAGACAGTCTTCCCGTCCCCCCTGCACTCAGGAGTGATGGCTCACATCTGAAACCCAACACTCAGGGAGCAGAGGCAGGAAGAGTGCTACAAGTTCAAGGCCAGCCTGGGATAAAGATTAAAACTAGCCGGGCGTGGTGGCGCACGCCTTTAATCCCAGCACTCAGGAGGCAGAGGTAGAGGCTCATCAAGAGTTCGAGGCCACCCTGAGACTACATAGTTAATTCCAGGTCAGCCTGGACCAGAGTGAGACCCTACCTTGAAAAAAAAAAAAAAAAGATTAAAACCATATCTCAAAAAAAAATCATCAGAATGGGTCCTTAGAGAACACAAAACTAAAAACTTGTAAAGAGAGATGGCTTAGTGGTTAAGGCACTTGCCTGCAAAGCCAAAGGACCCTGGTTCGATTCCCCAGGACCCAAGTAAGCCAGATATACAAGGTGGCACATGCATTTGGAGTTCGTTTGCAGTGGCTGGAGGCCCTGGTGCACTCACTCTCTGTCTCTCTCATAAATAAATAAAAATAAAAAAATAAAAAGGCATGGTGGCGCACATCTTTAATCCCAGCACTCGGGAGGCAGAGGTAGGAGGATCGCTGTGAGTTCGAGGCCACCCTGAGACTACATAGTTAATTCCAGGTCAGCCTGGGCCAGAGTGAGACCCTACCTTGAAAAAAACAAAATAAATAAATAAAATAAAATAAAATATTTTTTTAAACAACAGGAAAGATCTAGATGGCCTCGAATTTGAGAAGGAGTTCTTAAATTCAACAACAAAAACTCATCTAGGCAAGAAAGACTGATGTCGGATGTCTTCAAAATTAAAACCTTCTGCTCTATAAAATGCATTGCTTAGAGAAGGAAGGGGAAAAAAGCACAGGCTGGGAGGCAGGACTTGTAAAACAGCTGTCTAGAAAGGACTGCTGTCCAAAATATATGAAGGGTGCTTAAAACTCCACGATGCAGAAACAATTTGAATAAAGATGGGCAAAGAGTCTTAACAGACCCCTCACCAAGGAAGATAAACAGATGGCAAATATGCAAGTTCAGACAGTGCCGGCCCACATGTGTATCAGAATGGCTAAGAGCAAGGCAAAGCCCACATAGCCAAATGCTGGCAAGGGTGTGGGGCACCAGGAACTCACTGCTGGTGGGAAGGCAGAACAGAGCTGTCTCCTGGGGAGCAGTGCCTGCTCTGGACACCACAGTCCAACACCTTCATCCAGAGGAGGTGGGAACTTCGAATCCCACAGACCCTGCATGGAGGCTGATAGCAAGCAGCTTTCTTCAAAACGGCCCCAAGTCAGGAGCAGTCACCACTTTTCAGTAGGAGAGTGCGCAGACTGGGATGTAAAACAGCCTGGGAAGTTTCACGTGGGGCGATCCCAGCTACTCGGAGGCTGAAACAAGACAGTGGCTTGTGCCGGGTCAACCTGGGAAACTTTGCAAGACCCTGGCTCAAAATGAGATCAAAAAAGCCACTGGGGGATGGCTCAGTGGTAGAGCATTTGCCTAGCACACACAAGGTCCTAGGTTCAACCCCTGAACCAGAAAACTAAAAATTAAAGTGTCTTTGTTGCCATGGGAACTGAGGAGAGTTTGATGAAAAGAGGGAGTTGGGAGTCTGGGGAGCTATTGTGCGTCCTGCCCATTGTGAGAGTCCAACTCCCAGAGCTGTGGAGCAGGAGTGCCGTGATGGCCTCCTGGCATACCCACGTGACAAAACTCACTTAAACTGGGTGACTCTTGTCATCCATCTATAAATGGTCCCTCAGAAAATCTGAATGAAATGGCGAAGCCCAAGGACTCCGGTCAGCGTTCATTTCCATGCATAGAGAAACTGTTCTGTAGGGATAGCTTCATGTAATCTGTGCTATAAATCGATTAACATATTAAAAGAACCATGTGGAGAAAGGGAAACGGAAAAGGCAGATTGGAGACACACCGGCAACCAGATGGATGTTTTCTAAAATGCTCTTAGTGGACAAGCTGAAGATACGGATTGTGCTATGAGGCAATCTCACTGAAGCAAGTGTGCGCGTTGGTTGCGGTACCCTGCTTTATGTAAGAGGTGGTGGGAGGAGCCACTTGGGAATGGTCCCGCAGAGCCCTGGGTGCGCTCTGTGTGCTTTTCTCTATGCCTGGGATCGTCACCAAAATGCAAAGAAAACCCTCAAACAGAAGCTGCACTTGAACTAAGTTACAGCAGTGGCCTAGGGTTGTGAGGATACAGGCAAACCCGTACAAAGCTGGGGTTTCTCGCTGGTGGGAGGTGACAAGGGCCTGAGCTGGATGTGGTCACCCTAGTCTCCGACAGGTGAGACAAAGTGGGAGGGCACCCCGGCGAACAGCCGCTCACCACAGGCTTGCCACTGTGCCCCAGGACATAGACATGGCTTTCCACGGGTGCTGCCACACAGAATGAAGCCTTCGCATAGGTCACAAGGCGTCTCGGGAGCATTAGGACAAGAGTGTCTCCTTGTGGAGTTAATAGCAACAGTGTCCCCGGTGAGCCTGGGGAAGAGCTCCGGGTCCCGAGTTCCTTGTGTTGCTAGAGTGTGGTGTGCCCGTGTGACACGCTGGCAAGTGTTCGATCTTCTTTCATTAAATGATCAATAGGAGGCCGGGCGTGGTGGCGCACGCCTTTAATCCCAGCACTCGGGAGGCAGAGGTAGGAGGATCACCATGAGTTCGAGGCCACCCTGAGACTACATAGTTAATTCCAGGTCAGCCTGGGCCAGAGTGAGACCCTACCTTGCAAAACCAAAAAAAAGATCAATAGGATGTTGAGATGCAAGTTAAAACAAGAGAGACAAGGGAAAAAATAATGAAAGTGAAATAGAAATAAGTACATTCAAGATGTAATCACTTAAAAAAGTTAGGAAGGGGAAATTTTCTTAAAGCAATTACAAAAGCAGGACAAAGCCCAGAGAGCTAATATGGAGAAAAAAGCACACTACATCAGGAGCTGTAAGTAAGGAATTTAAAAGTTAGTGTGACTGGATTTGAAAGGCACTTGTATATGAGAACTATCTATAAACCTATGACAATACTATTTGATGAAGGCCAGCGGGAGCTTCAGACAGGATAGGCTCCAAGTCAAAAGCCAGAAACATTGTATGGCGAGAGGATTTAAAAGTGATCCGATTTTGGGGGGACGACATAAAAACTTCAAAACAAAGCAGCATTGCACAGGATTGCAAGGAATTTTCCACTATCAAAGTGGGAATTTTCCTCCTGCCTTCTGTTGTTACTGATTGGTTGAACAGACACAAATAACTGAAGCTACGAGGAAATCAAAGGAAAGTGTTTCCTGCTGCCTAGACACTTTGGGGGTCAGACGAGGGTGTCTGTAGTGGACACAGCATAGTGCCCTTCATTTGAACTGTGTTCCCACATCTACTTGGATGTGGTGTCAGGCCCCACAGGTGGAGGGTTCTGTCCTACGAGACTGCCCTGCTTTAGGTGCCAACAGAACGTGTTCTAGAACTTCTGGTCCTCCATCTCCACGCTGAGGGGCACAGAGCTCCCAGGCCCTCCGGGGTGTGGCACATTCAGGAAGTCCACATGCTTGGCCATCTGGAAGCTGGCTGAGCTCTGTCTTTTGGGAGTTTCATGGAGGCCTGGTCAATTGTTTCATTGTCTAGGTGTGGTGCTTTGATTCAGGTGTCCCCCATAAACTTAGGTGCTCTGAATGCTAGGTTCCCAACTGATGGAGATTTGGGAATTAACACCTCCTGGAGGCAGCGTATTGTTGGGGGCGGGCTTATGGGTGTTATAGTCAGCCTCCTCTTGCCAGTGTTGGGCACATTCTCCTGTTGTCCACCTGATGTTGCCTAGGAGGTGACGTCCACTCTCTGCTCATGCCATCGTTTTCCCTGTCATCCTGGAGTGTTCCCTTGAGTCTGTGAGCCAAAATAAACGCTTTTTTCCCCAAAAAGCTGCTCTTCGTCAGGTGATGTCTGCCAGCAACGCGAACCTGACGGCGACACCAGGGCAGAGGGAAGACACATAAGGACACAGGAAGCCAAGAGGAGAGGCCACACCTTGACCTTAGGCTTTGGCCTCCAGAACTGTGAGAAAATAAATGTCTACAGTGTGAAAACGCATTGTCCAGATCACCATGATCAACTTAAGCTTCAAAGCTGGCCATGGTGGGTCACGCTATAATCTCAGCACTCAGGAGGCTGAGATAGTACTACCGTGAGTTTTGAGAGCAGCCTGGGCTACAAGTGAGTTCCAGGTCAGCATGGGCTAGAATTAGACTCTGCCTCACACAAACAGACAAAAACTATTCCATAATCAATTGAACCTTCACTCCATCCCCTCTTCCTGGAAGTCTCCACCCTAAAGTCCTGCCTCAGTCATTCTTGTGATTCGCTCCCCCATCCTCAAGCTGCCTAGGGACCCGCCTCTCCCAGCTATTTGTCATCTCATTGGTTCACAAAAGACACACATTAATCTTGAGATTCCAAGAGTTTTAGGAGCGAAGTGTGTGCATCAAAAGGCAGGGATGGGACCAGATTTTGAAAGCCCACAAAGAGAATAAAATTGACCATCTTGATTTAGTGAGTCTATAAATGACTCTGCCCTCAGCCTTGAGGAAATGCAAATGGAGTATTTAAAAAATGGTTGGGTCTTATGCAACGTAGACTACATTTTACCTCAGCATTTAATTAAATTAAGAATCATAGGTGGGGGTGGCGCCTCACGCCTGCAATCCCAGTACTTTGAGGTGGAGGTAGGAGGAGTGACAGTTCCAGGCCAGCCTGAACTGCATAGCAAGAAAGACCCTGTCAAAAAAAAAAGAAGAAAAAAAAGAAAAGAAAATAGGGCTGGAGAGATGGCTTAGTGGTTAAGGTGTTTGCCTGAAAAGCCAAAGGATCCCAGTTCAATTCTCCAGGACCCATGTAAGCCAGCTGCACAAGGGGATGCATGCATCTGGAGTTCGTTTGCAGTGGCTGGAGGCCCTGGTGAGCTCACTCTCCCTCTCTCTTTCTCTCTCTCTCAAATAAATAAATAATATATTTCTTTAAATCATAAAATGATAGACCTTTTAAATCCTAGAGTTTAGAACTTCTAAAACATATGTAAAATAACACATACACGGAGGTTTTCACAAGGGAAATTCAGAAATAATTACAACCGAATGATAATGAAAATGAAGCATAGAAACTGCGAGTGTGGAACTACAATAGCACTTTGAGGGAAATGAGGAGCCTTAACCGTTTGCATTAGACACCAGTAAAGGTGAGAAATTGCCATGGGAAGGATCCAAGCTAAGAAGCTGGTCATTTGTAGTCATTCCAGCCTGAGGACAAGGTTAAGGGGCAGTGAGCACGGGAGTGGTAAAGGGCACACACCACAAAGGCAGACGTGCAGTCCTCAGATAATCAAGCTGAGCAAAAAGAGAGAAAGCTCATGCTGGTGTTAAGGGGACCCAGCCAAAGGCATGTGAGAAAGCTTAAAGATAATGAGAGCATTGTGGACAAGGCAGTACTATCCATTTGAAATGTAATGGAAATAGAGTCCCAAAGAAATAACAACTATGAAAAGTGACTCCTTGCCCCCTCCAAAAAAACCCAAAAAAACAGAAAGCCTAAATAGCTCTGTAATTCATCACGGAGGAGGACTTAGGGGGCGGTGGGGCAGGCAGCTGGGGTTGGGGTGGGGACAGGATGGAGTGGACGCTGAGCTCAGAGCAGGACGCATGGCGGCCTGTCCTCGGGACGCTCTGGATGTGTGTAACTTTGGCAGAATGAGGCTGAAGATGCTCCTGACCTTACTGGGGCCAGACCAGGACATCAAGATAGGGCTGCATGCTGGCATAAGACACAAGCCTACTGTGACTGGCAGGGAGGTAGACCTGGGCTTGGGGGCAAAGACTGAGGATAGAGGTGGTCAGTGTCCAGTATGCCACGTGACTCGGACAACAACCTCTTCTCATGAACTTTGGCAACCTGGGGTGGGACAGGGCTGCCTTCTATGGCCTGGAATCCCCTGGGAGGTGAAGCCCAAAATGTGGGCCTCTTTCTCTGGCCCAGCAGGTCACAGCCTGGACATGGAAGAAGCCAGAACCAGCCCCAGATTTCCATGAGGACAAGCACTCTTCTAGAACATCCTCCTCACTGCGCTCAGTGTCCACTCTAGACACCTGGAGGCTGGCCCCTCCCAGATGCCGCCAATCCCTACCTCCAGGCTCAGCTGGCCTCCCACAGGAGGAGGGTACATCCTTGTTCTGCACCCCAACTCCTATTTGCTTTGCGGCCTCTCTCCCAGGCCCCATCTACCTTCCCTCTATCCTGTCGTGTCCCAGGGCCCAGGAGGATCACATCCTATGGAGGGACTGGCTTAGGACCCTGTAAGGATGGGGTCCCTGAGATTCAGCAAGGGCTTGAGAGAACCACAGGACACAGAGGAGAGGCAGATACTGACAGGCACTGGAAGGTGGGGAGGGGCACTCCAGCCCGGTGCCTCTCGTGAGCTCAGTAAGGGATGGCCGCAGAGGTCACCAGCTCCTGAGCTGTCCCGAATCTTGGCTGGCACCCCACCGCTGACACTTCTGCCAGGAACCTTGGAGAGGAAGTATCGAAGGCTGTAAATGGGGGTGCTGCCACTGGCCTCCCCCCTCCCTGGGAGAGATCCATATGGTGTTCTCAGGAAGCCATATTGAGCCCAGCAACACCTCCTCCGCCTCTGGGACAGCTGGGTGCCATGGCCCCACCCCACAGCAGCCTCCTTACCCCAAGCTGCTCTCATTTCCCAGAGAGAGTGCAGGCAGGAAGAGAAGCCCCCCCCCACCTCGCTCCATGGCTCTTGTGTGGAACCCACCCCATGTCTGCTGAAGTTGGGGAGGGGTGACTGACTTAAGATTACATACATTAGATTCCGGTTTCTGGCTACCCCAGCAGGTTCTAATACCCCACTAGTGGAGGTTTCAGGACCCCAAATGCAGACAGCTGCCATTGTCTGGTGGGCTCAAAGCACCTGGAACTAGCTGGACTCCCCATACCCCTGACCCATGGCCAGCCTCTGGGGGAGACTGAGAGATGCTGAGAGAGAAGACTCTGGAACCCTCTGGTGACGTGAGCAGTGACAGGCTTGTGCGCCCACTTCCGCTGTGTGCTCTGCCCAGGCCTTATTTGGAGGTGTTTCCGCTGTGTGGGGCGGCTGGCACGCTTGCTGTTTCTGAGTCCCTCCCTCAGGTTATTTTTAGGGCCCAACAAAGAGGAACCAGTGCTTTCCAAGTTCTCAAGGAGCTAGAGAGTCTCAGACCCTGGCCCAGGAGCCCTGCTCCTCAGTTTCTCCTCAGTGGAGAAACTGAGGCATAGTGAAACAGGATTGGCCTCTGCTTTGGCCAGCCCTAGATGGCCAGTGAGGCAGCAGAGGACATGCATGGCAAGACCACATAGCCTGCCCCTCGTAGCAGACCCAGTGGGACACAGCTGCCCTCTAGATAGAGCGCTCTGAGGCCAGGTCTGGGGATCCCTTTATGGGGTCCTTGATTATCCCCCCCCTCTGCAGGAGGACCAATACCTCAGTGCCTTGATACTCAGAGAGACCCGGGAATGGGGGCAAGCAAATCCCCAGTACTTTGCAGCTGTCAGGGCAGGGCTGCCTGGCCACTGCAGACCACCAAACTCAGAAAGGGGTGGCAGTGAGTCACCAGCCACCCTGTCACCTCATGGGCACTCGGGAAGCCATGCAGAGCTGGCAGCCCTCCAGGTTTCACAGTTTCTCACATAGGAAGATGAGGGTGGGCTAAAACCAGGGCACTTCTGGCTAGCAGAATGTTCTGGAACAAGTCCCAAGATCCAAAATCACCTTGTACATCTTCTCCCATGTGGAGGCCAGCAGCGTAGGAAGCAGGGCCTGGAGAAGTGGGTGACTTTCCCCAGGCCTCATCAATTGAGCCAGGAGAAGGTGGGATTCTCCCGCCCCCATGCTCATGGGCCGGACAGCAGCAAGGGGCGGTGTGTCCGGGTAGAGGGGAGGGGAAGGGAAGACTGAAGGCTGGACAGTCATACTGGTGCACAAGGAACACGGGTTAGACATGTGGAGGGACTTGCTAACCACAAGTCTGTTGGACATTTGGGGTCTGAAAGCAGAGGAAAGGCACTTGTGAGGGACTTTGCCACAAAGACCCCAAGCTGTCTAGGGCAAGGCCACTCTGGAAAGGGGCTGGGCACTTCAGGTCCCCTTTCAGCAGTGTTGACACTGGTGACAGGGGGACGAGCAGATGCCAACAGGTGAGAAGCTTCCTCCGGCTCCTGGCCGTGTGGGTGCTGATGAGGCGCGGCTGCTCCTGGCAGCTGCATCCCCAGCTGACTCAGAGACTCTAGTCACTGTCCTTGCGTGCTCTTCCTTCCACCCACCCCTCCCGTCCTCCAGGTTCCCGGTCCGCAGGAGCTGGAGACTCTTGTGACATCCCATCCCCAGTCCCACCATTGCCATCGGAAGCTGCGGAGACAGTGGAGACTACTGTGGGCACCACCAGCACCACCGTCACCACCACCACTATTAATACCACCCTCACCGTCACCAGCACTATTGCCACCACCCATCACAACCACCACCAGCACTTTTAACACCACCATCTTTGTTACCACCATCACCAGCCTATTAACACAAGCACTTTTAACACCACCATCACCACCACCACCACCACTGCCATCACCATCATCACCAGCAAAATCGACAGCCACAACACTGGTCACCACAATGTTCCTGGCACCATGGTCACCACCAGCATCGCGATCCCCACAGAATCTTTGTGGCAGTGTAGTGCTGGAGGTGACAGGTGGTGACAGGCTGCTGAGGAGATCTGATACAGAGAGCGTAGAACAACCAAGGACATGCAAGGAGGGCCCAGACCCAGTCAGATCAGGGATCCACAGTAAAGGATTCCTTCTGGTGGGGTCATGTGGTACTTTGAATATATGTCCCCCAATAGATTCAGTGTTTTATTAGTTTATAGTTTGCATCTGCAGCCACCTTGCTGGAGGCAATGTCACTGGGTGGTTCTTAAGGTGTTGGTGGTGGGTTTGAGATTCCATGGTAAAGATATGCAAAGTGTGCCTAATAGGAGTTCCTGAAGTGTGCTGTGCTATGTGGCTGGTTGGCTTTTCTCTCTCTTGCCTGGCCCTGTGAAGGCAGGCCAGCTTCTTCTGCCATTATGGAACTTCCCCTGGATCTGTAAGTTTCAATAAATAATATCCCTTCCTCCATAACTGTACATGGTCTGGAAGTTCATCGCAGCGAACCTGAAGCTGTCTGCTACAGGTCAGCAGAGAGGAATGGTACTGGCTTCTCTGGGAAAAGCACCCACTAGGGAAGCATCCAGGAACCGGAGGCAGGAGAGCCAAGTTCCAGACACAGCCCCTTTTGGCCTGTGGGACTCTGGCAGATTTCCCTAGCCCCCCTCAGTCTGGTGTCCTCACTCGAGACATGATCACACCCTGCTCGCCAATTGTCAGGCGCACAGCACTTTGAAGAGCTGGAGGAGGCCCAGAGAGACTGGCAGAAGGCTGAGAAGAGGCCCTTGTGCCTGCTTTGAGCAGCCCAGGGTTCTGGGACAAGGCTGTACCCACCACAGTGTCCCCCCAGAATGTGCTTTGGGACCACTGAAGCGAGTCTGCTGTGCAGGGCCCTGCATACTGATGAGTGCAGTGGGCCTCCTTCATCAGTCAGCTGCTTTCCTTCCGGCCAGCAGCAGACATCAATTTCTGTGATGAGTCACCACAGGAGGAGGTGAGGCCCTGAGCAGCCATGATCCCTGGGGCCAAGGCAGGACACGGAATGTGGCCTCTTCGGGAACACTCGAAACCTCTGGGGGAGGGCCTGTGGAGGAGGAAGCAGACTGGACACAGGCTGAATACTGACTGGGCCCACGGAGCCCTGTTCCCAGGGGGCCCCGTGTGTCCTGAGTTGTCCCCTTCATAGGGAGGGTGTGAGAGGTTGAGCACTCCTGGTTGTCTTGCGTTCTGCTAGGTGGTGCTGAGTAAGAAGGGTGTTAGGAGATCAGGAGCTGCCTGCAAGCTTGAGCAGAGCCCAGCTCGCTGGCCCCAGGCCCAGGCTGCTGCCTGTCCCCACAAGGAGGGCCTCCCATGGTCCCTCCCAGCTCCCTTTCTTAACAGATGGGGGATAAAGAAGGGATCACAGCCAAGCCACTCAGCACACCGGAAGCACCCCTCCACCAGATGGATGTGGAAAGCAGACCTCTGTAGGTATGGGCTCCAGGAGTGGCCATGTGAAGGCACTGGAACTTTCTTGCACAGAACATGTGCACACAGGTGCACAAAGGTTCATATGTACACAGGTATGCTCTGGTTTGGGCCAAGTTTTGTTGCCAAATCTCACTAAATCCCCCTAGAACATTAATGGGTTGTTCTCTCTTCCAATGCACCACTCTGTGTCCGGGGACTATGCTGGCCTGCACACACCCTCATCTGGGCACCTGGGGACATTCTGCCTTCCCTGACCACTCACTTGCCGTTCACCCACCTGGGTGACTGCATAAGCATTTGTGCCCCTCTGTTGTCACCTGTTCTCGCTGGTCATTGTACCTGTGTTTGTTACCTTTCTCATCACTGGGACAAAGGTCAAAGGTCTGACAAAGGTCAGTTTAAGGGAGAAAAGGTTAATTTCAATTTTCAGTCCATGCTGGCAGGGAAGGCTCGGGGGCAGGAGCTGGAGGCAGCTGGCCACATTTAGCATTCAGTGAGGAAGCAGAGATGAGAGAGGGTCTGGCAGCTCTTCTAGGCAGTTAGGGTGACTGGACCCCTGAAAGTACCTTTGCAGTCTGCAGTTGCTGCAGATCAAAGGATAATCTGGATTCTTTTTTAATGGAATTTTAAAATATTTTATTTTTATTTTTTTATTTGAGAGAGAGATGAAGAAAGAGAATGTAGGCCTCCAGCCACCGCATATGAACTCGCGCCACCTTGCGCATCTGCCTTATGTGGGTCCTTGGAAATCGAACCTGGGTCCTTTGGCTTTGCAGGCAAGTGCCTTAACCACTAAGCCATCTCTCCAGCCCTGGATTCTTATCTCTTCTCTAGATCTGTTTTTCCACAAACAACCTGGGCCCCTCCTGGGAGGGAGAGCTCTCTTAGGATTTAAATCTAGCCCTAACATTTTGGTCAGTCAAGTTCAGCCCCCAGAACTTGGTGTCAGGGCCAGCCCCTTCCTGAGACAGCCCCTAGCCCAGACCAACCAGCTGTCCTTCAGGTGAGCTGAGCCGGCAGGTAGGGCCCACCACCATAAGGTTATACATACATTTGCAAGGGGAGGGCACGCTCTCTGTGCCGCCTGACCTCTGCTGAACTTCCAGCTGGTGGTGAGTTCCTCCTCGGCAAGGCCCAACTGGGCCGAACTGTGGGAAGAACCCCCTGGGCCTTACTCTCCACATGAGCTCTTTACCCCCTCAAGCCCCCCACATGACAGGAGCTCTTAGAACTTTCTTTTCTTTTTTTTCTCTCCATGGTTTCCCCAGGCCCTGCACATGGGCTCTTAAGCCACATGGGTGTCTTTTCTTGGTTCTGTACTTCCCTAAACAAATAATTTAATAAACAGCCTTCTCAGTCTTATTTTATTCAATTCTTTAATTAAAAGTAGACTTGAGGGCTAGAGGGATGGCTTAGCAGTTAAGGCACTTGCCTGCAAAGCCCAAGGACCCAGGTTCGATTCCCAAGGACCCACATTAGCCAGATGCACACGGGGGCGCATGCATCTGGAGTTCGTTTGCAGTGGCTGGAGGCCCTGGCGCACCCATTCTCTCTCTCTCTCTTTCTCTGTCAAATAAATAAGGAAAGAAAAATATTTTTAAAATACTTAAAAAGAAAAAGTGGACATGAACCTAGGGTTTAGGGTTCATGACTTTCCTGAACCCCGAGCACCCCAATACAGAGAGGGATGAATGCTGCTGCTGAGCCAGTTCTCTTTTTTCTTTTTTTAAAAATATTTTTATTTATTTCTATTTATTTATTAGAGACACAGAGAGAGAGAGAAAGAGAGAGAGGGAGCGTGAGAATGGGCGCGCCAGGACCTTTAGCCACTACAAATGAACTCCAGATGTGTGCACCCCCTTGTGCATCTGGCTTACGTGGGACCTGGAGAGTCAAACTGGGATCCTTTGGCTTTACAGGCATGCGCCTTAACCACTAAGCCATCTCTCCAGCCCCAGTTCTCCTTTTTTTTTTTTTTTGATTTTTCGAGGTAGGGTCTCACTCTGGCCCAGGCTGACCTGGAATTAACTATGTAGTCTCAGGGTGGCCTTGAACTCATGGCAATCCTCCTACCTCTGCCTCCCGAGTGCTGGGATTAAAGGTGTGCGCCACCACGCCCGGCTTAAGTTCTCTCCTTTTGATACAGTTTAGGACCCCAGCCCATGGACTGGTGCCACCCACAGTTAAAGTGGGTCTTCCCCCCTTAATTCCCCTAATCAAGACCATCCCTGAGTCATACAGAGGCCCACCTAATCCAGGCAATCCCTCACAGGTGATCGTAAGTCCGGTCCAGTTGACAATCAATGTACACCATCGTTGTACCCAAGAAGCACCAGTCCCCACCAGCGGGTGAGGGCACTCAGGTCACAGACCCACCCACCACAGTGAGGCTTGCAGGAATGGATTCCCCCATGACAGGGAGGTAGCACAGGTGAGCTTGTACCCTTTTTCCAACTCAGCTTGGCCTCTCACTTGGATGAGATGCTTGGGGATCACAGACTACAGACTACTTTGCACCCTCTCTCCTCAGGGCCTGTGGCACGCATCTGGGCCCAGCTCAGGTTGAGGTCTGAGGAGAGATGAGGATTCTGTCCTTTTCCTGCTGAGGCTCAGGGTGGAGCAGTTCGAGGCCAGCACAGGGTGGGGAGCCATGGACAGGCTCACAGCTTCCCAGCCAGGCTACTTGAACGGTGTCGGCTGCCCCCTGCTGGAAAATCGGAGAAATGCTCTTCCAAGCAGGGACGGGGGCTCCCACTGGGCATGCTCACATTTGCCTTCTAAGCTCACTCCATGGATGGATGGGACAACCATGCTTAGGGACAAGGAACACCTGGTGATGGACGAAGGACTCGGGTCTGTAGGTGGTGTAGCGCCTTACTATGCAGATCCAACACTAAGGCAAGGCTTCTCACCCAGCCATTGAGGTAGGGCCAGGTTGCCACAGAAAAGCCTCACAGAGAGCTGGGTTTTTAATTCTTTTTATTGAAGAAAAGAAAAGGAGAGAAAAAATAGATTCCCTGCCCACTTCTTCCTGGAGTGGCCTCAGTCCTACCCCTAGGGCCCGGGGTCAGGGCTGTAGTCTCCGCCTGGGCCTGGAAGGGGCCCAGGACTCTGGAAGAGAGCAGGGGGTCTGGCTGCTTCCCAAGGGGTGGGGGTGTCTAAAAAAACGGAGCCAGGCTGGCGGGCCACTGGCAGTCCTCTGCAGTGGTGGCTGAAGCAGGCATCCCGGGGACGCTGACCGCACCAGGCCTGTCCATGTCCACAGCCACCTGCCTGCCTGCCCGCCCACTGCCAGGGCTCGCCCGAGGAGGGCAGAGTCTGAGGCACCTTCTGGCCTCTGGAGCCCTGTGCCCGTTCGGCCACCTCCTGTCCTGCGTCTGGCTCTGGTCCCAGCACCGCGGGCCCTCTGCCTGGCCGCCTCCGAGCGCCCTGAGGCCCGGGCCGGGCCTGGCCCGCAGCTGCGAGCGTGTCTGTGCCCGTCCTGCGGCTGGATCGGGCAGAGCAGCATCCCTCCTCGGGGCCCGGCTCGGGGCCGCCCGCCCGCCCGCTCAGACCTCGGTCTGGAGGTCGATGATGTCCTGGCCCACCAGTGGGATGGTGGCGCCCGCCTTCTCCCACTCCACACTCCGCAGTTCCAGTGGCGACGGAGGCAATGGCTCCAGCTCCTTCCTCACCCAGGCAGGAGTCCCGTGTGGCTTGCGCAGGCTCTCCCAGGCCCGCTTGTTGGGCGTCTGCTGCTTTTCTGGCTGCTGGGGCCAGCGGTGCAGGAAGTTCAGGGCCCAGTGGCAGCATGTCATGGCAGAGGAGAGAGAGGAACGCTCTTAGGGAAGGATGTCCTCGGGGAACAGTGGCCCAACCATCCCATAACCCTAGACTTGGCCATAGGCAGTAGCTCCCAAGATGATGGGTCCAGGGGAAGGGCAGCCTAGAAACTTCCAGGCTTGGCCTGGTTCTACCCAGCTTTCACCACACCCCAGAAGGGGAGAGGCGACACAGAGCAAGGTGTGTGAAGCAGGTGGGCAGAAGTGATGGGGACTGTACGAAGGGCCCTCCCTCCAGACCTTGCTGTCAGCGCCGCCACTGGGTGCCTCCTTGTCCTTCTCTGCCGCGTGCTGCAGCTTCCGGTTCAGGTCCTGGAACATGTCCTGGTGTCGCTTCCGCGTATGCATGATCTTCTACAGGGTAGGGCCACAAGTCCTGAGCCAGGAGGGTCCTGGCCACCCTTCCTGCCTCACCTGGACCGCCCTCACAACCAGTGCCTGTCCCTTATGTCTGGGGAGGGACACCTACACTCACCTCAAAGTCCAGCTCTGCATACCGCGATTTCCGCCGCTGGAGGGAAGAAGAGGGTCGTGCTTATGAGCACGGTGCTCCCTAAAACCACCCAGAACCCCAAGTCTCAGGACCACAGCCTTCACCCCAGGGCTGCCTGCCCCAGCTCCTTGTGAGCATGAGCCATGAGCCCTCTCTCTGGGGCCACAGGCCTGCCCCACCCAGCCCACTCTGGGCAGCTCTGTCCTTCTGCAGTGTCCAGCTCAGACACCCCAGCCCAGGCCACCTAGGGTCAAGGGGACCTGGCCTTGGGGCCGCATGGCTGCTTCCCCCACCCCCTTCTGAGCAGTGAACTCAGGGTGCTGGCTACACTCCCAGGAACCTACAGCCAGGTAGTGGAGCATGTCCGGGAGGGTTCCTTGAAGGTCCCGTCCTGCCTCAGTCCCACATCTTGCAGCCTGAAAGTCTGGGGGCAGCTCAAGTCCCAGTTGACTTAAGCAGAGAGACACTACCAACCTTCAAACTACCGGGACTCAGCACAGGCCAAAGCCAGCCCTCTCCATACAGGCCATTCACCCATGCGCTAAGGGCCCCCTGCCCTGTCTTTGTGGTCCCTGGACTGCCCTCACCTCCAAGGAGCTCACGGACAACGTAGCAACATTCTCATTTTTGGTCCCAGCCCCCGAGCTGGGTCCTGGGTGGGCGGCAGGCTCGCCTGTGTCCCCCAGGCTGGGGGGTGCTGGCTCCAGGGTGGGCGGTGGGGGCAGGGGCTGCTGGGGTGGAGGAGGTGGAGGGGGTGGGGGTGGTGGGGGTTGGGCAGGGGGCGCCTCAGGGGGCCCGCCGCCAGGGGGCTCGCGGGTGGGTGGGCTGCGGGTGGGGAAGCCGGCGTCGGGCGCCATGCTGAGATGGATGAGGCGGGTCTGGGGCATCTGGTCAATGTTGATGCTATACTTGGGTTCCTCCTTGGGCTTGGGCCGGAGCGTGGCCGTGGCTGTGGGCAGGATCACATAGCTCGTGTCCAGAGCCTTCTCCTGGGCCCGGCTAAGCTCCGAGTCCAGCTTCTTGAAGATGTCCCCATCACCAATGAAGGAGGACTTAGGCGCCTTGTCCTTCTTGAGGGTCAGGGAGTGCTTGGGGAAGTCAGGCAGTGGCCCACCAGGGTAGCGGGGTGAGCCATGCAGGTGCATCTTGGACACATTGGCTGGCAGGCTGTTGAAGGTGGGAGGTGGACCCTTGGCCAGCTTCAACTTCTCCTCCTCGGGCAGTGATGGCCGCTTGAGGGTGCCCGTGATGGTGGCTGTGCGGCAGGCTGTGATGTCCTTGTTTAGCACTATGGGGACAGCGGGAGAGACAGCAGACAGGAGGAGGGGGTCAGGGTGGTGGTAAAGACAGTCCCCAGTAGTGGGGGCACAGCCTGGCCAGTGCTGACCCACTAACTGGCCCTGATCCCCATCTCAGACCTGTGCCAGTCACTTGGGCAGCTGAACTTTCTTTGACTTTACCAAAACAGCTGATTCAAAAAGGTCTCTTTCTCTTAAGATGACCAATGTCCATCAACCAAACACAGCCCAGCTGAAAGCAAATGTCCTCTGCCCAGAACTGCAGGGACATGTCACCTCTAAGTGTGCATAATAGCTTGTTCTAGGGAGACCCACCTGCTGCCTGACAGGGCTCACACTCCCCACAGCTCAGGCCCAGTCTATGTGGGGTATACCAGGCCAGGGCACAAACAGCAACTCAAGGATTGTGAGGCTTGACATGTGGACTCGACCTCAGCTCCCAGGGGCACCAGCACCCTGCATCTTTGATGTACCCTCCTGCCTTCGCCACACACACAAGAGCTCTCTGCCCTGGTGCCCCAAGAAGCAAGGCCAGACCTCTCTTTTGGTCAGCTACCCTGGGCTATCCAACCTCTGACCTCAGCACTAGCTGGCCACAACTCCTGTCTCTCCGATCTCACTGGGCAGCAGAGCCGCGGGCATGACTCAGGATGGACACTCGGCACTCCTCACCCCCAGTGACTCCACTGTCTGGATCCAGACTGGAGCCTCCCCTGGGAAACCTGACCTAGGCCTGCATCCCTCCTGGGCTGGCTGCTGGATGGACTCCCACACTGCACCCAGCCTAGCCCCAGTGCCCACCAGCAGCTGCCGGAACTGGAGCCTTGGGTCACCCGCAGCCTCCTAGCGGAGGGCCACCCCCTCCTGCCTCGCTCTTCCTGGTCTTCTTGCTGTCACCAAGTCACCATCCTGTGCCATCCTCCTTCTCACCCCTGCCCCACACCTCAACAGTGGAAGGAAGACCCATTTTCCCCATCACCCTACAGAGCCCCCAAGGGTCAAGACCATCTCAAGGACATGGGACCACTTGGCCCAGACAACCTTGATCCATCCTACACCCCACAGGCCTGGAGCTCACACAGGCCCACTTTGTCCTCACAAAGCAAAGCTGGTGTCAAGCCCTGTGAATAGAGGCTGGGCAAGCGGCTCCGCGAGGAACATGAGACGCAGAGTTCGGATCCACAGCACCCACGTAAATAAATGGCAGCTTGCTTGTAACCCCAGTGCTCAGGCGGCAGAGAAGCCCTGAGGCAAGCTAGCCAGCTCGCCCAGCTGAAGGAGTGAACTCCAGGTTCACGCGGGAGTCCCAGTCTCCATAAATGTGGTGGAGAGCAATCTCGGAGGACACCGAACGCCAACCTCTGGCCTCCACACGCGTGTGTGCACACATGCGTGTGTACATGAGTGCATACTACTATACACACACACAATGAGCTGTGAAGAGGGGTGCCTCCCCTGCCTCTACCAGCTCTTCTCAGGCCTCTCTTGAGCAAGGCTTCTGCCCCTGTGGGCACCCACATTCAGACACTCCCTCTGTACTCACAAAGCTGCTCACCAGTACTGTGCTCCCCACAAGGAGCACTTAGGTGCAGGAAGGCCGGCACCCCCCTCCAGTACCCCTAAGTGTTGGGGTGCTCATTTGAGGGGTTGCAGAGCTGGGTCACTGGTGACTAGGGGCAGGAGAGATTTTTCTGCCCACTCCTGAGATGGCTTTCTCTGGGCCTACCTGGCAGTAGCAGACATTCCTCCTTTGAGGCGTGCTAGCCGTTCTACCACAGCCATCTAGAGAAGGGGACCAGATGGAGCACAGGCCAGGTGGCCCTTCAGAGCCAAAGACTACCATGACGCCAGCACGTGAATCACAGAGCCATGGGAGAAGCAGACCCTTGTGATCTTACACCGGGGGAATGGGGAGTGTTTCCTGAACTGGGCACTTGGTTTCTTTCATTTTTGCGATTGTTTCCAGGATGCGCAGCACGGGTGTCGGGCTCCAGGACCTTCCTCCTTGCTTTCCTCCTACCTACCGCGTTGCTGAACGCAGGCGCACGCGCGGCCTGCCCCTCCCCCACACTCCAATTAACAATGAAAAAATGCAGGCAATGTAGAACATGAGTGCTTGAAGGAAGAAGGGGAGACCATGGGTGAAGTGGGGGGGGGGCAGGGCCTAGGTCTCACACAGACTGGCTAGCCTCCCTGCCCGATGGTAGGAAAAGGGAATGACGGAAGGTGGAGGAGGGCTGAGGACGGTTCCAGCCCAGCGTGGGTTCCAGGGCAGCTTCTGGGGCTCCCCGGTTGCACTCATAGGCATCTTGCAGCCCTTGGGAGGATGGGCAGGGCCCAGACTGGAGCCCAGGCTGGGCCAGCACAGTGGCAGGCATGGGATGGGGACGATGAGGCACACAGACGCAGGAGTAAAGAGAAGCAGGTGGGCTGACTGGCCACCGTAGGTCTCACCTGTCAGGCGCTCACCTGATCTACAGGCCAGGTCCACGTCCTTCTCGAAGTCGGTCTGCAAGATAGGACCAAGGGCAGGGTGAGGATGGAGGGTGGCAGGAAGGGGCCTAGAACCGCAGCCACATGTCAAAGGTCACAAGCTGTCACCAAGAACATCCACGGGCCACCAGGAAGCTGCCCGATGCCTGTCAGCGCACATGTGCGTGGGTGAGGTGACTGCGCTGCATGAGCATTCATGGGTGTGAGGCCTGTGCGTGCACTTCTGTGAGCGTCTGGGGTTACTGGTGTATGAGCAGGGACATTTGAGAGAATGAATGCATGTATGTATTGGCATTTATTTCCATCCATGTGTCTGTGTGACTGCATATTTGCACCTGGCTGTTTACATGTACACGTTTGTGTGTCCACCTGTGTGTGTACACACAAGCACCCAGGCGTGTCCTCCACCCAGGGCATCACAGAACAGCAGCCTCTGTCCATCTGGCCATGCTCCCCCTCCCTGCCATGCAGCTGCTCAGGGCTTCCACACTCCTCATTCCACCCCCAAAAGGCCCCATCAGGCGCTGGGGCTAGGCAGGACAGCTGGCCCACTCAGGACAGACAGCAAGAGACAACACAGACCTGGGCCAGCACCAGCCTCCCCTAGAGCACAGAGACCTGGTCCCACTGTAACTCTGAGCACAGCAGTGGGGGAACCAAGGCCACCTCAAGAGCTTAGCCAGCAGGCCTGTCCAGAGGCCACAGGGGACAGTCTGGCCCTTAATCTCAAACTGGAGGCTCTTCCTTGAAACACAGGAACTCTTGGGAAGTTGACAGGCTTCCCCTGAGGTCAAAGGTCAGGCCAGGAGCAGCATCAGGAAGGGAAGCTTCATTCCCAAGTGACAAAGTACCTGTCCAAACCGACACCTGTTCCCTCCAGCAGGCGCAGAGGGTCTGGCCCTGTGTGGGTGCCACATCTAGGCGCCAACCCCCTCCCCATGAGTGCACCCACAGGGAATGGGACTGTGCCTGGATGACACACGGGGGATGCCAGACGGGTAGAGAGCCAACCAGTACAGCACCCAAGGCTCTGCTCAGGGGCTACTGAGGCTGAGGCCTGGGACCATCCCGACCATTAGTCCCAGGTGTATGGGCGAAAGCCTACTGGACAGGACCAGTGGGGGAGGAAGCGGAAGGCCTGGCAAGCCTTGGGCACAGTGCTGCTGGAGTCCATAGCCTGGAACTCCGGGGTCCCAGCCCAGGGGCCTCACAGTGGGCCATGCATGGCCCTGGGTGTGAGCCAGCTTTACAAAGGGAACGAGGGATGTGGGTGGATGGTAGCCCCCTCCCAAACTCAACTCAGCCCTTCCCATCTCAAAACCCTGCAGGGACTTCACCTTGGCAAGCCTCTGTTTCCCCAACTTCAAACTATTTCAGAGCTCCTCTAATGGGGCTGCTAGGGCCCAGCAGAGCTCTGAACATAGGGAAGACCTGGAGATCCCCACTGAGGGTACCTGTGTCCCCAAACTCTCAGTCCTACCATGAGCTGGGCGTGGCCATTCTGGAAGGAGCCCCCCGAGTCCCCGTTGCCCTCCTCCTGGCGGTCCACCACACGGCACTTCACAGCGTCCTGGACCTGGGGAGGGAGGAAGGCGACAGTGTCAGTGGCAGCCAGAAGCCACACAGACCTCAGAGAGGGGTGGCTTGTAGCGGTGGGGGCAGTGGGTGGAGAAGAGAAAGTGACTCGTGCACATAAAATGAAGACACTTGGATTTCCCGGGCCTGGGAGGGCAGAGAAGGTGCTGCAGCCGCCCTCAGCTCAAGTCACAGGCAGTGAAAACTCCACTAACTTGAAGCACATATGGGCCTTGGGCACGGCCCACATCCCTAGATGTGCCTGTACCCGTGAGTTTGCTCCTTACAGCACTGTGTGGGCAGGGCTAAGGCCCACCCAGGAGGCCAGCAAGGTGCTTGTGAAGAGAGGAATCGACAAAGGAAGTGACCAGTCATCCCGCGGGCCAGCCTGGGGAAGGGCAACCAGCACTCGTTCTCCTCAGTGAAGCACTGAGGGCCACCCTGGAGCGCTGGGGCCGCTGGAGAAGCTGGCTTCATGTGTTTACTCCACTGAATGTAAGGCCCATACTGACCCCTCAGCCTCCACGTTCTGAGTTTCCTGACCACCGGGCCTCATGTAGATCCCATCCTCAGGCAGCCCTCTGCTCAGACATTGCTCCTCCTTGCTGCTCTCGGGTGCACGGCTTGGGCTTGGCCAGCCCACCCTGAGCACTTCCCCTTCTGTTTTTGACATCTCTCTCCGTGCTGCCTCTGGATGGAAGATGCCTCACTTTTCCCTGCCTGGCTGTGGCTGTGGCTGTGGAGTTTGTTTCTCAAGTTCCTGCTGACCGGATACTCCTGGTCCTTTCTCCCAGGGTATAGTGCTTGTTTCTAGAAGGCAGGTCACCCAGGCAGGGGTGAGAGGCAGTAGTGTGACCACTGAGTGGACCTCAATGCTCGCCGGGCTACATCCCACCTATCTGCAGGGTGGGGGCCATGGTACCCACTGGCGGGGCTACAATGAGAATTCTAACACAAGTTGACTCTAGGGAAGGCACAGACTGTGCACAGGTGGCCAGGGAGAGTGGTATTTCCCTTGGGTGGTAGGAAGGGGTCAGGGAATTCCTGCCTCCCCATGAGCTGCCTCAGGCCCCCATGTGTCATGGTGCTTGGAGACCTCTCCTTAAGCACAGAGCTGCCCACAGCTGAGCAGCTCTTCATGAGTGACCAGGGCAGGAGGAGGGCTGGTGACAGGGCTGCCCTGCAGAAGGACAAATGCAGGAAGGCCCTCCTCCAGTTTCCTGGGGTCTCCCCGCTGCCATTGTGGCCTGGTCTCTTCAGTTGGCTGAGGTCACAACCTCAGTTCCTACAGCCATGGTGAGCTTTTTTTTTCGTTTGTTTATTTCAATGTAGGGTTTCACTCTGACCCAGGCTGACCTGGAATTAACTATGTAGTCTCAGAGTGGCCTTGAACTCACGGCGATCCTCCTACCTCTGTCTCCCAAGTGCTGGGATTAAAGGTGTGCGCCACCACGCCCGGCTCATGGTGAGCTTTTGAAAAGTCCCTGGGTAATATTCTAAGAATTCCAGGGGCCCCTTCTGCCCCTTAGCCACATCCCGGCTCCAACCTGAGCAAGATTTGGTCCTTTGCGAGTCACATGCACACCTGCCCACATTTCAACCTCTCCAAAGTCCAGACCTGTCACCCTCACACCTGCCCTCAGCCAGGGGTCACTAGGACATAGTTGGTAAAAACCTGGAGTTTGGGCTGGAGAGATGGCTTAGCGGTTAAACGCTTGCCTATGAAGCCTAAGGACCCCGGTTCGAGGCTCGATTCTCCAGGACCCACGTAAGCCAGATGCACAAGGGGGTGTATGCATCTGGAGTTCGTTTGCAGTGGCTGGAGGCCCTGGCACACCCATTCTCTCTCTCTCTCTCCCTCTCTCTCTACCTGCCTATTTCTGTATCTCTCTCTCAAATAAATAAATAAATAATTAAAAAAAAAAAAACCTGGAGTTCTCACCTTTTGCAAAGGCCTAGAAAGATGCCAGAAGCATTTGCACTGGTTTGCCCAGTCTATAGGCCCCAAGAGAACAGAGCCTTGGCGGCCTCAGCCTTCCCATAGCCAGTGGGTTGTCTCAAGAAGGAAGCTGTCCTGTCCAGGAGGGGGCTACTCCCAGCAGCTCTGGCTATGTGCTGGACACAAAGGGGCGTATTATAGGGTTCAGGACGCATGTGCACCCTATAGGTCTCCAGGTCCCAGGTGCCCACCTCTCGGCGCAGAATGCAGTGCACCATCACGATGACAAAACCCTCCAGCGAGTCGAAGACGGCGAAGAGTATCTGGAAGAGGGCGGAGCGGCGGTCGGTGACAGCGAGCACGGCGGACATCCAGGTCAGCGCCAGCAGCGGCAGCACCACGCAGGAGCTCCACAGGGACGCCCTGGGGATGGAGGGCGTTAGGGCAGCCCATGGGTGCTTCACCTCTCCTGAAAGTCCCCACCCACCTCCCCCCAGGCCCCAGGGCTCAGAGGGGACCTAGCAAGGTGGAGGAGCTCTTTGGGAGAGAGTCAGAACCCTGTCCAGGAGGTGACAGGGAAGGGAAGACAGACTAGAATGGCACAGGGACCCTGGGAACTGCAAGGAGGTCCCTGACTCCATCTTCTAGGCCCTGGGCCAGGGACTGCGGAACAAGATGGCTGTGGGGAGGGAAGGAGGCACTCAGAGAAAGGGGAGACACAGAACAGACAGCTGACAGCTGGACAAGGCCAGAGGGTCAGAGGAGAGACCAAGACGGTTAAGCACAGAGACAAGGGGCATTCCTCCTCTCCTGGGGCTGCAGCCACCCCTCCTGTGCCCCAGTGCCCACCTACAGGGTCATCCTGAGCCGCCCCTGACCCTCAGTCCTCAGCCCCACCAGGGAGCACTCGCTGACACAGGAAGCAGACCAGCTCTGTCACCACCTGGCTTGCCCGCCGGCCAAGCCTCCCCCGTGCTGAACGGGAGCACGGTGCTCCTCAGAGCTGTGACACACACACGTACTTGAGAAATGTGGCCCAACCCCGCCCCAGGCACTGATGTGACTCCTAGGGGACACTGTGGCCTGGAGAGCGCCCCTGCCATCAACAGAGGTTAGGGCTGACATTAGATCACCTGTCCCTCCTCTCACGGTGGGGGGGGGCTCCCCTAAAGGAGTAGATGGGGATAAGAGAACCTCAGGTGGGATCTCGGGCAGCAAGGTTAGTGGGAGAGTCTGGGGGTTCTGAGGTTGAGGCAAAGGGCTCCTGAAACAGCAGAGCCTTGGCAAGAGTCCTGCAGGGCATCACTGCACAGTGTCTAGCACTGAGAAGCTGGGCAGACCTGGCCCTTGGGAACACAGCCGTCCTCACGTCCCAGGCCATACTAGAAGCCATCATGCCTCCTCCAGCCACAGTGACCCCAGGGAGCTTCCTGGCCCCAGCTGCAGCTGACGACTGTACATGGCAGCCACCGTGTAGCCAGGGTGCCCAGGACCAGGACCCTCAGCCCTGGCCAGTCACTGCTACTCAGATCTGTGGATAAGGCCTCCATTCCCAGTTCCATTCTGAGCCCTGCTTCCCCTGAGCTCAGTGTGGGCTCCAGCCCAGACCTAACAAAGGCCTCCCTGCCTGTCCCCACTCAACTGTGCAGTCTCTCATGCCCCCTTCTCAGTGGGAACCCCGAAACAGGCACAAAACTCCAACTCCTGGGCCCCTGCTGGCCCTGTCCACACTTCTGGTGGTTGAGGACCATGCTTGAGGACACCTCAACAGTACTCGCTCCTTTGCCTTCCTTGTGGCTTCAGGAACCAGCAGGGTCCTCCTTCCATTGTTAGCTTCACTCCTTCCCTGTGGCTGTCACACAGCACAGCAGGCCTTCTAGCAAATGACTCGCTGTCACACAGTTCTGGGCCTCTGTTTTCTCACCACACAGCGAACACAATAACCGTCTTCTTCATTCAAAAGTGAATGCTAGATGTGAGGTGATCTGGCTGCGATATCTGTCACCCTATTGATTGCCAGTGTAGATTCAGCTGATCTGGCTGGCTAGGTGGGTGTCCCCTTCCTCCCTCACCGCTCCATGTGTGTTCCCTGAAGATGCACACTCCGTTAAGAGGATGACTTTCCCCGAATAGAGGAGGACCGATCTTGGGTCAAGGGTATAAAAGCAGCTTGTGCTCCCCTGCCCTGCTAGAACCTCCAAACACGCTCCAAAAGTAAATGGTCTTTGGGCTGGAGAGATGGCTTAGTGGTTAAACGCTTGCCTGTGAAGCCTAAGGATCCCGGTTCAAGGCTTGATTCTCCAGGACCCACGTAAGCCAGATGCATAAGGAGGCGCATGCATCTGGAGTTCGTTTGCAGTGGCTAGAGGCCCTGGTGCGCCCATTCTCTCTCTCTCTCTCTCTACCTGCCTATTTCTGTGTCACTCTCTTTCTCAAATTAATAAATAAATAAAAATAAAATATTTTTTAAAAAGTAAATGGTCTTTGATCCAGGACCCTGACATGTCACCTGTGTCTGGTGACAAGAACAGAGCCCCTCTGGTCCCCCACTAGTCAGCTCTGCTGTCTCCCCACAGGGGACGCACTCCAGGCTCATCCTTTGTGTGGCTGGCAGGTGGCCTGAAACACTTCCGCAGAGGCCTGAGAGTCGGGCTTCTGGAGGTGACCACATCTAGCTGGGTCCTGGCCTCCAGGGTCCTGGACCTCAGCTGCTTAGCTAACACTGGAGCAGACCTCTCCCCAGCCCTCTCCCTACTCAGGGGAGGACCTTCAACACAGCAGGACTGCTGACAGTGAAAGGCCAGCAGCTGACCTCTCAAAGGCATGGGGCCTGGCGCTGGAGCAGGCCACACTGCTTGGCTGGGCTCTGCAGCTTGCCCCCCCCCCAAGCCCAATCTGAGCCCTGCATCTGCACCCATGTAGTTCCCAAGCCACCAAGTTGCTGGGTTCAGGGCCAGTTCAGGGAGAGAGCATGGAGGGGCTGCAACGGTGAGGGTATGGGGTGCCCGAAACAGCTGTGATCTGAAGGGTCTAGACAGAATGGCTTCGTAGGCTGGGGAGCCCTGCTCATCTGAGCTGGTGGCCTGCCCTCCTTGTTCAGGGCCTTGTGCGCCAGGAGGGTGGCCGATTATTAAGACCATGGACCTGGCGCCCTGTCCCGGTGGCCATGCCTACTTCCCACTTCCTTCCACATGTTCCTGTGCAAATGTCCACACACAGACAACACTCTCACTCTCCCCATACCACTTACACATGCATGCATTCACACATTTGCACATCTCCAGTCTCACTGACATGCATGTGGTTGTACAGATTCATCCCCACATGCACACATTTGCACTTAGCCACACTCACATGCCTCCAAGTTCACACATGCATGCTCCTCACTCATGTTTTCACATTCCCGGTCACTCTTGCATGCAGGCACCTTCATGCACACTTAGACACTCAGCCGCACTCACATGCATGCGCTCACATGCTTGCTTACTCACATAGGTTCAACATGCAATCACATGACTCCAGCTCCCACCACCTGTCCTGTGGAGGGAGGGGCTGCAGTCCAGCCCGAGCCAGCAAGGTGAGGAGCCTGAGGAAGCAGCAGGGGACAGATAGCATCTCCTCCCACCCCACAGGGTGGACCTGCTCCCATCCTGACCACTCTTGCTGCCTCCCACCCCACCTCCCACCCACCTTGTGTGCAGCACGACTGCAGGCCCTGTGGGCAGAAGCTGGATAGGGGGCAGGACTGCCTTAGCAACCCAGAGTGGACGGCAGAAATGAAGGAAGTGAAGGAAAAACATAAAACAAATAAATGTGACTCGGGAGAGAGCAGTGCCCGCTCAGGACTGGGCCAAGGTGGCAGTGAGGCACTAACATGGCATTACTGGTGGCGTCGGAGGTGGTGTCGGCCGCAGGGAGAACTTCGCACTCAGCACACGTGAGGGCGTGCCCAAGGGGGGGCACGGGCAGCTGACTGCAAGTGAAATCAAAGGCTGAAACAAAGCAAACAGGTTCCCTCGAGACCACGGGGTAACAGAGACGACAGCCTAAGGCTCTTGGCCACCTAAGGAACCCAGATCTGGGGCAAGATGTGAGGGGAGCTGCAAGGTGCCAGGCTAGATGACTGGTGGCACCTCTATGCCTCCCATTCCACAGAGCAGCAAGTTCCCAAAGGAGGCCTTGCTGCCCTCCCTCCCCCCACCTAGGCACATCTAGTGTCACCACACGGGCCAGGCCAAGGCAGGGGATCCACCCGCTGGCCTCGTGAGGGTCCAGTCCAGTCACCTAGGGGAAAGTGGACAGGTTGACCCTATCTCTGTGAGCTCGCCCGAGAATCAGTCTCCTGCCAGGTCTGGTGAGTCTGCCCACATGTGTGTGTGCCTATGTGTGGGGTGTATGTGCACAGGTGTGTACAGGCCACAGGAGAGGGCAGGCGTTGGCCCAGGATGTCCACTGCTGGGCTCAGATCCCAGCTCCATCAGCTTTTCACCCTCCCTCAACCTCAGTTTCCTCAGCTATGAGATGGGAACAAACACACGTCACTACAATGGCTGCTCTGAGCGCAAACTAAACAGGCTGGTGCAGGGAGAGCGTTCTGGGCAACCACTGTGCTGGGCCACCACAGTCCAGCTCTGTGCAATGCAGGGTCTGAGCCCTCGGCCACAGAAAACACAGATACAGAACTCCTCGGTCTACCCAAGGGCTCTAACCAGGGCCAAAGCTCACCGGGCACATAGGGAAGTCACTGGCACAGTAGGAGGAGCCAGAAGAGAGACAGAAAGAGACGGACACACTAAGCAGGACTGGCACAGAGGGCAGGGAGGAGGGGCAGGGGACCCACGCAGACACCAGCTGCAGGACCCAGAGGGCCGGAAGAAGGGCTCATAGGACAAGGTAGGGCAGGACAGGGATCCCTCTCCCAGCTTTTGTGACCCTGTCTGTCACCAGAGCTGAGGCAATAATGACCCCACGCACTCCGCTCCTTGCTCCCACCTGAGTGCGTGCCCTGAGGCCTGTGGGAGAAGCAGTGGCCCATCTGTTCCCAGTTGTCTTCCAGTGATAAAGGCCCCAGACGGACAAGGTTCTGCCTTGGGGAGTCACGTAACCACCTTGTGGTGGAGCGTCAGGACCATGAAATTGGGCTCCCAGCCTTGGGGCTTAGGGCGCCTTCCCCTTAGCCTGAACCCAGCAAGGAAGTGTCTCTGTACAGTCAGCCTGACTGTTCCTGGGGGATCTACAGGGCCCCACCTAGTCATAGGCCAGATGGAAAAACTGAGGCACGGGCAGGGATTAACTGGCCAGAGGCCTTTGTATCCTGTGCCTCAGTTTCCCCACCTGTTCCAGGGCCCCTAGCTCTGCAGTGTTGGATTGATGACGGGACTCAAGGGTGGGTGGGCTCTGGGTCTTTCCAACTGGAGGTGGGGAGCGCCAGGGCCACAGGGCCTACCCTGCCCGCTCCTTCAGCTTCTTGTCCGTGATGCCGTCCTTGGATACCAGCTTGTTGAACACCAGGATCCCGATCACCATGTTCACCTGCCAGGCAGAGGCGGGAATGGGCCAGTGCCCGTGGGTGCCCTGGTCGGCAGTGGTCATGCCCAGGGTGCCCTGCCATCCTCTAAGGACAGCCCCCAGTGCTGGCCTGGAAGTGATCCATCCAGAGCCCTATACTCCACGTGTCCACTTCCACGGGCTCTTCAAGGCCCCTCCCCCTTGACGCTAGGGAGCTGGGAGCCCAGGGCCAGGGATGCCCTCACCAGCCCATCCTGGGATTGCTGCTGTGGCCTTCCCCAGTCACACCACACCTCCACCAGGCACCTGCACCTGAGGGATCCTGGAGTCTCAGATGCATCTCCTGTGCTTCCAACCAAGCTACCAGCCCAAACAAGAGGCATTCTCAAACTTCCCATTAGCCTCCACATCCTGAGGACCTTAAGCGCCTCGCCTCTCTCTGCCTGGCTCTCTCTGCCAGAGTAGAAGATAACAGCCAGCTCAGACTTCACACCCCAAATGCAAGTGAATCCCTGAAGGCCCCCAGGGCCATCCTTCTGCAGACAAGATGCTAGGACCCCAAGGACTCAGGCTGGCCCCGAGGGACATACTCCCGATGCTCTGGTCCTGGGGTTCTGCAGCCCACACTCAGGTATGCTGACCACACAGCAAGCCTGCTGGAGGGAGGTATCCTCTGATGCTAGGTCCACTGGCTTATGTGTACGGCCAGTCCTGGCCTTGGCTATCTGCCTGCAGCAGGTTCTGCTCAGCTATCACAGGAGGGGAAGCCAGGGCTTGGGGTCCCAGAGATGGGTTCCTGCCTCACCAGTTCCCTTCCCAGGCCCATGGAGTCCCTAGACACCCATCACTGCTGACCCCACGGCCACACTCACACAGGCACTGACCAGTGTTGCCTACCTGGCCCCACCTGCCTCCTGTCATGGAAAGTCTGGTGAAGAAGGAGCAGCCAGGCTACAGGGAAGGTCTAAGGCCCTCATACATTCTTCTCACTGTCTCACCTGCCCACGTCAGGCTCGCCACGCACACCATAGAGGGTTACCCACTTAGTTGCCACCAATCTGCCATGCTGGGCTTGTGCCAAGCCCCTCTAGAGGGAAAGACTGGGAATGAGGGTAGAGATAGACATGTACTCCCAGGCTGGGTCAAATCTTGACGTTCCAACATCTTGCCAGCTCTGGAGGCAAGAATCAGAATCAGCTTCAGCTGGACCCATTGGCGGCCAACAACCCTGGCCTGATCCCAAGCTGGGGTTTTGTACTCCTCTCCCCGGAGGTAGGACACTCGGAAAAGGAAGGTTCCTCTGACTTCAGAACATGAGCAACACGGGCCCACCGGCCCCAGTGCTGATGGCTTCAGCCACCGGTCTACCTGCCTGTCTGTCCTCATCTACCCTGTCACTCAACAAACCTGCACAGGCCCTGTGGCAGGTATACAGTCAGTGCCCAGTAGCCAGGCCAGCTGTGCCCCCAGGGTTAAGAAAGCAATGCATTGACACATGCTGAGGACTGGTCAGAGTGGGGTTGTGAGAGCCACCACGTCCTGGAGACCAGGCACCCCGACAGTCACCTACAGGCCACCCTGGGGCAGGTGAGGAAACCAGGGCTCAGGCACCAGGGGCCAGGTCTGGAAGAAAGGGATGTGGACGGGTCAATACCAGTACAACAGCTGCCGCCGGTCCCACGAAGGCATACAGCAGTCCCCCCTCCAGGGAGAGCCAGCAACTGGGGAGGAAACATGACATCAGTGCCCACTGCCCCTGCCGATGGAGGACAGTGGACATGGCAAGCCAGTGTGTCAAGAGGGAAGGACATTAGCTGGATGACAGTGGAAGAAGCCAAGCACCTCTTTGGTTTGGCTCCTCTGGGGTTCTTGAGCAGCCATGGGTACCCCTGCCCCCGCTTATAGATAAGGAGCAGAGCCAGTGCAAGGAGAAGGCGGGCCCCTTCGGGAGCTCAGGGATCCCCTCTATGGGCAGGGACCCTTTCTGGCCAGTCACCTGAGATCTTGGGTCCTCCTTGACATGACACCAGACACCCTACAGCCTCAGCTCCTGGTCCTTTGCCCACCTTCCTGGCTTGATCCTCCATAGCTTGCCAGCCTCGGGACCCCACCCATGGTGCCCACAAAAGCCTCAATGCCCTGAGGCTGCTCATGTGTGCTACAAGCATGTTCCCTCTGGCCTCAGCAGTGTGGCCTCCATCACGGACCCACACATCAGCGTCCCCAGCATGGCCCAGATGAGAGGGCGCTAAGGTCCCCTCATTTACCCTCTGGGGCTCCACAGTGAGTCAGGCTTGCTCTGACCCCCACACTCAGCTGGTTTCAGCCACCTCCCCACCATCTGGCTCCCCACCTGTGCCATCCCCTCAGCCCCACAGGTTCCTATCCTCCCCCCAAGCCCCATTTGGAGCCCCACATCCTCTTTCCACCTGGGGACCCCAATCTGAAGGATAGCCCCAAGTGTCCTGGCTCAGCATTCAAGGACTCCAGGCACTAGCCAAGGGGCCTCATCTGTAAAATGAACTTGCTCCTCCCAGGGCCCAGGGTGCACCTGCTGTGCTGGGTTCTCCTCATCAGCACCTGCCACGTGGATGCTCCAGAGGCTCAAGCCCCAGTGAAGAGGCAGGAGGCGCTCAGGGCCTCATGGCATTCCCCACCCCACCCCACTCTGCCCGGGGCTAGGCAGAAGCTGGCTGCCAGAAGCCTATCCTCTTATTCCTGACTGATGGCATTGGCCAGATGGGGCAGCTCCTGGGGCTGTTATCCCACCCCACCCCACCCCACCCTGCCCGACTCACTAGTTCATGGTGCTGTACCCCTTGGCCTTGGTGAACCCCACAGAAATGGCCACCACCAGTGCAGGGAGCCCTGGAGAAGGAACAAAAGAAAGGGAGTTGGCCCCACCCACCCCCTCTGCCTTGCAGTGGGCGGGGTCAGGCTGCACCTGGGAAGACTTCCTAGAGAGCCACACTGGGGGGGAGGGGGAGAAGCGGTGGGACAATGGGGGCCGGAGAAGGGGACAGTGGGGTCTGCAGATTAGCTGTCACGTGAGCTCCAGGCCCATTACAACTCAATCTTGGGTCATTTGTAGCACAAATATGTCCCAAGCACTATGCAGGACATGCTGACATTGAAAGTTCCTCAGTGTGTAAGCACTGATGGAACTGGCTGGTGACCCTTTGAAAGGAGGATCCTGGGAGCACGTGGAAAACTAAGGGGTGGCAAGAGTAGGCCATGGAGCCAGGACAAACATGTCAAGAGGTACAGAGCAGCCCCCCCACCCACCCTTGCCCAGGCTCCCCACCCTCACCCCCACTGCCCTGCTCACCCCAGCCCAGGCAAAGGAAGCGCTTGCGGACCAGCCGGCTCCGGAGGCGGCCGGTCACCGCCATATAGGACTGCCAGGCCTCCGTGAGCACCCAGCAGAAGGAGGACAGGAAGAAGAAGTGCAGGAAGGCGGCCACCAACGTGCACACCACCTGGCGAGGACAGGGAAGACTCTCATTGGCCCTTGGCCACCCCGTGAGCACCCAAAAGCAGCTGGGAGAAACCCAGTGCCCAGTGTCCTTGATGTGGCTTGCCAAGATACCAGGCAAGAAGCAACCTGGTCCCTGTCCTGAAGCCTAAGGTCAGGGCTGAGTGCTCCTGTAGCTGACTGCCAGGGACAGATGACCACCCCCAGCTTGCTGCAGACTCAGAAGCCTGGGTCAGGTCCAGCCACCTGGCAGGGTGAACATAAGGCCCAGAGGGGGCAAGCCACATCCCAAGGCCCCACGGCAATTCACAGGCAAGCACACTGTGGCTTTGAACTTCACCCGCAGCACGCAGCAGTACTGGGGCCCAGCTCTTCTTACTCTGTACATTGGGGTGTCTCCTTGAGAAAGCAAAGTCTGGCAAGGGGGGATATGGAGACCATGAAATGGGAACAAAGAAGGGCTACTCAAGGAGGGCCAGTACTCAAGGTCCTCAGGTGGCCAGGGTGGGAGACCCTGCTAGGGTGCAGGGCTGTGCAGGGCTGTGCAGGTCAGGGCAGGAGGACACTTACCTTGTTGCGGGTCTGGGTCTGTCCGATGAGGATGAGAGCATTAGAGGAGATGATGGACAGACAGAAGTTGATGAGGATGACGGAGCGCTCTGAGCGGATGTACCTAAGGGAGAAGCCGGTTCCTGAGGTCAGCACTCAACAGGACCTCACAGTCACAAAGATCAAAGCCACACGGACTGGCACAGAACAAGAGGTCCACTCCTCCTTGCCACCACTACTGTCACCACTATCCCCACCACCATTATTGCCACTAACACTGTGGTGGCTCATCTTGATTGTCAACTCAATGAGATTTAGAATCACAAGCCTCTGGACATGTCTGTCAAAGAGCTTTGTCCCATCTGGAGGCTACCCTGGGAATGCCCTGTGTAGGATCAACTAACAAAGAAAATGTGTCCCCAGGGTCAACCTGGAAGGACCATAGAAGCTGATGCAGCTGTGCTCCAAGAGGACCAGTCTCCAGCTGAAGCTGGCACCAGAACTTGGCAGCAGCATCCACATGGTACCGGTTTCAGGCATGAGAGATGCAGGATTGAGGGGGTCATGGAATGCCATGGTTCCAGAAAGCCACTAAGGCCAGGCAATGTGAGGCAGAGTTGGAGTCCCTTCAAGGGAAGCTATGAAGGCAAAGCCCAAGTTGTAATGGTGGCCTGGGATGGTGGAGATGCCAGGACCGTAGAATGTCTGCTGAAGAAAGCTACAGGCACACAGTAGAACCAGCCCATGAGCGAGGCTCTGAGTGCTGCAGGCAGCAGAGCTGGAGGAGTGGGGTTAACGGAGCCCTTTGATGACCAGTGAGCCCCAGATGCTGGACACGGGGCTGCAAGAGTTGGTGTGTGCCCTGCTGGGTTCCAGACTTGCTTTGGTCCATATTTCCTTGCTATGCCTGGGGACTGGACTCATCATATGTTGAAGGATGTAACTCGTTTTTATTTTATAGGGGCTCTCAGTGAAGTAATTGCTTTCTGTCTCAAAAGAGACTTTGGACTTCTGAACAGTGTTGGGATTGTTAAAAACTACAGGGACCTAAGAGATGGACTAAATGCATGTTGCACTAAGATGAAATGAAGCTTCACAGGGAAGGAGTGGAATGCCATGACTTAGTGATGCAATTAGGTGTCAAGGTGATAAGGGGTAGAAGTTGGGATGGCAAAAATCTTCATTGTCGACTGGATGGGACTTAGAAACAAACCTCCCGGCATGTCTGTGAGGGACTTTCTAATTGGGTTAATAGGGGGGAGAAGACCCACTCTAACTATGAGCAGCACGGCTCATGGCCGGGGGTCCTGGGCTGAATGAAAGGAGAAAGTGAGCTGAACGCCAGCATTTACCTCTCTCTGCATCCTGACTGCAGATGCAGTGGGACCAGCTGCCTTCTCCCCCTTGGTGACAACAACCTCTAACCTAGTCAGAGTAGGCTCTTCCTTAAATTGCTTTGGTCATGTTATTTTCACAGCATGAGGAAATTAACTAAATCACAAATAGCCCTCCACCAGCACTACCACCATCACTGCTGGGGCCAGACTATGATCACCACCACGGCCACGCTCACACCACGGTCACGCTCACACCACGGCCACGCTCACACCACGGTCACGCTCACCACCACAGCCACGCTCACCACCACTGCTACACTCATCACCTTAGCCACAGACATTGCCCTAGCTAATCTCCTCCACAGCCACACTCATCACTGTCACTATTTCCACCGAAACTCTCACTGCCACAGCACACAACCATTTCCATAATCTCCACCACCAACAGCACCATCTCCACCAGCAGCAGCACCAGCGCCACCACAGTCATTTACCCATTCCCACCACCATCATCTCCATGCATTCCCATCACCAACACCATCGTTATCACTGCTGCCACCATGACAACCACACCTTTGGGGATCCAGCCAGGTAGAGAAGAAAGGTCCATGCCTATGCCTCGGGGGTCTTGACATGTTAGATACGCTATGTAACCTTGAGTAGGCAGCCCATGTTCCCTGTCTGGTCCCCGTGTCCTCACACGCTACCAGTCCCTGCCTCCAGTTCACATGGTACCACGAGCGCAGGAGAGCTTGCAGAACGTGTGTTGGAAATTAGGTGTTAAGCCTCCACACCAGGTCAGAGCTAGGTGCGGCATCTCTGAGCCCCTAGCCCTATATGCTGTAGGGTCCCAAGGGGCTGGTGGGAATGGTTCCCAGTGGGAGGTGTACCGGATGCTCTGCCCTTGGGCGGGCCACAGAGGACGCCTGCCGCTAGCAGCTGCACAGGCCGCCCCTCCCCCCCACGGCCACATCGACCTCTGGTTGTGGATGTGAGGCAGCAGCCCGGCAGTCAGTTCAGATTATTGACTGCCATCGTGTTGTCGCCTGCCCGACCTCTGGTCACAGGGGGAGCACCAGCTCATCTCTGCAGGCAGCCTGCACAGTGACCTTCGGCTCACCTCCTCCAGCAAGCTACCAGGTGGATCTGGACACAGGTGGGCAAAAGAGCGTCTCCCTGTTTGCACATGCTAACGCACCCATACATCTGAGGCCATCTGGCCTGACACTCTGACCCAAGCCTGTGCCTGCTGCTCACCCAGGCTCCCCCTGGCTCAGACAGACACGTTCTCACTATACATGGCTCCTGTATCAGCCCTCTTATGGGCTCTAGCCAGTCCCTGCTGTCCTGCAGCCCACACTTGGGCAGATAGGGCCTGTAATGCACGTGAGTGTCCCTACCAAGCCAGTGGCCAGGGGCTGAGCAGAGGTGCCAGGCCCTGAGGACTTCTTCCTGGCCCCAGGGAGCTGTGGCCTGCAGGCCCAGCTGTGAGGACACTAGAGAAACCAGGCAGGCATGGGGATGCCAAGTGGGCAAGGGACAGCTTCACCGTGTGCTGGGACGTGGGCTCAGAGCTGGCATCTGTCAAAGAGTGCAAAGGACAATACAAACGGGGACCTGTGTGGTGGTGTACCACACGCCCCCTTCCTCTGCGGCTGTGCCAGCAGCACAACTTTTGTGGCTGCAGCGTTCAGGACCCTGGAACAGATGGGGGATTAAGTGAGATGAAGTGGCAGGTGCAGGCCCTGGTGGTTGGCAGAGGGGGTGGCATGGTAGGGGCGTGGCGTCCATGCCAAAAGTAGATGGGTGGTGTGCAGCAGGCAGGAGGGCTGGCGCTCTGGGCCTGGGCCGGCACCCACCTCCACACAGACACGTAGATGATGACCAGCATGAGCAGGGTGAGCGAGGACACACCGCAGCCCACGATGAGCGTCACAGATGGCACCGCCGCCTTATCCATGGTCTGAGGAGAGGAGAGATGGAGCGTGAGACACAGGCCAGCACGCCCACCGCACAGCAGCAGCCAGCAGGCAAAAGCTCAGCCCAGGTCCTGGGCAGCCACAGAACTCCCAGCCCCTCACCCGGCTCTAGGACCATCTCTGCTGGGCCGTCCCTGGGGCAGCTCTTGTCCCTCTCTGAAGACAGGCCCCATGGTATGATGCCAGTCACTGGCCAAGCCCGACAATAAACGCTCTGCCTCTGTCACTTGTCGACTCTCAGTTCCAGGAGCCTTTGCCCCGTGTCACAGATGGGGCCAAGGAGGCACAGACCCAGCCCTGCCCTACTGTCAGCTGTTAGGCCCCAAGCCTGGTGTCCACCCTGAAACTCCTCCCACCACCCTTGTCTCCCATTGCTTCCACCAGAGCTCTCTCCTCTCTTCCCCTGCTCTGCCAGGAGGCTCAGTTTACCTCACACATCTTGGCAATCCCCTCCCTGCTGGGCTGAGTCCCCTCAGCCCCCTACAAAGGCCGCTGGGCTGCCTCTTGTCCATCTCAGAGCTTTTGTGGGGTTCCCTCTACACAGGACACTTCCCCATGCACAGGCCAGGGCCTTGGCCATTCTGGGCTTATCTGTTCCTTCTCAGGGCCCACAGATGCCTTTACCATCAGCCCAAAGATGCCAGGATGCCAGGCTGGAGGCTGCAGACACAGGTGTGCTCCCCCCCCCCAGCAGTGGCACAGCCCCCAGGCTGAACTCCGAACCACACAGTGTCCCAGGCCACTGCACAGGAGTGTTAAAGGAAGCTCTGCTCCCACTCCCTGCTCCTCCTGTCCTTCCCTCTCCCCTTTTGCTTTCAAGTCCAAAGGAGCCCTGAGGTGGCCTAACTGGGGTCTACTTTCAGGGTGACATCGGCCACATGCCTGACACATCCCCAGACATGCACACGCACCTACCTGAGACACATGAAGTCACACACACACACATGGCACAAGCAGGTAGGCATTTGCCCCCTGGTTTTGGCATCAAGCCCACTCCTCATCTCATGCCTGTGCTCCAGCCATGTCTCGTACGGAAAGAGGTTCCCTTCCTCCTCCCTCCAGTGTGAAGCTAGAAAGCCACTGCCTCCAGGCAGGCCTTTAAGATTATCCTAAGCCTTTGAACCCTTTGGAGACCCAGGTGAGTATCCACAGGGTCTCACCCATAAACCACACTTGCAGGGGGCAAGTGGGTACAGTCATGCATCTCCCACACCACTCTCCAGGCCCTCTGGGGTCACAGTCATGCTGCTGTGACTTTATCAATGAAGGACCTGGGTCCGGGCTGGGAAGAGGCCTGCTGACAGGGACGGATGGGGGCATGGCTGACAAACATTCCAAGGCTCTGGGCAGGTCACAGGAAGCAGAGCAAGTGGCTTATGCCCATGCCATGGTTGGCTTCACTCCCGACCTCTGTGGCCATCTGCCTTGTCTGCCCTCATTAGGCCTGGCAGCCGCCACAGCCAGCCCGCCCGCCCCTCCCAACTGGCTCAGGGCCACTCCTGACAGCCCTCGCCCATTTCTGCATGATGTGGGGAGGGGACAGCAACAGCCTGGGAGCAAAGGTGTTAAGAGAATCCCAGGCTTCATCAGGAGGGTCACCCCAAAGACCTCAAGGACAAGAGATGGGCTCCAAATCCCAGAAAGGAGAGAGGACCAAGCTGTCCACTGAGGAAGAGCAGCTCCTATGCCAAGCTCAGCAGGCCCCAGGGCCTTTGCACTGCTGCTCCTCTTGCCCAGTGTTCTTCCCACGACCTTTGTGCGGCTGGCTCTTCTCTCTAAGGAATATCATCGCCTCCCAGAAGCCCTCCGAACACTCCATGTGAACCTTCCCTTGAGCCCCCGGCACTGGTCACCTCGGCCATCAACACCTTTTCTAGATTTCTCTTTACACAACTCACTGCCTGTCCACCATGTGAACGCCTTACTCCTGCTCCAGATGTCTACCCACCTCATCCCCTGGCGTGGCTCCGTCCCACAATGCCCCTTCTGTCCTGTCTCTGCTCCAGTGCTATCAATGGCTCCCCAGCGCCCACAGAAGTAATCCCTGACTCCTGACTAGGCCTGCAGGTGTGTCCAGTCTGCCCTGTGGGCCACATGCGGCCCCAAGATCACTACAGACTTGGCCAAACACACGTGTCGATGACAGGGTCATGATACAATCTCAAGAGGCTGACATCCCCGCCCCCAAGCTCTGTGGCCCCTGAACCTTTCCCTGTCACAAGTTCTCTTGTATCCAGTCTCAGGCTAGCCCTTGACCTATGTTACATGCTAAGCCTTGATCCCAAACATAATCTCAACCCTAATCCCAACCATGACCTGCACCCTGACCTTGGACATACAGAGGGATAACTGGCCACTTTCAGATTCTGATCCCAGTCACACACTGAGCCCCAGTCCTGGTCACATGCAGGACTGGCTGTGGCCACCACTGGCTAATAATCTGCTTCATGACACAGAAGCAACACAGACCAGCTTCGCAGACTTTACTACTATAGCCCGGCTACGCTGGGCGTCCATTTCCACCGCAGCTCAGGGCAGGTGGCTCGTCCCACGCACAGGTGTGACTCAGAGCAGTTACTCACCTCCCGCAGCCACAGCCCAGAGGCATCTGCGCCCACACCCTGGCTCCAGGCCAGCTCCTAGGCCCGGGGTCTGTCTCCCTCACTGCACATCCTGCCCAGTTCATCACCCCACTGCTGGGTGCCATGTAGCCCATCTCTACCAATACCTCAAGTCCTTGTTTGGACACAAGTCCCTTGAGGCTTCTGTGTTCTGGGCACCTGTCCTCTGCCCATGCGGAGCTAGCTTCCGACTAGCGACATGCCCGCACAGCCCTGCTGGCTAAGGAGAGGAGGAACCTGTCTTTCTTCACAGCCGCCTTCCTGCAGCCAACTGGGTGTCCTGCCCTGTCCTCACTCACGCTGGAGTCCTGTGGCCTCCTGTCCTGCTGCCGGCCTCAGCCCTGTTCCTCCTGCACCTTCCCACCTTGAGATGAAGTTCATTGCCAACCTTGCCATGTCTGCCTCTGCTTCTCCTGCCCTAAGCCCCACACCTGTCTCTCACATTCTCCATGTCCCCCGCAGCTCCCCACCTTTCTCACCTCACTGGAATGGCTGCCACTCTTCCCTCCCCACAAAGCTCAGCTGGTGAACTCATGTGCACCCTTCCAGACCCAGTTCAAACCTCCTCCTCCCACACTCCCTCCAGACCCAGACCCAGTGGGGAAAAGGCCGTTGCCTGCTCCCACCCCCTCCCCAACCTCCCCTCCTCCTGCCTGGCTGCTGGGCCATCTAAACACTCGAGCCCAGGCCTGGGGGACACCACTAAGGTCTACCTAAGCCTCCAGCGCCAGGAGCTCCTATGTCAGCAGGGGACAAGTGAACCAGCAATAATCAGCAGACATAACAGGGTCTCACCTGAACTTCTGGCCTCTCCCCATCAGAGCCTTGGGTGAGGGCTTACCCTTAGAGCAGTCAGTGTGGGCAGGTGAGGGGTCAGGTGAGAAGGAGAGGGAGGTGCAGGGCTACAAGCTACATACAGACAGCCTTTGCAGGAGTGCAGAGGCCAGGCAGGGCCAACTGCTGTCCCATCACACAGACAAGGAAGTTGAGGCTCTGAGAGGCACTGCAGGCCTTCAGTCCCAGGATCTGAGCACTCAGCCTGTAGCTTGTCTGGGATACAAACACAGGGTGCCCAGAAAATGCCAGCCATCACCCTACCTTGGTGACCACTGCCCAATGCTAGAAGTCCCCAGGCAATCATGGATCCCGACCACACTAAGTGGGGATCTGGTGGCCTATTTGCCCCTCTCCCTCAGGGTGGCCTCACTGTCCCCACTCTGGAAAGACCCAGACCCTAGGTCCTTGCCTGCTCTCCCAGATTCAAGAGTGTCCCTCTTCAGCCTTGCCTTCTCCGGACACTCAGCCAACACCAGCAGTCGCTGGATATGAGACCCCTTCCATTTTACAGGGAAAAGGGAGTCTCTGGGAGACAGAAGGCTGGCCAAGGGTCACACTGTGTGTAAGGGGCAAGTCTGTGCTCCCAGGATCCAGCACTGATTTCTTACGGCCAGGAGAAAGGGACTGTCATTCTCCTGGTGCTGGTCCTGCTCACACCCTCAAAGGCGTAGCGGCTGCTGGGGACCTGTGCTGCCCAGGCCGGCACTCAGAAGCCCCAGAAGGAAGGTCATGCAATAGCAGATCACCGCCTTCAATCCACGGCCTCCTCTTCCAGGAAGCCTCCAGGGTTATCCTGGGTGCTGCCTCCTGCCCTGCCTACAGACCCAGCAACAAAGGCAGTCCCACTTGAGGGGGCTTCCCAGTGGGAGAGCACACAGGGGCAAGTGGCAAGAGCTCAAATTCACTCTGGGACCTTGAGCCAACCCCTTCCAAGCCTCAGTTTCCCTGTCTGTCAAAGAGGTAGCAATGACGGAAGTCCAGGCTGGCTTTGATTCTATGGAAGACCCCAGCTGACAAGATGTGCCTTCCCCACTTTTCAGAGTAGAAAGAGTGGCCGGGCATTCTGATAGGCCCCGAGCCTTGTCTGCAAGGAGTCTGGACCCTGAGTGGGGCAAAATCTGCTTGCCAACACCAGAGAGAGCTGAGGCCCCTAGCCAGCTCTCCATTCCTGCCTGGGCCCTTCCACTGAGGTAGGGGCCTAAGGGCTGAGGGGCGGGCTGAGGGCCAGAGTCCAGATCATTGCCCCATCAGGGACTCTGCACTCTCCTTTCTGGCCTTTCTTGGGGGCCCTGGGGCAGAGCCCACCAGCACAGTGGGCTGGGCCAGCACCCAGAGCCCCAGTCAGCAGGTTGGCCCGAGATGCCGTTGCCATAGAAACCAGCAGCCCCCACAAGAATCACAAGGAACAAAAAGGAGGCCCCTGAGACCATGGGGCCTGCCTAGGGACTTGGGCCAGGCCCAGCAGTCTCAGCCACCCCCAAAGCCCTGCCTGGGGACGCAGCCACCTCCGCAGCCCAGGCCCCACCAGAGTGCGGGCTGAGGCGGAGATGTGGCATCTCATCCATCCCCTGCTTCCTGCAAACCAGGGACAAGTGAGGGGGCCTGCCAGCCCCAAGACCCAGCCAGGGCTCACTTAGGGCGCCGGCGCTCTCCAAGGTCCCAGGCCTCCAAGGAGAGTGGAGACCGGACCCACCCATCAGTCACTTCCTAAGGGTCCCCAACTCCAAGCGCCAGCCACCCCACTCCCGCTGCCCGTCTCCAGGTCGCCGGGCGCTGGGACCCCCGCGAGGCCGGGCAGGGTCCCGCGAGGAGACGCGCGCCCCGGTCCCCGCCCGCCCTCCTGCCCCGCCGCCCGCCCGCCCGCCGGGGTCTCACCGCGTCGGCGCTGAGCTGGGCTAAGATGGCGAAGGTGGAGAGCCGGTCACACAGGCAGCGCGTCCGGAGGGCGTCGAGGGGCACCGTGCGGCAGCCGCGCCACGACCAGGGCCCGAGCTGCGGGGGGGCGGAGGAGGAGGGTCTGCGGGCGGCGGGACGGGAGACAGCGTCAGCGGCGGCGCTCGGGCCCCGCGCCCGCCCGCCCGGCCCGGCCCTGCGCCCGCCGCCGCCGCCGCCGCCACCGCCGCGCGCCCGCCCCGCCGCCAGGCCCCGCCGCCCCGGCGCCCATGGCCGCGCCGCGCAGCGCTCTGCACCGCCCGCCCGCCCGCCGCGCGGAGACGCGGAGCGCAGCCAGCCCGCGGGAGCGCGGGGCGCGGGAGCGGCGGCGGGGAGGCGGGAGCTGGCCCGGGGCCCGGCGGCACGATCGCCCGCCCGCCCGCGCCACCGTCCGAGGCCCCGTGCGCAGGAAGGCGGCGCGGGGGCGCGCGAGGGGCCGCTTCCGAGCCCCAGCCCCGCAGCCCAGGGCTCCTGTGGAGCTGGTGACCTTGGGACAGCTCCATCTCCCGGGCCTGGACACCCTGGTGTCTGCTTCTCCAGTCCGGGGACAAACGCAGCCCTCCCCGCAGGGAGAGGAACGCTGCTGGAAACTTCCCTCTGAGGTCTGACCCAGGCCCCTCCTGCTGTCCTCGGGCCTCCACTGGCCCCGTTTCATTTAAGTAAAGTGCAGGCTAGGTTCTCGGTGTGCCAGATCTGAACAGTTCCGCCAGCCACCCCTCCTCCCCCTTCTGCTGCTACCAAACCACATCCCCCAGGGCTTGCCAGGCAGCCAAGTCCACTGTCCAGAAACTAACCAGAGTCCATTCCTTACCCACCAGCCCTGGAGCTGGGCCTGCCTTGCAGAAAGGGTCTGGGAGCCCTTGTCTGGGCTCAGTCCTTATCCTCCTCCAAGGCTCTGGGCTGGAGGGTGGACATGGACAGAAGCGTCCCGGATGTGAGCTTCCAGGAGCCACAGCTGGGAATAGTCTCCTGAACATAAGGCAGGCAAGGCCTCACATCTCAATTTCTCAGACCCAGAATGTTGCCCAAAACTTCAGGAGATCAAGCCAGGGGGTCCCTCTGAACCCAAGTAGTTTTGGCTCTGCTGCAGCTCAGCTCCCATTCTCAGCCTACCTTTATTGTGCCAGTGGGAACCCCAAAGCCCAGAGTCAAGGGTCCCAATTGCATTGCGAATGAGTACTCTGCCTTGCAGATTCCCCAGCACAGCCAGTGAGCCACATACAAGGCTGGCCCTTGGGCAGGCACATCAGGAGCATTCTACCAGCAGGACCTTAGAAGTTCCCTCCACTGGCTAGTCTCTAAGGAGAGGCACAGGGCTGAGGTGGAGTGTATGCTGCCAGCTGCAGCCGCTCCGAGTGTCAAGAGCCTGGGGTCGCCTTTGACTCTGGGTGGCGGTGGCAGCACTTTGCTTGCCTTCCCTTTCTCTGCAGCCCAGAAAGCAGCAGGACCCACCGAGTGAGGGTCCCTGGAAAGCCCTTAGCATCTGTGTCTCCCTCAGCATCCCCAGGTGACAGGCAGGGCAGGGAGGAGGGCCCAGGTGCTGGCCTGAGCTCTGCAGGGTTGCTGTTGACGCCAGAACCCTGCCAAGCTTACATTGAAGTGTGGAGCCAGCTGAAGCCCTGTGTCCCTGGCCTTGGTGGCTGGGGTTTGAGACCAGAGTCCTCCACCTGAGGGCTCCCTCTATCCAAGAGAATATGAAATAGACACAAGCTACAAAAGGGCTCTTACTCTGCAGGCTGTTTGGCTCCCAGGAACACCTCTGGCCCATGCAATCCTCAGAGACTCCAAAGACAACCACAGCACCTCCAACTCCAGGACCTCAGACTCTGGGACGGGAGCCGAGAATCTGAACTGCTCAGGTGACTTTGTTCCCGGCCTGCCACCCTGTGTCCCCAGCACTAAACACCCCAAATCATGGTCCAAAGCAGAACCCCTTTCTCCCCACCTGAGATTGCAGGTCCCACAGACCACAGATTGCAGGCACAGAGAAAGCAGCACAGGGTCCCTAGAAAGTCCCCAAGCTCCAAGCAACACCCCAGATTCTGTACTCTCTGCCAGAAGTTTTCTAAGGTTACACTCACATGCCAGGCATGGCCCCTGGCTATCTCTCTCTGTCCCCAAACCATCCAGAGCAGGAGCCATGGAGCCCTAGTGTCTCGATCTTCTCTTGAGGGTGAGGGGAGTGTGAGGACAGTCCCACCCTGCAAGCCGGACTAGACAAAGATGACCAGAACAGACAAGCAGGACACCTGCCTCCCGGCCTGCAACTATGGGCCTGTCCCCAGTGTCCACCATGCAGCTGATCTCATGAGAAGGACTCTGAGCCCTTGGCTGTCCCACCTGCCTATGGCTTTCTAGGAGGTCTTTGAGGGAGCAACACCCTGAGGTGGGACAAGGGGAGCCAGGATGGCTAGGGCTGGCAGCCTGGCAGGTTCCCAGCAGCCCTGGCAGGTCCGCAGGGCGCCAGGCTGCCAGCTGCCAGCCACCTCCTGGGAGTCCGCCAGCCAAGGAGCTGGTGCCACCCGGAGGCCTCTGCTGTGGCACGTTAGCTTTGCCTCCTAGGGAGGTGAGGCTGCCGAGGGTCACCAGGGCCCATCCCTCTAGGCACAGACCATAGAGTGGAGAGAGGGCACCTCTGTGGTCCAGAGAACCAGTGGTCACATTGGCAGGGGGGAGGGATCAGGGCTGGCCTCTGTAAGCTGTCTGGAGAGCCATATTAACCGCCTAGGCCTGCCCACCCCTCCATCAGGCAGCCACGTGTACCAGGAGCATGGCTGACACCCCATGTGCAGCCTGTGTGTTTCATCTCCCATCTCTGCAGGAGCCTCAGGTCAGCTTTGTAGACATTGAAAGGAAGCTCTGAGGGGTGCAGTTGACCAAGGCCACACAGCAAGACAGCAGCAGGGCCTAGATTCCAACTCTCCTCCACTGCTGCCCCCGGCGTCCCCAACTGAACCCTGACTGCACACTGATCTGAGCAGGCCCTTGAGACGAGCCAGAATCTAGACTCGCCCAGCCCGGCCCAGCCAGGCATAGAGCTGCAGTCTGAGAAAGCCCTGAGCCATGCTGGAAGCTCTGGACTTCAGCGGGAGACTGCGCTTCAGCAAGAGTGGAGGGCTGTCCTGGTGAGGCACTCATGTGCACTGCAGACACACCTCCACCTGGTAGGGCAAAACCCAGCTGGCAGTCTAACAAGCATCCACTTATGCCAACACCTGAAAGTTCTCAAGTCTGACTGAAAACCTTCCTGTGGTTGGGCCATCTGCTCTTATCGGGCCATTCTCTTCTTGTATGCTGTGCTGCCACCACAGTGGAGACAGCGGCTACTTCTTCTCTGAGCCTCAGACATGTGAACTATTGCTCATCACCCAGACACCCATCCTGGGCCAGCACTGAGGAGCCTGAGTTGGTCTCCCGACTGCTCACCCTCCCCACCCCCCAGCAAGTCCAGGGCTAGAGAAGGAGCTGAGTCAGTAACACCTCCTTGGACCAGATGAGCAGGGACCTGGGGTCACAGCAGGAACCTCTTACTGAGTGAGGTGGGGACCTGGGACCTCCAGACAAGGCCCCAGGACAGGCTGGCCCTCCTCAACTCAGACAGGGCTCCAGGGCAACCCAGCCCTCAGATAAGACCTCAGGGAATGCTCTAGCCTCCCCTCTCAGACAGGGTCTCGGGCCAAGCCCAAGCTCCCCCCCCCCCAACCACACTAGACAGGGCTCCCCCTGACACAGACAGGGATACAAGGCCTCCTTCCCAGGATCCCAAGATGGATGTGGACACTGCTGCCCACCCTCTGCAAGACACTAAGGACCCTCCATAGGGACAATCCTACTTGGCTCCTGCTAAGGTGGCCAGTGACCTTCGTGTTGGCACCAGGGGACAATCTCCTGTCCTAAGACTTAACCTCCCTTCATCCACTGGCCCCAAGCACAGGTCCTGACCAACCACAGTCCTGAGGTCACCACCTGCTTTGCGGACACACCTGTGAGGTGGGGTGCTCAGCACAGAGCCTGGGTGGAAAAGGTGGGCAGGGAGAGCAAAATCAGCGGGAGACTCTGCTGGGCACCATCAACCGACTCTGGCCACAGGAAGTGAGTCTTCCCACCCCCACGTCAGCCTCCTCTGCTCTCTGCCTGGCCTCCCTGTACCACTCTCGGCACAAAAGCCTCTGGGATTCAAGGACATACTGCTCCCAGGCCCCCACAGGGCCCTTGGGGACTGGACCTAACCTCCTAAACCACGGCCACACTCAAACTAAGGACCTCAACTCGCCACAGCTCTCCCCAATCAGTTCCCAGCACAGGCTCCCGTACCTACCCCCAGTCCAGCCCAAGAAAAGGGAAGTGGACCGAGAGACTTGGCCCCACCCTTGCTCGAATGTTGATCATCCTGAGCTCAGCTGTCTCCCCAGGGAGGGGCCATGAGCCCCACCTGCACCTTCTTAGGGGGTGATGGAAATCTTTGGGGCCTGGGTGTTCAAGGGACATGGGGGGACAGTACACAGAGAGTGCCACAAGCCCACCTCCTGCTCACCAAGGCAGGGCCCTCACTGCATCACGATGCCTCCTGTCCAGCCCACGAGCGGGTGCTATAATGAGACTGTGCGCTGTCGGGGTCCCCTTGGATCTGATGGACTAATTCACACTCCAGTGTGAATGACTCATAGAGTGTCCTCCCACACATGAAAAAACAGCGAGGAGTGGGCACAGCGCACCCCAGCGGGGATCTCAAGCAGGGGGTGGGACTTATACCTCTGCAGAAGCTTCTGGGTTTGGCCTTCAAGACCCTTCAGAGGGGGCTTCCACTTGCACCCCAGAAATCATCCCCCTGCTCCATCTCTAGTCCAGTCTCCAGCGCCCCCTTGTCACGCTTCCCCCAGCAGGAGTGCTCACTTCCCGGCCTCGCTGACTGGCTTCTCCCTCACATGGAGACAGGTGCTGCTCGCTCTGGGAGGCCTGCCTAGATGACCACACTTGCTACCTGCCCTGGCTGTGAGGCCCTAAAGGCTGCACCCCGCTGCTGTGTGGGTACTCCTTCTGCGCTCTGCCTCTGGGACTCCAGTCCTGGGGTGTGGACATATTGCCTGACGTGGGCCTGAGATCCCAGTCTCCTCAGATCATGTATCCTTGCCTATCGGGCTGGTGCCACCTGAAACCCTCTCAACACCACAGAGGTGTGACCAGGGCCTTTGGGGCATCTCCCACCCCCACCACAGCAGATGCAATCTCCTCCCTTCTGCTTGGTGCCAGTGCTCTGCACGGCAGCTTTTGGCTTCTGGGCTGTCTCTCCTGTGTTCAATGGCTCTTCTCCTAGGCCACTCAGGCAGGCCACAAAGGCCAGGGCTGTCTGGGGACAATGAATGCTGGGTCCATATCCCAGTGAGAGTGACCTGCCTGGGCACAGGGTTCTGCTGACTCTGCCGCAGTTCAGGCAGGCAACTGATGCCCATCCTGCACTTAGGCCTGTGGTCCCTTCAGTCACGTAACACCTCCTCTGTCACCTCCCTTGCCAGCCAAGGGACCACTGCCCAGACATCACAGTCCTCATGTTTCAGGTGCTGGTACCCACTAGAAGTTCACCCACCCACCCACAAGCATACCCTGGCCTCGCTGCATTTGATGGCCAGTGGGCTTTCGCGGGCACTCCCCCAGCTCAAGCTGATCCATATCCTCACCCTCACCCTGGCCAGCTGAGTGAAGTGGGGACCTGGGACCTTCAGACAAGGATCCAGGACAGGTCAGGCCTCCTCAGCTCAGTTAGAGCTCCAGGGCAGTTGGAGGCCTCCCCAAGACACAAGCCCATCCCCTCTCTCACCCACCCCGAGGTACCCACATTGGCTGCTGTAGTTGGCTTACACTCCGTGCCATGGACCCTGGTTCCCATAGTGGGCTGCCAATCCCCTCAGAACCCGGGCCACCTCCCACAATCCTTTCACCCTAACTTTCACCCTCAAAGCCACTACTGAGACACCACTGAGCAAGTCACTGCCCAGAGCGTCTGCAGTTAGTCACCACCACCTGGCCACCATGACCACATCACCACCCCATGACCACCTCTGCATTATCAACACAATCACTACCATGTCACCACCATCACCACCAGAACTGCCATCATCAACCCCACCATCAATGACGTCGTTGTCATGACGCCAACACCATCAGTACCACCACCACTGCCATCGACAGACACACTGCACCGTCACCTCATACCACCACCGCGTCACCTCTGTGTTCCTCTACCACCATCGCCAGAAGCCCACCCTAAATGACACCACTGCGTGCACCACTGCTACCACCGAGCCACCAGCACCACTTGTCACCATTCCATCCCCACTGTCCCCACCAGCCGCTGTATAAGACACCACACGGTCACTGCACTTCCTCACATCCCCACACCGGTGCCAACCCCACCCGCACAGTACCAACACTGTCATTGCCTCAGTCCTCACTGGCGCCAGCACTGTCAGCAACACAGGGCTGACAAAGGCTGTCTCCATCAGCAATGACCACAGCCTCCAAGCACAACAGCACCAAGAACATGCCCTGTCCATTGTGATCGCTCCTTCCACGGACAGCAGTGACCATGTGCTCCCCGTGGGCACCATGTCACCACCCTGGTAGCAATATCACTCTGCCACCTTCACACAGCACTGTGATTGCCTCAAAGAGCCCTTCTCAGTCTGGCACAGTGTGGGTGAAGCCTCTCGTGGGAGCCTGGCCATGCTCCTTGCTGGACCAAGGTCAGGAAACAGGCAGCTGACCCATAGCGGCCTCTGCCCCTAAGCTGTTCCCACCCGGCATTCCATGGCCCACTGGCTCCCACAGACCCTGTTTGCTCTCTCATTCTACCACTTACAGGCAAGAGAGAGAAGCAGGCCTGCACCTCACTTGAGCTTCTCTGCTAACCGTGAAGTTCATTTCTATGTCTACCTTCCCACATGTTCTACACACTGAGAATAGCCACCAACCCCAATTTTACCTCTGCTCGGTCACTTCTGTGGTGAAAGCCCCCGTCCTTGCATCTAGGTAGAGGAGTGGGGGGTCTGAGCAGGACACTCCAGGGGCCTTGGGCCCACGTAGTCATCTCCTTCCACTTGTTCAAACTCTGTCCCAACTCCCACCTTTCCTTCTTGGGCCATTCACTAGTTACACACTGCCCTGGGCCTTTTGCACACACTGCATTGGCCTGGAACACTCCAGCTCGCCCCCCACAGCCAGCATGTCCCTCTGGTCCCTGAGGTGCTGCTGTGTACAGGGGACTTGCTGCTGTCCTCTAGGAGGCTCCCCTAACACCCAGCATGATGCCAACCATGACAACAGCCCATTTCACAGTTGCAGAAACCGAGGCTCGAGGTGGCATAAGGGCTCAGTCCCAGCACAGGTAGTCAGGCAGAGGCCGCTGGACAGGAATGGGCTAGGGCCACCTAGGGAGAGCACACGGAACTCCAGCACGCCTGGCACAGCCTTGGGGGAGGACAGGGACGACCTAGGGCACAATGTGCGTAAAGGCCCAACAGCTGGGGCAGGTCGGGACCTGCAGAGCAGGCCAGCTCCCAGGAGATGCACAGGGCAGCTTGAGCCCCTCTGTTCTGTCCCCACCCCAGCTGCTTTGCCACCATGAAGCCCGTCTCTAGCCGCATCTGAGGAGAGCCACTGCAGGCCAAGTTTCAGAGATTGTCTAGAAGACCGAGAAGGCAAGCGTGGTGGCCCACACCCGAAATCCCAGCACGCAGGAAGCTGAGGCAGGAGGGTCGCCAGGAATTTGAGGCTAGCCTGGACTACACAGTGAATTCTAAGCCAGTCTGGGTTATAGAGTAAGCCCCTGTCTCAAAAAAATGAAGGAAGGGAGGGAAGAGTGTGTGAGGAGAAGGGAGTATGGAGGTGCTGAGGAAGTGGGGAGGACAGCTGGGGTAGCCTGGCAGAGACCACCCTAGAGTGTGGGACAGACACTGCCCTTATCTTACAATGGCCCTAGAGGTGGGTCTCTCCCCCTCCTATCCCATCATGCAACAGAAAATCCAAAATCTGGGCTTGCACAGCCAGTGTAAGCAAAACTAAGAATTCCCCACCCCCCAGTCCTCAGGACACAGGGATCCAGATGGCATCCAGGGGGCAGTACCTAATGTCCAAGCACCCAGGTGTCCTGGTGGGTGTTCTCATGGGAGGAGACTGGGCTGCAAGTCCTTGTTGTTGTGGTCATATGTTTAAGGAATGAATGAATGAGTGAATGAATGAATAGGTTCCCAGTCCCCAGGAAGAGGATGACTCCATTAAGATGGGGCGCCCTCCAACTCCTGGATAATGCCTACTGTGGGCCCGCTTGTGTGGCTCAGGACGCTGGGGATAAAACCAGGTGTGCCCCCTCCATGGGGGTGAACAGAAAATTGGACGTAGAGAGAGCAATCTATAGATTAGGGTCACTGCCAGGAAGGCAAGGGGTGGGGTCAGAAGGTAAGACCTGTGGCAATATGGGCTCGGGGCCTGGGCCAAAGGGCCCAAGAGCTCTAAGGAAAGCTCCAGAAAGACAGAAGGTGGCAACCAGGCAAAGAGCTGGGTTCAGCCAGCTGTGGGGTGTCTGGAGGGCTGAGGGGTTTGAGCCACCAGCCTGTGCAGGGACAGATGTTCACAGCCTACTCCAAGTTCTAGCCCCTGGGGGAGAGCTTGTCCCTGGGTGTGCACTCCCTCCAGCTCTCCAACTCATCCCAAGATCTCAGCAGAAAGGAAACCACATTGCATAGCAGGCCCCACCAGGCCTGTACCCATCCCAGTGCCAAGTGAAGGACAGATTCAGGGAGGGACACAGGCAGGGGCAGAAGGTGCCCCCCTCGGTCCTCAACCCCCATCCATCCAGTGTGAGAGGACCAAGCAAGGTCCCATCCCTCCTGCTTGCCACAGTGGCTCCCAGGCCCTTGGAGGACATCAAAGAGGCCCCTATATGGGGCCACCCCACCCTCTCCTCCACCCCTCCTTCTTCCTCCACCCCATCAGGAATAGTTCCTGTGGAGAAGTGACAGGCCCAGGGGGCCCTGCCAAGCTTGCCTACCATGGCTTCCTGCCTGCCCCATCTCTGCCCTCTCCAAGGAGACCAACCCAGAGGAGGGCTGGGCTCTTAAAGGAACCAGGAAGTGCTCTTGGGCAGGGAGCCTTGGAACATCTCCCTGGCATCTTGGCAGACCCACTGAGATGCCACAAGGGGGGACCTGGTTCATCAGGGGCACTCGGGACACTTGGGCTCCTTGGCAGACAATAAAAGAGCCAGCGAGGAACCTCCCTGATGAGTTGGGGGACCTTGTGGGTCCCTTCTGGAAAGGTTAGTCCAGGGACTGGTTTTCTTTGCTGACCACACCCTCCTCCAGCCCACCCGCACCTCTGCTCCACTGGCAGGTCTATGGAGGGCCTGCCAGACAGAAAGGTGTGGAGAACTGCAAGCCAGGGAAGCCAGCCCGTCAGACAAGAGCTGCTGCAGGACTGCTCAGAGCCTCAACAGCCCGTGTGTGGCTCGACCAGAACCAGGAAGAACTGTTTTCACCCTGGCAGAATAGCCCCCAAACCCTGGAAAAGCCTGACAGGGTCTTAGACCTGTGCCCTGGCCTGCAGACAACCCCAAAGCGCTAGGTCTTGGTTGCACCGCCTTTGAGAGTATAGCAGAGAGGCGCTGAGGGTCTTGCCAGCTCTGACTTGCGATTGGAACTGAAGTTTTTAAAAGAAGTATGAAAAACTGCAAAATGTTGGCCATTCTCCTGGGCAAAGCTCTGGGGCACTGTCCTTTTAGGAGCATAGAGCTTGGTGGCTCACACAGGACTCCCTTAAATCCCAGGCCCCAAGGCACATCTGTCGCTCCACCCATCAACTACCCCTTTCTGTCTACATCTTGGAGTACAGCAGGGTGACTAGTGTCCGAAGAATATATGTGCCCATGTTCCTTCTCCCAGAGCCCGTGACCACGACCCCATATGGAAGTGGCTTCACAGGCATAACTGAGTTAAGGATCTGGAGATGAAATCCTGCTAGATGTAAGGTGGGTCACCACTCCAGGGTTGGTGTCCCTTGAAGCTGAAGGTAGACACCAGGACATAGAAAGGAGACAGCCGGCCACGCAAAGGCTGCCAGAGGCATGGTCCCGGGGCTGGCAGAGGCAGGAGGGTGTCCTTCCTCTAGAGAGCGCCCTTGCCAACATGTCATTCTGAGTTCTGGCCCCCAGAGCTGGGAAGAATGACTTCTTCTCCAACGACCCCCCTTAGGTGACAATCTGTGGCCCTGTCAAGGTAGCCACCAGGAGCTGACCTTCCCAAAAGCTCCCCAACCCCTTCTCTGTTGACCACTAGCTTCTGTCTTCTGAGCTGCCACCTGCCCTCACAATCTTCTCACTCGCCAATCCCAACAGTACCCACCCTGCTCCTCTGCTTGCCCTCCTGCCCCACTCACTGCCTGCCCAGCACTACCCACCGCTACCCACCTAGCCCTGGTTCGAGCTGTCCACTCCCACTCAGAAATCTTTCTCATGCTCGACAGACAGCACGAGACTGGAGGCACAGGCATGACTTCGATGTGACTGCCACTAACCCCCCTCTGTGGTGACACACCTGGCTGGGGACTGTGCAGGGTGTGCACAGCCTGAGGGCTCTGTTCTGCCCATGACCCCCCTCCTCAGTCTCCTATTATAGAGGCATCAGGGACAGAGGCGTGTGTGTGCTGTGTTCATACGTGTGCAGATGCATGATGTATTTGTGCACGTGGAGGCCAGAGATGGGCATCAGGGACAGAGGTGTGTGTGTGCTGTGTTCATGCGTGTGCAGATGCATGATGTACTTGTGCACGTGGAGGCCAGAGATGGGCATCAGGGACAGAGGTGTGTGTGTGCTGTGTTCATGCGTGTGCAGATGCATGATGTACTTGTGCACGTGGAGGCCAGAGATGGGCATCAGAGACAGAGGTGTGTGTGTGCTGTGTTCATGCGTGTGCAGATGCATGATGTACCACGTGGAGGCCATGATGGGCATCAGGGACAGAGGTGTGTGTGTGCTGTGTTCATGCGTGTGCAGATGCATGATGTACTTGTGCACGTGGAGGCCAGAGATGGGCATCAGGGACAGAGGCGTGTGTGTGCTGTGTTCATGCGTGTGCAGATGCATGATGTACTTGTGCACGTGGAGGCCAGAGATGGGCATCAGGAGTATTTCTCAATAGTTCTCCACCTCAGAACCCACAGCTCACTCACTCAGCTAGACTAGCTAGCCACAAGCCCCGGGGACCCTCGTAGCTCTGTGTCCCCAGCACTGGGATGACAGGGCTGGGCCACCTTGCCAGGTTTCATACACGTGGGAAACGAGCTCATCTGCGCTCCAACAGATGAGCCATCTCCTCAGTCCCAAAGCTCTTGAGTTCAGGACCAGCTGATCCAGAGAACTGGACTGGGAGGGCATTAGGTTAAGATGTGGCCTGAAGGATGAGGTGCACGCCTGAGGTTCTGGACCAGTGTTTACAGAGCCCGAACAGACACCTCAGGGTGGATGCCAGAACCTGTGTGCAGCTGGAGAAGAGGCAGGCAAAGGGTATGCACTGTGGGTGGAAGCCTCCAGCTTGTTCTCTGCAAAATGAATGTGTCACCCTGTCCTTGTCACATGTGGCTGGAGGAGGAGGGGATCCTCCAAGCATGTGACACATTCACAGGGGAACAGGTACAGGTACCTCCAGCTGAGACAAGGGGCAGGATTCCACCTGTGGCCAGGGTCAGGGCTCATAGTGTGACCAAGATTAAAATTCAGTGTTGTAGCCGGGCGTGGTGGCGCACGCCTTTAATCCCAGCACTCGGGAGGCAGAGGTAGGAGGATCGCCGTGAGTTCAAGGCCACCCTGAGACTACATAGTTAATTCCAGGTCAGCCTGGGTCAGAGTGAGACCCTACCTCGAAAAACCCAAAAAAAAAAAAAATTCAGTGTTGTTACCAGGTTAATAGCTTAGTTTTGACCATGGTTAGGACTCAGTATGATAGCAGGGACAAGATTCAAGATTCATATGTGACCAAGATTAGGGCTCAGTCTGTGACCAGAACTGGGCTTAGGGTATGGCCAGAGGTTAGGGCTTTGCATGGAACCAGGCTCAGGGCTCAGTCTGTAATGAGGGCCAGGGTCCCTTAGCTGGTCACTTACAGCACGGCTCCATATGTGAAGAGGATCAGGGCTTAGTGTTTCACTAGGATCTGGTCTCAGGTTGTGATCAGGATGTGGATCCAGTGTGCATCCAGGGCCAGAGCTTAGCCTGTGACATGACGAGACCTCAGCATCTCACCAGGGTTGGGACTCAGTGTGTGACTAGTGTCAGGACTCAGGACATGTCCAGTGTATAGGGTTAGTCTAAGTTAGGGATCTGGGCTTTATCTTAGACTAAGATGAAGTTTGGTGATGGCCTGCAATTATGATACTAAGAAGTTACATTCTGTCTGGCGGCAGTCGCCCTCAGTTCTCTTCCCCTCCCTCTATAAGGCAGCCCACTCTAGAGTCCCTCACAGACCCGTGGGCCCTTTCTTGATTGACCACACACAAGTAAGCCCACATCGGCGCAGGCAGGGTTGGGGCACACTGGGAAGCCAGCGCCATGCCCCTCAACTACAGTTCAGGTCAGTGAGGGAAAAAAAAAAAAACTAGCTCTGAGAGTCACAGGGAAAGAAGTGGCCAATGTCCGTGACATGAAGAGTCACCCAACCGAGAGCAGAGGGTGTGAGGAAGATGCAGAAAGCAGTTTCTCGAGCCTCTCTCTCAGCTACCAGCAGCACCTGTTCTGAGCAGCCACCTTAGTAACCGCTGGGCTGTGGGCTGGCTATATCCCCTGGAGGCCTCACTGCTTGCCATAACCAGTGAATAGCGCTCAGCGCAGGCTGGCTGCAGGACAGAAAGAGAGCATTGTGTCTCTGCTCAGACACGGGGCCACTCAACCACACAGACACCTTCCTGCTGTACCTGGGGCCTGGCATTTGATGGCTCAGTTCTCTAAGATTGGGATAGAGGATGCCTGGGTGGTAGGCTGGTAAGGGCATCCTCCACAGCTGGGAGAGGAAGGGGGCGGGAGCCCGGCCAATAGGCAGCTCCCAAGGGCTTCATGGCTTGCCCCGCTGCAGGGAGCTGCCCACTCCAGGGAGAGGAAGATGAGCTCCTGGGGTGGAGTCTGCCCAGGGCCACCACCCTGGCCTCCTCTGTCACAGCCTGAACAGGGCAGCATTCATTTTCCTTTCTGCGTATAGGGGTATGTGTGGTATGTTATTCATGTATGCATATGTGTGATATACATGCATCATGTGTGCATGCACATGGAGGCCAGAGAAGTCTGGGTGCCTTCTGTATTGCTCATCCATGTACTTCCTCTGGACAGGGTCTCTGCCTCAACTTGGAGCTGCCACTCTGTGGTCAGCAAGCCCCAGAGATTCTCTCACCTCTGCCCACCTCTCTCCAGTGAGCTGTGGTTCCAGATGTGGATGGCCATGCTCAGGTTGTGAGGTGGGTTCCAGGGAGTCCAACTCAGTAGTCTCGGGCCCTCAAGATTAGCAGCAAGTGCTCTAACCTGCTAAGTTCTCGCCCCAGCCCGTGGGGTCAGGGTTCTTAAATCAAGGGGGTAAATCAGATGGGTGGGGTCTTCTGTGCCAGGAAACTGGCTGCGCTGGCATTCCTGTCAGTAGAAGGTGGAGAGCCCTGCGGGATGCCATCTGGATGGGGTGAGCTGGAAGGCTGCCCACAAGATGTGGCCCTCTCAGTGCTCCCATTGAGGTGAGTGTGTGGGAGCACTATGCCAGGCTGCGAGTGCAGTGGCAGCACCACAATCACTCCTGAACAAGCAAAGATCCAAGATTCCCCAAACAGTCCCATGACCCAGAATATGGGGTTGTTTGCCTCACTTCTTCCCTCCTGCTTCCTCCTGTGAGCTTGCTGGTGCACAAAGGGTGCATAATGCTTCCAAAGACTGAAGAAACCCAACAGGAAACAAGACCCAGCACTTCTGTTCCTCACATAAGAGTACAACCTGGTTCTACCCCCAGTGCAGGGACTCAGCACTGCTGTTACTCAGGTGAGAGTACGACCTGGTTCTACACCCAGTGCAGGGACTCAGCACTGCCGATCCTCACATAAGAGTACAACCTGGTTCTATACCCAGTGCAGGGACTCAGCACTGCTGTTCCTCAGGTGAGAGTACAACCTGGTTCTACACCCAGTGCAGGGACTCAGCACTGCCATTCTTCAGGTGAGAGAATGACCTGGTTCTACACCCAGTGCAAGGACTCAGCACTGCTGTTTCTCAGGTGAGAGAATGACCTGGTTCTACACCCAGTGCAGGGACTCAGCACTGCCATTACTCAGGTAAGACTACGACCTGGTTCTATAACCAGTGCAGGGACTCAGCACTGCCGTTCCTCAGGTGAGACTACGACCAGGTTCTACCCCCAGTGCAGGGACTCAGCACTGATATTCCTCAGGTGAGACTACGACCTGGTTCTAGCCCCAGTGCAGGGACTCAGCACTGCTGTTCCTCAGGTGAGACTACGACCTGGTTCTAGCCCCAGTGCAGGTACACAGCACTGCTGATCCTCAGGTGACAGTACAACCTGGTTCTACCCCCAGTGCAGGGCTTAGCACTGCCGTTCCTCAGGTGAGAGTACAACCTGGTTCTACACCCAGTGCAGGGACTCAGCACTGCCGTTCCTCAGCTAAGAGTATGACCTGGTTCTACCCCCAGTGCAGGGACTCAGCACTGCCGTTCCTCAGGTAAGAGTATGACCTGGTTCTACACCCAGTGCAGGGACTCCACACTGCCGTTCCTCACATATGAGTACTACCTGGTTCTACACCCAGTGCAGGAACTCAGCACTGCCATTACTCAGGTGAGAGTATGACCTGGTTCTACACCCAGTGCAGGAACTCAGCACTGCTGTTTCTCACATAAGAGTACGACCTGGTTCTACACCGAGTGCAGGGACTCAGCACTGCTGTTCCTCAGGTGAGAGTACGACATGGTTCTACCCCAGTGCAGGGACTCAGCACTGCTGTTCCTCAGGTGAGAGTACGACCTGGATCTATACCCAGTGCAGGGACTCAGCACTGTCATTCTTCAGCTAAGAGTACAACCTGGTTCTACATCCAGTGCAAGGACTTAGCACTGCTCTTCCTCAGGTGAGAGTATGACCTGGATCTATACCCAGTGCAGAACTCAGCACTGCCGTTCCTCAGCTAAGAGTACGACCTGGTTCTACATCCAGTGCAGGAACTCAGCACTGCCTTTCCTCAGCTGAGTTCTACCCCAGTGCAGGGACTCAGCATGACCTGGTTCTACCCCAGTGCTAAGGGACTCAGCACTGCCTTTCCTCAGCTAAGAGTATGACCTGGTTCTAGTGCAGGAACCCAGCAGTGCTAAGGGACTCTACCCAGCAGGGACTCAGCCGTTCCTCAGCTAAGAGTATGACCTGGTTCTACACCCAGTGCAGGAACTCAGCACTGCCTTTCCTCAGCTAAGAGTATGACCTGGTTCTACCCCCAGTGCAGGGACTCAGCACTGCCGTTCCTCAGGTAAGAGTATGACCTGGTTCTACACCCAGTGCAGGGACTCAGCACTGCTGTTCCTCAGGTGAGAGTTCTACACCCAGTGCAGGAACTCAGACATGGTTCTACCCCAGTGCAGGGACAGCACAGCACTGCTATTCCTCAGGTGAGCAGGGACTCAGCACTGCTGTTCCTCAGGTGAGAGTACGACCTGGATCTATACCCAGTGCAGGGACTCAGCACTGCCATTCTTCAGCTAAGAGTACAACCTGGTTCTACATCCAGTGCAAGGACTTAGCACTGCTCTTCCTCAGGTGAGAGTATGACCTGGTTCTATACCCAGTGCAAGGACTCAGCACTGCCGTTACTCAGGTGAGAGTATGACCTGGTTCTACAGCCAGTGCAGGGACTCAGCACTGCCGTTCCTCAGGTGAGAGTACGACCTGGTTCTACAGCCAGTGCAGGGACTCAGCACTGCCGTTCCTCAGGTGAGAGTACGACCTGGTTCTACACCTTGTGCAGGGACTCAGCACTGCCGTTCCTCAGGTGAGAGTATGACCTGGTTCTACAGCCAGTGCAGGGACTCAGGACTCAGTTCCTCACTGCAGTTCCTCAGGTGACTCACGACCTGGTTCTACAGCCAGTGCAGGGGACTCAGCACTGCAGGGACTCAGCACGCCGTTCCTCAGGTGAGAGTACGACCTGGTTCTACAGCCAGTGCAGGGACTCAGCACTGCCGTTCCTCAGGTGAGCACTGCTGTTCCTCAGGTGAGAGCGACCTGGTTCTACAGCCAGTGCAGGGACTCAGCACTGCCGTTCCTCAGGTGAGAGAATGACCTGGACCTGGTTCTACCCTGTTTCTCAGTGCAAGGACTCAGCACTGTTTCTCCGTTCCTCAGGTGAGGAGCACTGCTGACCTGGTTCTACAGCCAGTGCAGGGACTCAGCACTGCTGTTCCTCAGGTGAGAGTACAACCTGGTTCTACACAGCCAGTGCAGGGTGCAGGGACTCAGCACTGCACTGCTGTTTTCTCAGGTGAGAGAATGACCTGGTTCTACAGCCAGTGCAGGGACTCAGCACTGCTGTTCCTCAGGTGAGAGTACAACCTGGTTCTACACCTTGTGCAGGGACTCAGCACTGCTGTTCCTCAGGTGAGAGTACAACCTGGTTCTACCCTCAGTGCAAGGACTCAGCTCTGCTGTTTCTCAGGTGAGAGAATGACCTGGTTCTACAGCCAGTGCAGGGACTCAGCACTGCCGTTTCTCAGGTGAGAGAATGACCTGGTTCTACAGCCAGTGCAGGGACTCAGCACTGCTGTTACTCAGGTGAGAGAATGACCTGGTTCTACAGCCAGTGCAGGGACTCAGCACTGCCATTCCTCAGCTAAGATAATGACCTGGTTCTGAGAGAATGACCTGGTTCTACAGCCAGTGCAGGGACTCAGCAGTGTTCCTCAGGTGGGACTCACCACTGGCTGTCTTCTGCCAGGTGAGAGAATCTGATTTTCCCAGTGCAGATAGCACCCTTGCTAAGATAATGAGTTCTACCCCGAGTGCAGGGACTTGCACTCTGAGGCCCCCAGATACCCCTTGCATAGTTTGCAAGGCCCCTGAACCGATAAGCCCCATGGTGGCTTCCTACTTAGGAGGCACAGTGCCACCTGCCCTAGATTCTTCTCAACTTATGTTGACAAAGGGCAGAACCGGACATTCTGCCTGGAACCATTTGTGTTTACACTTTCTCCTCACTGAGATGGAGGAAGCTGGGGCCACTCACATGTCACTTAGCCAAGGAAGGGGACAGGGCCTCTGCACCCAGCCTCCAACCAGACCCTCCTCAGCACTCACCAAGACCCAGGGTCTCAGGGCCCCTGGACCACAGCCTGCAGTTCCTATCCCAAGCTCTTTGGCCTTCCAGACTTCCACTTTGTTTCTCCTTTCTCTTTCTCAGGTATACACCCCCCGAGTCTGGAGGCTCCATCTTTTGCTTGGCATAGGCAGGTGCCCACTAAGCACTTGGTAAAGTCTGAGTTCAGGGCCCTAGAGCAATCTATGCTGCTGAGATCCCTCGAACCCCTATGTCCCATCTGATCACTTGGAGCCTCCTGACTCCCTCTCCAGCTGTCTCAGTCTACACAGCCAGACTGCCAATTCCCAGTGCCTGTCCAAACCCCAACACCAGGGCTGGTGGCTCTGGGCAGGGAACGGGGTTGGACATCCTGCCTCAACGCCTGCTCTGGGCAGACTTCCAAGCCCTCTTCCCCTGAGCTGTTGACATCCCTAGGAAAGTGTGGCGATAGGCTGGCAGACCTGGGCAGGGAGCAGAGAGGACCATGCAAGTGCAGTAGTGGACAGGAAACCAGCCGACAGAGGACCCACCACCTAAAACCTGTCCTCCCACAGCGGTAAGCCTCCCTCACCCCAGAGCCCTAAGGCCACAAGGGCCAGGATAACTTACACATCTGACTCGTCCCACAGGATACAGGTCTGGTTGGTGGTGCCCTGAGAGAGAAGAGGGTGTCAGGGCCGGTCACCTGCCCATCCCCCTCCCATGTTGCTGCCAGAGCCACTCATGGTGCCCATCCCCCAAGAAACTGCACTTATAAGGAAGACACCGAGGTACAAAGCAAAGATGGGACTGGACCAAAGACACTCTGACCGGGCTTGACCTCTCAGTATCCACTATGTGGCTGCAGACAGCTCCTGTGCCCTCTGGCCCGGGGCTGATGGTAGGACTGGGCCACATGGACAAAGGACATGTCCAGTGGTAAAAAGGATGACCCTTCTGAAGGGGCCTCAACAAACACAGCACCCAGATGCTGTCCTTGGTCCTGAAAACAGGTCCAGCGAGACCACTGCAGGTCTGCTGGGCCCAGCGCTGGCCACAGTAAGGTTTGTCCACACTCACAGCAGCCATATACCCTAAGCCCTAAGCATCATGGGAATGACTGGCTTCCATTTGATGGGCGAGGGAGATAAAGTGTGGAGAGGTTATGCGATTCTCCCCAGGTCACCGAGCTGGAAAGGACAGACCTAAGCTAGGTTCTTCCCAAATTTCCCCATACCCTGGCCTAAGGTCTGTGGACTGGTATTTTCCTGTCTTGGCTGGGTGACCTGGGTGCATTTCCCAGTGGGCTGTGGGAGCTTCAGTTACCACCTATATGGAGCCCTGCACAAGGAGCAACAACACCCAAGAATTCCTCTTGCCTAGCCAGGCAGCCTTGCATCCCTGGCTCCCCCACACAGCAGTGGCAGCCTAGACGTCAGGCACTTGGCCTGGAGTATTCTAGGAGGGTACACCTGGTACTGCCATCATGTGACCTAGCAGTTAGCCATGACTCTGGAAGATGGCAACCCTCACACTCCCAGCATGGGAACCTTGGACATGGAAGAGGTTGGGCATCCCAGGGAGGTGGGGATCTGGTGGGGGAGACTGACTTGTTACCCTCTCCCGGGATGCAGGGCCACGAGTACAGGGCATGCCTAGAAAGACGGTGGCTGCCCTTCTGGGGAACATCAGAGGGACCTCCTTCAGAGGCCCTTGAAGGATGGGTGGTAGGTCAGACATGACTAGTTCCCAGCACCCATGTTAATCTGCCATGTGACCCTGGGCAAGTCCCTGTCCTTCTAAGCCTTGGCTGCCCACCTGGAACTCAGAGGTGAAAGCAGCTCTGGAAGGCTACTGTGACCTTGAAAGCTTGTGCCTGAGAAAGGGGTTCCCAGGCCACATGTGACCAGACGAAGGCATCGTCACACACACACGATCATATATGTAGTACTCACATTGTACATGTGGGCAAACTCGATCTCCAATGGTGTGAGCAGTGAGCGAGGTGGGGGCTTCACGGTCACCGAGATGACCTTGGAGTTGAGGACTGTCGTGTTCCTGGGGGACACCAAAGCAGTAGAGGGTGTTAGGGATGCAGGATAGCGCTGAGTGAGCGCCACAGCCTACCTCCAGCCTCAGCCTTGCTGGGCCCCTCTGTCCCATGCGACCAATAATTCTACACCATGGTCATACTGTGCCCAATCCGCCCATACTGCCTGGCCTCCTGTGGGGCCCAGCCCCTCTCCTGTTCATATCACCCACCTCTGCAGGGCCAGGAAGCTGCCCAGGTTTCGGTAGAGCACGGTGCCAACCACAAACACAGAGGAGTCATCGGCTTCTGGAAGGCAGCATATGTGTCACCCCAACTGTGTCAGTGCCCGCTAGCCTTGACCCCACCTTGATGGCCTCCATTGACCTTTACACAGTCCTGGCAAGGGGAGGCCCAGCCCATTCACAGATGTAGTGCCACAGCTGGGAGCTGGGACAGCCACCTGGGTGAGGAGGAAGGGAGCTGGCCTTTTTGGGGGACCCTGGAGGGCTGTGGGCAGACTGGATGTGTTTCTGTCCCCGGCACCTGCTGGTCCAGCCAGCCCCTTCTCCCTGCATCAAATTGGCCCACCACAAACACTGCTCAGCCCACGTGCTCAGGGAAATCCCTGGGTTTTCCCCAAGAGAGGGAAAGGACAAGTTCCTGGGGTGGGGGGGATGACCTTGAGAACCCTCAGAAGTAACAGGAATCTGCCCTGTTGTTGGAGGCAGTGACTAGATCTCACAAGGAACTTGCCAGGGTGAGCTGACAGCCCTCAAACTCTGCTGCCCTCAGCTCTAGGGGGCCCTACTGCTCCTGGGCCTCACCTGCCAGCCCCGTGGAGAACACACTCTTGGACACGGTGACCCTGTCTTCTGGCACCTTGGCCCAATCTCCCGTGGCACGCCAGCCCTTCATGGGGAAGCTGATGTCTGTGGCCCCGCTGGCTGGGAGCTTGTGGATGCTGAGCACTGAGGCAGGATGGACAGGACAGAGGGTCATCCTCCTAGGGCATCAGCTGGGACCCATGCAGCAAGCTGTGGCACAGGGTCATGGCACATGGTGCCAAAGGCTGCGAGTGGGTGGAGCCATGAAGCCAGGCTGCTGCCAGGTGCCATGACCCCCAGCTGCAGACTCCACCTCCACGCTCACTCTTCTCTCGGCAGGCCACACTCCTGGGTGGACTCTTGCTGTCTCCCAGCTCTGTGACCTGATCTCCCCTCACTGCTCAGTCTGTGATAAGATGGGTGCAGGGGGAGGAGGAGGTAGGAGTGGGACTACTGAGCTTCCTGCTCCCTGGATAAAAGGGGGTAGCAGCTCTGGGGAAGAGTTCAGGGAAGTATGGCCAATGGGAACCCTTCCATCCTGCAGCCCAGCCAGGCCAGCCTAACAGAGGACCTGTCATTGTGCCTCCTAGCCCATCCCATCCAGATCACCCACGATCCACTTAGCCTGGCCGTGACCTCAGCAGGACAGTCCTTCCCCATCCTCAGGGGACACCCTAGAGGAGTCACCCTACCTCCCTCCAGCACCAAATGTACGGAGACCAAGTGACAGAAGACCCGGGAGGACAGGGCTGGGGGGAAAGAGGGTCCTTGTGAGAGAGGCAGTGCCTCAGGTCACCCTCCATTCCAGGCCACCTATCTTGGGCAGATACTGCCCCCCTCCTTGAGCCAGTGTCCACAGCCTGGGGCCTGCTTGCATGTGGAGAGGGGAAAGCCTGAACTGCTGAGCTCCACACCACATCCCCAGGCTGGCCGGGCCCTACCCTTTGCCCACCTTTGCCTAGCATGCTATGACCTCCTCCACAGCTCCATATCCTGCCTAGCTTCTCCTTCCTCCACTGGGCTCAGCAGCCTCCCCACCTGGCCCTGTCTTCCTTTAAATGTGAGGCCCAAGGAGCCCAAGGGTTCTCCTTCGGCACCCAGTAGGGCACTGGCCCTCTCTCGACGGCAGCACGCAGTGTCCAGACAGCCCATGATGCTCAGCGCGCTCTCTCACTAAGCATGTGTTCAGACCCCCAACTATGTGCCTCGTGTTTCTGGGAGCTGGGACAGGATAGGCAGCGCCCTCCAGGTGCACATGCAGAGAGGCCATTTGGCCTGCCTGGCAGGGGTGACCACAAGGATGGGTGACATTTCCAGAGAGGATGGCCGGGACAGCCTCTCTGCAGAGGTGACTTAGGGTACACTTGGAAGATGACCCACTTAGAAGGGTGTCCCGAGGGCCCATCCCAGGCAGAGCAGAGCAGAGCAGAGGGGGAGAGGCAGAATAAGGGGCAGAGCAGAGGGAGGGAGATGAGGACCGGGAGTGGGTAAAGGGTATGACAATGACCCTCAAATAGATGTCCTGCCCACAGGCAGAGGGAAGTGATTTTTCAGTTCTATGACCAAGTGAAAGTCATGAAGGAAAGGAGAAAGGAGCCGAGGGGTCAATCAGAGGCCAGTGGCCAAGTGCTACTGAGGGAGGAGTGTGGTTACCACAGCCAGAACACAGGGTTGGGTGGGGGCCATGACAATGACCCTGATGAAGAGCGCAGGCTGTGCACTGGCTGGGTGGGAGCCAATGGGTGAGGGAGGAGGTGAAAGGTGAAGCCAGGTACTAAGGGAGTCTCGGTGAAGGGGGGCAGGGGAGCCCACAGGAGTGGAACCTAGGCAAAGGGGCCTCGTGGGTGCTGGTATATATCTGTGGTGACAGTTACCAATCACCCCCAGGTCCACTGGCCACTGTCTACATTGCTGGGAGGTGGGCAGAGTCATGATCCCATAAGGAGGAAATCATAAACTCAAAATATCTCACAATCTCACCCAGGTGCTCTGGGACTGGAAGCAGCTCTGGGTGACAGGCAGAGGCAAGCCCCAGCCCCAGGGGCGGCTGAACTCCTGTGAGTATCCTTGGCGGGAGGACTCAAGGTCTCCATCAGGGCCTGAGGTCTCTCTGGGCTCCTGACATCAACCCTTAGGGCCCAAAGGGAGCCCAGAGCCAATCTGAGATGCTGGCCCACAGGCCACATGTAAACATGGACTCTGGCTCATTACAGATGAGGAAACAGGCAGGCGCTCCGCCCAGGGCCACAGTTCAAGCTATAGAGGGGCCAGTAAAGGAGGGGGGCTTACCCAGATTGTCTGTCACCTGGTACGCGTCCCTCAAGTCCTTCATACGGAAGCCAATGACATCCACAAAGTCCTCCACCAGCCTGAAGAGCTCCTTGGCATTGGGGCCCATCTGGGGGAGCAGCCAAGCTGGGGGAGGTGCCCTAGCTAGGGATCCCCAGCCTCCCTTGGCCTCCCACCTCCTTCCTGCTTCAGCTGCTGTTTCTCCTTCTGTTCCTGTGGGTCATTTCCTGTGCAGCAGGGCTGCTGGCCTCTGACTCGCAGTTTGTGAACTGATCACTGAGGCCCATCATTTATCTACTGTCTACAGGGACCCCCAGCTGGGGCAGGGGAGGTGTCCTGAGACACTCCCAGGGTGTACTGCCCTGGAGACAACTGGGGTAGCAGGCTAGAGGACAGCGGGAGCAAGAGAGCTGGCTGCTGTGCAGATGAGGAAGACCCACTATGCCCCAGCCTCTGGACACGCACTTCCAACTCAGTGTCCAGCTGTCCTCACTCTGCCTGAGGGGACAAGCTACTGTCCTTCCACAGATGGGGAGTCAAGGCGTTTTCTGTTTAAAGCTGTCCTGGGAGTCAGTCTAACCCCATGTGTCCCAGGACGGAGGAAGGCACCAGACAGACTCACTCTACCCTTACCACCCTTACCACCCTGCTGACCACAGGGCCCCAGAGCGCGTGCGTACCAGCTGCGCCTCCTCCCACTTGTCCCGGTTCTCCTCTGCCAGCAGGTTGCTGATGATCTGGACAAAGTTCTGACACAAGAAGGAACAGTAAAAGGGAACAAAGTGTCAGTGTGTGACTAGTACTGTGGTTCAGCCTCTGACTAGAATCAGTGTGTTACCAGTGTCAGGGTTCCAAGTATGACCAGGGTTAGGGTTCTGTGGATGACCAAGGTCAGGGCTCTGAATATGACCCGAATCAGGGCTCAGTATGTGTTGGATGTAAAAGGCTCCCCATAGCCTTATGTGTTTGTGAATAAGCTTCCTCCTCAGTGCCCAGCTGGCAAAGCCTTTGGGAGGTAGAACCTTGCAAGAGACAGTCACTGGGGGAGCTTTGAGGTTGATTAGCCCATAGGTGTTCAGAGCTAGCCAGCTCTTGTTGCTCTCTATGTCTGATGTGAACCAGTTGCCACAATCAAATTTCCTCTGGAGACTGTAAGCCTGAAATCAACCCTCTCCTCCCATAAGCTGCTTCTAGTCAGGTTTTCTTTGTCCCAGCAACAAGAAGGGAACTGCTACAGGATATGACAAGGGTCAGGGCTTGGTGGGTAACCAGGCTTGAGGCTCACTGTCATTGCAGGGTGACAGCTTCACCTATGCCTAAGGCCACATTTAGCCTCAGCCTGGGCTCTAGGATGGCTCCCCTGCCACTCTCCCAGATATTCTCCCTCAGGGATGTCCTCAGGAGCCACCTGCACGTCCCCAGGAGTGGGGCTGTAGTAGGCCCTCCGGAAGATCTCGGTCATATTTCTCAGGACGTCGATGGTGGAGAGCAGGTCCCCGCTGTAGCTGGTGCCGTCCTGCGAGATCTCCAGCAGCGTCTGGATGACCTCCGAGACCCCCTCCCCCGGCAGCCCACGCTGAGCCTTGGCCAGGTGCTCACGGGTCTGGGGAGGATGGAGAGGGCTGGACGCTGTCACTGCTGCAGGTCACAGCCAGGTGGGGGCCAGGGACCTCCGATGCCTGGAGTGCCCTGCAGCCCCCAGCCTCCTGTCCAAAGGGTGGGGACAGTTTCCTGGAGCCCTTGGGGCTGGCCTCACCATCATCTGGATGTTCCGATAGTCGATGGAAACGCATCGGATGTAGGTGGGGGGCTCCCAGTAGGCGATGCCTTCCTCGTCCAGCTCACACCTTCGTAGGATGAGGCCTGGGGAGACCCCCACTCCTCAGATGGTAGCTCATTTGAGAGCTCTGGGGTCCCACCCACAGCTCTCAGGCAGGGGGATCCAGGCACAGGCCAGGCTGCTCCCAGGCAGGTGCCCCAGATGCAGCGGCCCCACTGTGTGCACATGCCATCCTCGGCTGAGGGGTGGGATGAGCTTCTGGGCTCAGGCAGGGCTCTTGGAGCGCCTCTCAGTGCAGGACCTTGGGGTCAGCCCTGGCCACAGAGTGGACAGGGCCTCACTGGCCTGGGCATCACATGTCCCTGCCTCTTGGGGTAGCATGATGCAGAACTCAGGCCATGGACTTAGATGGCAACAAAACGAGGGACTCTGGGAAGTGTGGTCACACATGTAAACAAAAGGCCAGGGAAAGACACCGCTCTGCAGTCAGCCTTTGTTTTCTCTGGATTTTCAGTATGTCAGTAAGGACATGCCACCAAGAGTGGCTGACAATACACAGCACCCACCACATGCACCACCCACAACAGCCCTATGAGGAGGACTGCCTAAGGCGTTCACCTTACAGATGAGCAAACCGAGGGTCAGAGAGGTTAAGCAACTTCCTGAGTGGCACACAGCAAACAAGGGCAGGGCTAGGTTTAAACTAGGTTCCCAGCTTCAACTGAAAACTGCTCCTGGTGTGGCCAAGCCCCTCCCATGGAGTCCACCTTGCAGGACTGAAAACCACTCCTGCTGTGGCCAAGCCCCACCTTGCTTTTCCACATTCTGTGAAATCCACCCCCCCACCACCACCAAGTCACTCCTCAGGGCCAACATGGGGACTCTGACTGCTGGGGTTCAAAGGTGACTTCCCTTGCACAGACTGCAAGCCCAGACTAAGTGTGGTGACTTCACTTGCCTCCATCCCCGCCTGTAAATGGTCTATGGTGGAGAATTCATGGGGTTGTGCAGGCTCCAAAGGACCTCGCCACAAAAAGGGCTTGGCATAGATTCTGCCCCAAGTTAACTCAGCACATGGTGGCTGAAACTGTCCCCACACTGAGGTCCCAAACTCCCAGCTGTGGCCATCTGACACCAACACACACAGAGCTGCCTGGGCTTTGGGTCTCAGAACAGGGTCTATGTGGACAACTGTGCACAGGACAGCCTCTCCCCATGCCACCACTCTCACCCGTGGCATTGCGGGGACACCGAACAGCAGCCACTTCTCCTGCTGGAGTCTCCTTCCAGACTACAGTCCCAAAGTTGTCTTCGTCACAGATTTCATGTGGCTCTGAAAGGGGCCAGACACAGTAATGTAGGTAGGTGGACGGGGGGCTTGCAGGGGCCAGTGTCTTGGAAAGCTGAGACCCCCTCCAGGATGCCTCCTGTCATGATTAAGTCCAAGGCACTCAGCTGCTCACAGCCTCTCCTGAGCCAGTGCAATATGAACGGAGACTCACCAGGACACCTCTGGGTGCCACACTGCCGGTACTCATCCTGGGGACCCTGGCAGGCTGCTCCCCCGAAAAAGGGTCCAGAGCAAATCCGCTCTCGACGCTGGCTGCCACCTCCACATGTGACGCTGCAGCTGCCCCACGATGCCCAGGCCTGCCACTTGCCATCCACTGCAGGTACAGTCAGACAACACAGGTATCAGAGAAGCAGAGAGAGAGGGACATGGGGATACAGAGAAACAGGAATCTAGATGACACAGGGACCCAGAGAGATGGGTCAGGGGTCAAGGAGACAGGAAATTGAAGCCTAGAGAGGAGGCCCGCGAAATCAGCTTTAATCAGAACCCCACAAGTATATCATGCGGTAGGCTATGCCACCTCCACCCTGTGCCCCGACCCCACCTAATCCTACCACCTAATCCTACCACCTAACCTGCACCCAGATTCTACCACCCCCACCTTGCACCCTGACCCTGCCACCACACCTGTACCTCAATCCCACCCTGCAGTCACCCCCCCCCCGTCCTCCCACCCCAACCCTGCCATCTCCACAATGCAGCAACCCTCACAGCCACAAGCCCCCTCCCCACAATGGGGCTGTCCTCTCGGGAGCCCAAAGCTGGGACCCTGACCTGGGCACTGCTGCAGGAAGCAGTCTCGCGTCTCCACCCAGTGGCCCTGGCACTCTGCGCCTCCGTAGGAAGGCCCATTGCACTCTCGGGTGCGCTGCTGGCGGCCCTGGGAGCAGCTGGCGGAGCAGGCGCTCCAACTCGACCACTCATTCCAGTTTCCATCCACTGCCCGGCCCGGGGGGAAGAAGGGGACAGGAAGCTAGCGTGAATACCCAGCACCCCAAGGTCCAGTCTGGGTTGCAGTCACGAACACCCTGGGGCCCACCATGCAACACCCCACGTGGGACTGAGGAGAGAATGCTCCGAGGATCACACCTCAACCTCATACCTGGGCATGACCTACGGTTCTCACCTTAAGGACCCTGAGGTGGGCCTGGGGTGGGCCAAGCTGGGCTCCTGACGGATCAGTGACCCACTGGACTCACTCCCGCCCCCAGCGGCTCCCTCTCACCTACCAGGGCACAGGGCGATGTTGCAAAACTTGGTTTGCTTCTCAGGACCCTCACATGGGTTGCCTCCAAATTGAGGGGGCCTGCAGGTGCGTGTGCGGTCCCGGAATCCGCGGCCACAGGTGCTGGAGCAGAGGCTCCAGGGCGACCACTCATCCCAGGCACCATGCACTGTGGAGGGACAGAAAGGCCCTGCTGCAGGTGCGCCCCGAGGCCCCGCCCCGCTCCCCCGCCCCGCGCCCGAGGCCCCGCCCACCTGGGCACACCGCCGAGTTGTTGCACAGCCGCTGCTCCCGCAGGGGCCCGCTGCACTGCGTGCTGTAGGAGGACGACACGCAGAAGCGCGTGCGAGTCTGCCAGCCCTCGCCGCACGTGCTGGAGCACACGCTCCACGGGGACCACTCCTCGGCCGCAGGGTCACCTGTGGGCCCAGCCCTGCAGCATCACGGGCCTGCTCGCCTCTCGCCGCGGGCTGGCACCAGCCGCGCAGGCTTGCCCGCCCCCAACCAGGACCTGGCTTCTGGGCCGCAGACCAGGGGCTGGAATTCTCGGAGGGAGGGTCTGGGGTCTGCCCGCTTCCCCACTGGCTGGAAGCCCCAAGGGCCCCTGAGGCTGGGTGTGGCCAAACAAGGCCCATTCTTTCTTCCCGGCTCCCCTAAAGCCAGTTCGTCTATAGGCAAGAGTCTAGTTACCCAGGTTACCAGCAGCAAAGACTCAGAGTTCCTGGCCCCAGCAACCAGCCCTCCCCGCTCTCGGCCTGGGCTGTGCGCAAGCCCTGTCCCCAAGCCCACCGGCTCACCAGTCTGGGGGGACGGAAACCCAAAGTGCTGCATCTCATCCCCCAGCTCCTCTCGCCGCCGGGCATCCGTGGACCGCAGGGACTGGCTCCGCGAGCTGGTGCGCCCAGCGGCTGCGGGATGGGCTCAGGTCAGCGTCCCTGTAAGAACTCTGTCCTCGGCCACAGCCGGCCCCTAGCCAGCACTAGAGCTGCCTAGCCCCAGTGGGCAGTTAGGAGACCCCGCCTAGAGCAAGCACCGTCTTCCGTGGGTCCTGTTTCTCCTGCCCGCAGTGCCTTCCCTCTGGCCGTCAGGGAAGGTGGTCACCTGCAGGACAGCTCTTCGGAATGTCTGTTGCCCACTCCTGCTCAACACCCACAGCCTCTGCCCCTCCCATCCGTGCCCCATGAGTAGGGACCTTCCCAAGTTCCTGAGACAAGTTGTCTCCCCAGGAAAGTTCAAGAAAAACAACCACCCAAAGAATGGCAGTCTCATTAGAACTTGATTTAACTTTATGGAAGCAGCTAAAAAATTCATGAGGTCATTAGAGATCCTTATTACAGAAATCCATCCTGGAGGTCTACCCCGCTGGAGCTAGCTGGCCTGACTGCGGCTCCCTGGGTGGGGTAAGAGGGGTCTGCCACAAAGTCCCAGCACGCTGCTGAGAAGGAAGTCCCACCGCCCCTCACCCCCAGCCTCCTCCTTGGCCCAGCCTGTCACTGGGCCCTGCCTGGCACTCTTAGCTAAGCTCCACCCCTGCGACCCAACCAGGATCTGCTCCTCAAGGCCCTCTTCCCTGCAGCCCCTCCCCGCCCCAGCCTTCCAGAGCCGAGTCCCGCCCCCACCCCGCCCCGCGCCGCACTCACGGCCACAGGCTTTGCGGTTACACAGACGTCCCTCCTCCAGGACACCCTCGCAGCCGCCGCCTTCCACGCCTGGGGCTGGCAGGCAGGTGCGTGTGCGAGTCTGTAGGCCTCCCCCGCAGTCTCGCGTGCACTCGCCCCACAGGGACCACAGTTTCCAGCCGCCTGGGGGAGCCAATAGCAAGGGTCAGGGCAGGCTCTGGGGACCAGGCAGGGCCAGGTGGAGAAGCTATGAGTTTGGACAGGGTACCAAAGGCCATTTCGGGTGGGCAGGCCTTGGGTACCTGTGGTCTCAGGCTTCTGGGCATCCTCTGAAGAGCTGGTGTGTGGGGGAGGTCAGCTCTGAGCCAGGAGATTCCCAGTGTGGGTCCGACATACAAGGCAGGCTTCCTGAGTGAATTCCACCCCAGTACTGTCTCCTACAGCCAGGTTTTGGTGACCAGCGTGGGCATTGGCCAGCCTGCTAACCATCAGCCATACCTGGAACCAGCTTTCCCATCACCCTCAATCCAGTTTCTGGCCTCCTTAGCCATACCCCTATCTGCCCAGGGGAGGACGCTGTGGAGGCCACCACATTCCTGACCCCACAGGAAGCCTGTGGGCTACTCCACATCTGATGGCCCAGAAACCTTCCCTTAGACTAGACAGCTGACCACTTGCTGAGGAAGCCCGGGATAAAGACATCCAGGCACCTCAGAGCCAGGCCTGCCCCGCAGCAGCCAGCCCCTGCCAATCTCTCCCATGGAAGCCTTCTCTGCTGGGTCTTCTCTGTGGGTCAGGGGAGGAGGCTCTAACTCCTGCAGTAAGCATTGAAGAAGGAGATGACAGAGGTTGGACAGTCCCACCCAATGGTCCCATGGACCACCACCATGGCCTTATCTGCTCCAGTGGAGCAGACTTACTGGCTGGATGAGCAGAAGAGGAACCAGCAAACCAGGACTGGGAAAACTTTGCCTCGCCCATGCTCGGCTGAACCAGCAGAGGGCGCCAGGACACAGGGGAGTGACTGGCTGGCACATGTAAAGAATCCTCAAGTCTGGGTGGACAGGATGGGGAGGGGTGTCTTCCAAGCCCCCACACTGTTGCAGAGCCCAAGATTAGCTTTGATGAAGTGCAGAGCCCCGAGGAGGGGGGTTAGGGTCTCAAGTTCTAAGTAAGAGCTATATAAATGTGGATGATGCTAGAAAACCCCCATTTCATCTTAACCTGCAAGTTGAGGGGTAATCTCAGGGGTGGGGGCACAGCCGAGGTCGAGCATACTGCCATCTGCCCACCACCAAAACTAGTGGTTGAGGTCAGGCAGTCCCAGCGAGACCTCACAGGCGAAATGGACAGGACAGGACAGCAGCTGTCCACAGAATAGGCCCAGGTGGCTGCTCTGAGGCTGCTGGTCACATGCCCTGACTCAGGACAAGCTGGAGCTGCATTCAACCAGGTCAAATTTCAGATCTTGAACCGGATCTGATTCTAAATCCCACACCGCCACCAGCACCATGCTCCGGCCTTCCAGCCTGGGGGGGGGGGGTCTCACCTGCCACAGCCATCCCTTTTCCATCATTCCAGACACAGCTCGAGATGGGGTCGGCATGCTACATCCTGCCTGTGCCCCCCGGTGCCGCCCCAGCCCAGCCCCCATGAGGAAGCCTGAGTGATGTGCCAGTGGGTGGGAAAGAGAGAGGGTGTCCAAGACGGCTAATCGGAGGATGCCACTCAGTTCCCATGGCAACCACTGCAGCGCGCAGCCTTTCAGGATAGACCCAGGTTAGGCCTCCGCTGCCAAAACACCCACTATTTCGGGGCTGGTTACCTTGGTGACCCAGGTGGTGAGGGAGAGAAAAGGGGAGGGGAAAGAGGGCACATCAGAAGCTGAGCAGAGGGGACACTGGCTCTGAGGATGGACTCCCACCAGGTCCAGCACTGACAAAAGGTCACACTGAGCCCTGATCCAGGTCACACACTAATTCTTGACCCTAATCACCCACTGAGTCTTGACCCTGGCTTCATACTATGCCCTGATCCTAGACATACACTGATTCCTGACCTTGGTCTCAGACCAGTTTCTGACTCTACTCACACTGATCCTTATCATAAACTGATCTATGATACTGGGCATTGGATTCCTGATTCCCTATCACGTCACCAGATCTGTCACAGGTTGGCCCCAACCTTGGCCACTCACTCCACTAATGAATGCTCAGAAAATGCTAACTGCTATTTTAATTATCATTTTCGTGTTTAGTGTGTGTCCTAGCACACAGCTGACAGTATAAATGTTTGTTGAGACTGAATGCATCCAAGGCAGACAGGGAGTTTTGCAGGAAGAGCTCCTGGGGCCATCATGCAGGGCAGGGGGGACACAGAGGTGCATCAAGGCCTGGTGAGCCGTAAGGGGGCAGCGGAGGAGCAGGCTGGACTGAGGGGTGGGCTGCCTCTCCAGGCCCGGAAAGAAGCCGCCATTCTTCCCGGCTCAATGCTCCTCTGTCTGGCAGCCTCATTTGCATCTCATTACGGGCATGAATAGAGCCAATTATCGGCCTCCAGGCAGGCCGGCCACCCAAGAGCAAGAGTGCATGGTGAGGGGGCTCTGATGCCCTTCCCACCCTCATGCCCTGACCTTGGGGTGGTGGGTTTCCCAGATCCTGCAACACAAATGGCCTGGAATGGGGGAAGGAAGCAGTCTGCCTCCAGCGGGCCATCCCAGTTTCCGGTATCCCGTTTGGAGGAAGGGAACCATGCATTACCACGATCTTCCAGCAGAGGGCTCCCAAGTCCAGCAGGTTGGGCAGTACCTGGGGCTGTAGGTCAGCTCCCACATGTCCCCACCCAGGTCTCCAGCTATTCATGACACGGACCAGAGACCATCCTGCCTAGGGCCCCTGCCTCCTCTGTGACCTAGTGGGGTCCTGTCCTGAGGTGCCCAGACTCTGGTACCGACAGTTAGGTCTAGAGTCCCTGGACTAGGAGCAAGGACTACCAAGGAGGGGTCAGGGAGCACCCTGGAGGCCCCTTCCCACCCAGCTCCTCCCCAGCCCTTTGCCCAGTCCACCCTGACACAGCTGACCCTGTGGGCTGGCAGCTCTCATCAGGGCTACAGAGGGGCAGTCGTATCCAAGGACAGGCTGAGAGGCCAGTACACCACCTTCTTCCCACTGCACCACTGGCCTCACCTGAGCTCAGGGAGCCATCATGGCCTTCGAGCCTCAGGCAGGCCCTACCAGGAAGGGCTGTCTCGTCCCCAGTTCACAGAGGGGTTTGCTGTTCTTTCTCTGGGTCTGGCTGGTTTTTCCTGTCCTATGTCCTGATTACCAGCCCAAACGCTCAGTTGATGCTAGGGCCTCTGGACAAGTGGCTGTCCCTCCCTGTATCCCCTTCAGTTGTCAGATGGGATGGGGGGGCATAGGCTAATGTCCCTCCTCCTCTCATCTTTGTGGGAAGCAAAACCCAAGTTCAGGCCACAATGGCCTCTTACAGCCAGTCAAGCAAGGGCGCCTCTGGCTCTGAGCAGTGAGGTGCAAAGGGCCTTGGGCACAGGCGACAGTACCCATGTGCTTCGTATGCCCACAAGGGCCTGCCTTTCTCTTTCCTTCTGGAAGGAGCATTGTCTATGAAGGGCACTAAAGCCTTGTTTTCTAGATTTTTCCAAACTGCAATAAAGAGTGCCCCCACTCCCTTACATGATGTCAATATTTCTACAGTGGGCCCTGTGGTCCCTTCTCCCCATCACCCCCAGAACTCCACCCCAGCCCAAACCATTGCTTCCTCACACTACCTCCTGTGCCTGCAGACCCCAGTAAGTGCCATCACAGTCATCCCAGGAAGTGGGGAGGGTCCTGGGGAGTGAACCTCTCAGGGGTATCGGAGTGTATCACCCATCAGGTGGCATCAGTGCTCTTACGAGCAGGCTCAGCTCCCTCTACAGGCCAGCCACAGGCCCTCACTCCTCCAGGACCCATAGGCCTGTGCACTGTGTGTATATACACCATGACATCCAGACCAGACCAGCCTTCTACCCCAGACATGTGTGCACACAGACACACACAGGACCACAAACACACAAGGACACATACAAAGCACAGGGATACACACAGGGCACACATACATAGACACACAGAGACACAAACCCAGGGATATACACGGGGTCATGATACAGAGCACATGGGCGCGCACACACACACAACACAGGGATACACACAGAGCACACATACATAAGGACATGCATAGGCACAGGTGCACACACAAGGATACACCTAAGTACAGACACATGGGATGCATAGGGTCACCTACGGGGACACACATGCATAGGGACACAGGGAAGCACACAGGGACACACACTCCCATCCCCAGGATGCTACTTTTTCATTATCTTACATGTCACTTCTGCAATAAAATTCTTTAATTAAAACATGAATATTTAAAACCACCCTTGAGAGAAATGGTCCATCTCACCAGAGGCAGAAATGGGAGAGAGATTGGCGCGGGGGGGAGGACGGAGACACAGGGAGGAAGAGATGGCACGAGACTCTTGGTGGGTGCCAGAGCCTGGCAGTCTCCAAGGTGCCAGGGAGGAGGGAGGGACAGTTGCTCTGGCCTAAGGAGTGTTTGAAGAATCTGACGCGTGACATGGCCATGTGGCATTTGGACAGACCTGATGGGGGCAGGGTTGAAAATGGGCCACGAGCTAGCTGGCTCTGCAGCTCTGCCATAGGCTGCCCTCCCTGGAAGGGGGTAAGTGCACAAGCCTGCACCCTCAGATGGCAATGAGGGCAAAGCCCCTGATGCAGGCCATCCAGACACAGCTGCTGTCTGCTGAAGGGTTTCTTGACCTCTGGCCCATAGTCCTGGCCGCATCCTGAGTAGAGCTACTGCAGGAAGTGGGGTCAGGCACCATTGTCAACCCACCCCTTTCCAGCTGTGTGAATCTAACCTCGGCCTTAACATCTCTGTGCCTGACCTCACTCCACAAGCATTTACTAAGTACCTGCCACAGGCCAAGTTCTGTCCTCCACACACTGGGAAACGTCACAAAATGATGCTGTTCCCATCTTAACACAGACAGACAGTAAGCACGGGACACTGTGGGAGTAACAGGGCATGCTCCAAGGTGACATGTGTTGGGGAAGAGAAAGACAGAAGGGGGGAAACGTGTGAGCAGGACTCCTGGGAGGACAGCCATGCGAGGGCCTGAGCCCTGAGGATGGCTTCAACAGGGGCCTGTCTCAGGACCATGTGGAAAGGGAGATCAGCAACTCTGCTCCGTGACCAGCTACTGCCACCACTCCTAAGCTCCCGTCCTCTCTTAGGGTCTAGGAAGCTGTAACACCTACTGTGTGCAGGGCACCGGCACCTGGGGTAACCATGTTGTCCCCCCACCCATGAAGACATGCTTCCTGTTTCACAGGCTCGGCCTGGCCAGTGTGCTTTCCAAATGGTTTTCACGTAGACTGGGAGCCTTAAACGACACCATCAAACCAGAGCACATCCCCCAACAGATGTGCACACACATACATGAGCACACATGCCACACACAAACACCCATAGATGCACACATAAGCAAAACACCCGGGGGTGGTGGCATAATCCCAGCACAGGCAGATAGGAGGATCTCCGAGAGTTAGAGGCCACCCTGAGACTACATAGTGAATTCCAGGTCAGCCTGGGCTACAGCGAGACCTTACCTCGAAAAACCAATTAAAAAAAAAAAAAAGTACCACCTGCACAACATGTACAGTCATAGTTTGTTGCATGTGTGCATACATAGACACAATGTGCCACACACTTGCACATGTAGACACATGTGTGGGCTCACACAGTACTCATGCATGTATGCATGAGCATGTGCACATGTATGCACAAGTAGCCATACACACAATGCACGGAACACACGCCAGGTTTATATGTGTCATACATGCCCACACATGCATGCATGAACATATGTGCATAATATGCTCCACACACGTACAGTTGCATCCACCACATACGATCAGTCATTCATCCACCATGCATATGCACACAAACACACAGCACTGCCCATGTGCTCACACCTGTACCCACACACCTCCTGCCTGCTTCTGAGAGCCACTTGCCAGCATTCTGCGCCAGAATCGGCCCCCGGCCCCAACCTGCCCAACTGTCCTGGCACACTCCCTGCGTCCACATGCCTCCGCCTAACACAAAGTGAGAACACTGCCATCGCGTCCCTGCTCAGCCGCACCGCACCCCGCTGCTCATCCGAGGGCAGCCTGAGAAAGAAGGGACTGCGACTCTTTCTGGCGGAGGGAGGAGGCTGAGAACTAGAGGGTTGGCCCAAGAGTAAGGGAAACCAGGTCGGGCCCAAGGATGCAGGCTGGGGCTGCAGGGCCATTGCCCCAACCTGGCCCTGTCCTGGTGCACCAGGTGCTGCAGCTCGGCTCATGTGGCGCCCGCCGAGACCTATTTCACATGCATCTCATCCTCAAGTTGCACTGTGACCTCCAGCTAGCTCTTCCTCTTGCTGCATCTCACACTGACTCGCGTGTACGCCCTCATTCCTGACCACATCATGGGACAGACGCATCTCCTGTCTCCGTGCTGCATCTTTCATCCACATCACTCCACCCAAGGCCCTCCTCTTCCTTCCCCCTCTCCTGACCAGGCCAACACCAGCTACCTCCGGGATACCTGCCCAAGCACCTCCCTGTCCCAGCTCTTTCTAGACACCCCGGCACCATTCTGCTCCTGCAGCCTGAGTGCACTCTCCTGCTCCAAGCACCTTGCCAAGGTCCTTCAGTTCTCAAAGGTCACACGCACACTCCACAGACAGGCCCTGCCAGTACACACACAGCTGCTGTGACAGGCCTGCATACTGTTCCTCTAGCACCACTGTCGCATGGGCCCACGAGCACCTCCACTGGAACCCAGTCATGCCCAACCCTGGAGGGCCTGGCTGCTGGCACACAGTGCCATGGTGCTCTGAGCAACACTTAGCAGCTTCCTGGCACAGTGGCTGCCCTACGATGCTACCAAGGATGGGATCCTGCCTATGGAGTGTGATCATGGGCCCAGCCTCTGAAACCCATCACAGCCAAGGTGACAGAGGAACCCAGAGGAGCATTTCACAGACGAAGGGACAGAGGCTCGGCAGTTAAATGATGGGGAGTGACAGCCGGCCCTGTTTTCCTGTGTCCTCCCACCCCCAAACCAGCCACAGGCCCATTCCTCTGCTTTTCTGGTAGTCACTCCATGCCCTCCCTCCATTCTTCCTGGAGTGTCCTTGGGCCCACTTTCAACCCTGCCACACTACAGAAGCTGCCCTTGCCAAGGTCATGTTGACCTCCAGTCTGCCTAGAAGGAAGCCCAGTCCTGGGGCCCCTTCCTGCTGATGGTGGCCCCTGCCATGGTGATCTACCCAGTATTTCCTCTGTGGCCACTGGAGAGGTTGGCTCAGCCTCCACCTCACAGAGGTTCTCACCTGGGGTGCAAAGCAGGTACGCTTCCTTGGTGACATAACATGGCCCTGCACCAGCCTTCCAAGCAATGGGTGCCCAACCCCACCTCGGACCTGCAGAGCCAGTGGGGTCAGGCCTGCATGGCCTCTCACACCAGACTGGGACCAGCTCCCAGGTCTCTGGCCCAAATCCTGGGCGCTGTCTGTTCCTTCTTTCCCTGCAGGTCCCAGGCAGAGGGGACGCCCCAACTCTAGTCATGGGCAAGAGTGGCCTTGGAGCCACTTCCATCCACCTCAGGCCTAGGGCCTCTATCATCGCTCTGTTGGGAATACGGTCCTATGTACACTCTCACCCCTCCCAGAACCTCAGACAAGATTCTACAGTGCAAAAGACCTCGATGGCACTGAGTGAGACAGCAGCTTCTCCAAGAGTCCAGCCTGATCACTCTGTCAGTGCAGCCTGTGACCAACCCCTAGCATGGCCACCAATCCACTGATTAGAGGTTGAGACTGTCCTTGCTGAGGAAAAGGAAGGGTCCTGTCCCAACAAAGAGTTTAAGCTTCCCAACCCCTGAAGAAATTGGGCTGCTAATTCCTCCTCTCACTAGCTCCAGTGACTGACTGGGTGTGGGCCCAGCTTCCTATTCTGGGAACAGAGAGGCAGCAGCGAACTTGAACCTTGCACACTGCCTCCCAACCTAGACAGAACTGCTGGCCAGGCTCCAGCCCTGGGGATCCTCCTATCCCACTTCCTCAGCCTTAGAGCCACCCCTCCCACCCCCACCCCCGGTCCTCTCCGTCACTAACCTGCTACACCATGACCACTCCGGTCCTGGGTCAAGCTGGTGAGGCAGTTCTCAGGACCTCCAGCCACGCCATCCCGCAAGCAGACGTCCCCACGGGGCACCAAGGGACTGGAGGCGGGGTCTCCTGCATCACCACCCAGGCAGGCACAGGGGGTCTGCATGATGCCGCAGGGGTGCGAGCTGCGACTGCCGGCCAGACAGGCGTCCAGCCAGCGGCAAAGCATCTGGCAGGCGGCACGGCTGGGATTGCGATTGCCCACGACCAGATACTCCACTGAGAAGTCGTCACCAGAGCCCGGAGACCCGCCCAGGGGGCCCAGGTCACCTTCCTGGGGCGGCTGCTGACGTTGCATCTGCAGGAATTGCTTGCTGGCCTGCAGGAAGGCGAGCGGGGCGGAGGAGTCGCAGACACTGAGCACCTCGTCGAAGCTCTCCACGCCCAGGTAGGTGCGCGTGGACTCCAGGAAGGAGTCGAACTGGTAGGTGCGCACGCGGCCCGGGCCGCTGCAGGGCGAAGGCGTCTTGGCCACCTTCAGGTAGAGCGTGTAGCGCCGAGGGTCGGGGTTGCGCAGGGTCCAGGAGCAGCGCGAGGCGTTGGCGGGGAACACCGCCGCCGCCGAGAAGTAGCCAAAGAACTTGCCCTGCACCAGCGTGGCGCACGGCTCGGCCCCGGGGCCCGCGTCGGCCCCGCCGGCAGCAGCGCGCGCCCTGCGCCCCAGCAGCAACAGCAGCAGCAGGAGCGGAGCGAAGATCCAGATGGGGCCCGGGGCGGCGGCCTGGCCCCTCATCCTAGCTCGGGGGGCCGCCGGGGTTCCGCGGGCTGGGCAGGCAGGCGCGGGCCAGGCCTTGACATGCCAGGGTTGGGCGGCAGGCAGGCGGTGTCGTCCAGGGGCAGGGGTCCTGCAGGCAGGGGCCCCAGCGAGGGCAAGGTGGGGGCAGGGCGCTTTTCAGGCGACAAAGACGGTAATGATGGCTCTTAAAGTCCGACACCCTCGTTACGGTCCGTGGTCACCAGCGCCAGCTGGAAGAGAAAGAGCAGAGGAGACAACGTGAGCCTCTGCAGACCTGGACTCTGGGCCTGTTCAAGAGTCTCAGCTGATCCAGCCACGCTAGAGGCTTCTGGGTGGCACATAAGCACTAGCATCCTCGCAGGCCCCTGCTCTGTCCACCTACCTCTCTGTCCCCACCGCTGTGTATCTGCAGGGTAAGGGTCCGTCCACAGGGTGGGGGTGTGTCACCCCATCTCTGCTCCCCTGCTGAACACGCAGAGCTGACTGTGCCTGTCTGACTTCTCTGCCCTGCCAGACTGACCATGGGGGCCTGGACTGGCTCACTGCCCCTGGCTCCCCTCCAACAGAGGCCTCACTCCCCTCAGACCCCCTTCTCTAACCTTCAGCCCCTTCTTCCATGACCTCTCTTCTCTCTGGGGAAAAAAATCTGCCAACCTGTCAGGGAAGTGGGTAGGAAGGGAAAGAAGAGCGCACTGTAGCGTTCTTGGGGTTCTCAGTACACCCCAAACCCTGTCTACTAGAGGGGATGTGGGTGCAGACCCTGCACGGCAGGAGGAACATGGAGGTGAGGCGCATCAAGCATGGTGCTTCTGAGACGGTGCCTGCCCTGGCGCACTCCTGCCAGGGTTCCCCCTCTTTAACCCTTCTGTGTGGTTACCCTGCAATTCACCAGGACAAGCTGAGGCACAGAGAAGAGTGGCTTCTTCCTCAAGGTCACAGGGAGTAGGCGCAAGAACCTGGTTCTGAATCCTGCTCTGACCCAAACAGGTGTCTCTGGGGGACACCTCCCAGCCACAGGAGAGGGCCTTGATATGTGATTGACCTCAAGTCTCTGAAGGACCCAAAGAGCAGGTCTGGGCTTACCATGCTGGGTACTACCCATACTGGGCCTGCCTTGCTGTTGACCTCAGTTTCTCCACCATCCCCAAGGCCCTGGCCACAGCCATCATCCACTCAGAAGCTAAGCCAGGCCCCTCTCACCAAGCCCACTGGGCCTCCCTGGCACTGCAAGCCTTGGCTCTACAGACCCAGTGTGTGCAGCCTCCTGCCCCCAGGGACTCTTCACTTCTTGCAGTCAGGACCAAACTGGCCAGTGACTCAAAATCAGCCACAGCTCTGCATCCCATCCTGGCATCTTCCTGCACTGGCCTCCCAGGTGAACCACTGCTTCAAAGCCCAGCTCCAGCCTGGGCCAAAGCTCTGAGCTGATGGCAGCTGGATGCCTGAGGCTGGACAGTCCTCACAGAGCCCCAGCAAGAGGGTCAGAGATGGTCTCAGGGGATTTCAGCCATGGAAGCTTAGAAAATACCATGGCAGGAGCCCGAGGCTCTGGGCTCCACAGAGAGGCAACCTCAACCCCTTTTAAAAGTCCAAACCCATACTGTCAGCTCTCACCTGACACCTCTGGGTCCCAGAGCACTGCATATTGTCCTATCTGTGCCAGCCCTGAGCTAGATGCCCTTAGGGATAGCCTTGAATATGGCTTCCTTATTTACGAAGCCAGAGAAACCATGGCCAGATAGGTCCCAGCCCAGGCACAGACTCTCCCCAATGTCCCAGGAAAATCAGGGGCCAATCCCAGGCCCAGGAGAATGTTGGCAAGCCTACAGGAAACAGACCAGCCTGGCACACCCCTCCCCACTCCACCACCACAGGCCAGCTGGTCTTGCATTGTCCCCCCCCCCACCTCCACTCATGGTGCCCAGGAGGTCAAGGCAATCCTGTGTGAGTCTTGACCCTTTGCTAGGGTCACCCCAAATCTACCTTCTCCCCAGGGAGACCTTCATAGCCCCATATTAGCACTGTCCCCTAGGTCCTATAGCCATAGCCATGGAGGGTGTTGGCTCTGGGGGACCCAGATATACAAGCCCCAGCTTCTAGACCTGTGGTCGGGCACAGGAGCTTCCCAGGCTTCTGTCAGCCCATCCCTGTCATGTAGCACAGGGGCACCAGTGGTGGGTGGACAATGCTGGCCTCTGAGGGCCAGCTTGGTGAGAGACACAGGAAAGCCCACCTCAGCTCACGGAGGTGAGCAGCACATGGCACAGCAAGCCTACGGGCTCCTGCTGTGAACCCACTTCACGGATGGTCACTGAGGCCCACAGAGGCGCCACACTCTGCCTTAACCTGCTACTGCCTCAGGACTCTCAGGGACTGGCAGAGCACAGGCCGTCCCAGGGTCCTTGCTGGCCACCCTGTGTGTCATGGCCACCCACTCCTTGAGCATTAGCCAAAGGTATGGGTCTTTGGTGTGCCCCACCCACAGAACTGTCCCTTAGCAGTGTCACCAGGCAGCTCTGGGCTAACTTATGGGGTGGGTTACAGAGGACACAGGAAGTTAAGAATGGCTCTGGAGGGCTGGAGAGATGGCTTAGCGGTTAAATGCTTGCCTATGAAGCCTAAGGACCCCGGTTCGAGGCTCGATTCTCCAGGACCCACGTAAGCCAGATGCACTAGGGGGTGCATGCATCTGGAGTTCGTTTACAGTGGCTGGAGGCCCTGGTGCACCCATTCTCTCTCTCTCTCTCTCTACCTGCCTATTTCTGTATCTCTCTCTCTCAAATAAATAAATAATAAAATATTTAAAAAAAAAAAAAAAAGAATGGCTCTGGAGCCAGAGCCATTGGGGTAGGGGACCAAGAGGTGAGATTTCTGGCCCGATGGTTAAGGATACAAGAGGTCCCGATGAGGGAGACAGAATAAAGGACAGGTAGAGGCAATGCTCAGTGTCCCATCCAACAGCTGTACCCTGGGAGACGCCAAGGCCTTCAACAAATGCCATCTGTGGAGTTCTGAAACAGGGTTTCTGGGAAGTTCCTATGGGACCATCATGAGAGAGACGCCAGTAGGGCTTGGGAGGGCACCCTTCTGGTTCCTCGGCATCCTCTCTGCACTTTGGAAAAGGCCCTGCTGGCGCAGAGGCAATGCAGCCAACATGGGTGAGGGCCACAATAGGGCCTGGTTGCACCCTGTCACAGGACAGGGCTAGGCAGAGGCCAGGGAGGCAGCACACCACCTGTCTTGCCCCCACCCCCAGCAGCCCAGGGCACTTCAGCAGAGGCCTCCACACCTACCTGCCGGGAGGCCCCTTCCCATAAGAAACATCAGACTTCTCAGCCCAAACAGGCCCCCGGGGGACAGCTTGGTAGAACAGACGATAAGAGACCTCCTCCCGGGGCCCCATGATGGCCAGGGCTGGCTAAGCCTTGGGCATCTTGTAGGGTAACATCCAGAGGGGTACTGAGGGTAAGTAGGGGTTCCCGCCTCCTCTAGTCTATCCTAGGGGCCCCTACGAGGTCAGGGGACTGGTAGTGGGGAGAGAAGGAGGCCATCTTAATGAGTAGGGACAGAGGGTCACGTGGAGACATGCAGTGGCCCCTGCTGAGGGGGAGGTGAAGCAGACATGTATGCCATGTGTGTGCACATGTCTGTGTACCCCTTTGTGTATGCGTGTGTATGTATATGTGCACTCACACAGTGTACTTACACACTGGGCAAGAGAGCCCAGGCTCAGAGTCACCATCGCTGGGCTGTCCAGGGGCAGCTAGACCAGAGCTGGGCTAAGAAAGGAGGTCCCACCTGGGCAGTAGGCTTGGTAGTCAGGGTCCAGGCAAGACACCTGCTGAGGCATATGCCACTGTCCATGAGCAGCGGCCCTTCTGGCCACTCTAGCATGCACAGCAGCCCTCTGCCCTGAGTGCCTCTCCCCTCTGCACCACCAATGCCCAGGTGGCTCTTTGGGAGGACACCTAAGGTCCCTGAGGCTTGGGCTAAGCCACTTGAGCCCCATACCTCCCAGCCTCACTCTGGTAGGCCCTGGGCAGCTCTGGCAGCAGCTCACCAGTCTCATTTCTCCAAGATGCTCCATCATCAGATAGGAACCCCAAGGGAGCCACAGCCTGGTCTGTCCCAGCAGCCCTGGCTGGCTGACTCCTGGCCCATAGAGGTCTGGAGCCTCAGGCTGAAGGAGGCTCATGGTCCCCATGCTGGGTGCTAGGGGCCCCTCTGTCTAAGGATTCCCAGCTTAATGACAAGGCCCTCCATGGCCCTGTCACTGGTGAAAGGCGATGTCTCTGTCTGCCCCTCCAGATCATCTGCACTGGTCACGTAGTGGTGAGCATAGCTGCCTTTGCAGTCACTGGTCACCTCTCTGCTACAGAGTCCCCCTCTCTGGACCTGGGTAACTCTGGGCAGCTCCTGTGACCCTCTACCCCTTCCGGTTCCCACGGACAGTGACCAATTACTGACAAAGATCCTGCCTCTCCTGGCACCTTTTCCAGGGTCACACAGTCACACTTCCAGAAAATTCTACCACATGTCTAGCCACCATTCCTCCACAGAGGAGGCTGGCCCTAGGGCCTGCAGGGCCACATCAGGGTGACTTAGAGACTAGAAGTCTAAGCAGGGTCACAGAGTGTGGTGAAGAGCAGGAGTCCCTGCAGGAGAACAGGGCGCTGCTGACCATGGGGCTCCAGTGCACCACCTTCAGGCAGGAACAGGCTTGGCCCCCTCAGCACAAGCGGGTCTTCCATATGTGTTTATTGTCTGAGAGACCTGACTGCTCCAGGCCACACTCACAAACGAGCAGTTCACAGGCAATTGCACCCCAGCAAGCCTGGGACACATGCACACTTGTGCAACACACACACACACACACACACACAACCACAATCAGGCCAGGCCTCATGTTTTAGATCCCGAAGCATCCTGGGAAACGGTGGGATGCTGTGGGATTCTCTCCTCCTTAAGGCCCCAGGCTAGTTCTCACTAACCAACCCAATGAAGGGCCCGGGGCCTCACATCCCCTCCCCACCCACCCCAGGCCACCAATGACATCCCAGACACCAGCCACAAAAGCCACTCTGTAGTCCTGCGGCCTCTGAACAGTGCCTGCCTGTGTGCTAGAAGAGGCTGAGTTGGGGGAGGGGTGGGTACCCTGGGCACCGAGGACTGCCTCGAGGATGGGGGTGGGTGTCCTTCTTTCTCACAGCACCCCAGGGCGGGAGACCTCCCAGGCCTCTGTCATCACACACAGAGGTGGGCCTGCTGCCCGCCTGCTTGGGAGCCCTGGTAAGGTCTGTGACATGGACCCAGGACAACCTGTGTGACTGCTCAGGGCTCGGAGCCAAAGGGGGCCAAGAGTCTGTTGCAGGCTGAACTCGAGGCAAGGAGCCAAGGAGCCAAGGAGGGGGTTCCTGTGTAGCCTGTGCTCCAGACATGCCTGGCCTGGCCTGGCCTATGCCAGCACCGCCTCGGAGGACCTTCACAGCCCCAGGCCTGTCCTTGCACAGCTGGGAGGCTCCACCCCCAGCAGAGAGGTGGAACAGGGCGGCTTGCTCACTAATATATCAGTCTCAGCCGGGAACATGGGACAGGAGGATCCCTATATGCAGGTGGTGACAAACTCACTCATTAGGCCTGCTAGGCCCGGCCCCACAGCAAGCCATGGCTCTCTGTCCACCACCCACCTGGGCACAATGACTGCCATGAAAACCTGGCTGAAAACCAGGCTGAGCTGCTGGGAAGAAAGACAGCCTAGGCAGAACGTGGGGTCGCTCTGCGCGTGACCACTGGGGCTCTGGACTGGGCTCTGCTCAGTCCTGCTGTCAGCCACCCACAGGGGGCAGCATGGCTGTCACCTCCAACACAGACAGACCTGGCAATGATGGCGTCATCCCGCATCCTACCCCACTGCCCCTTGCACTTTGACCCTTACTTTACTACTGTCCTTCCTGCCTGGGATCCATCACACTCCAGTCCACCAGCGAGACCTGAAGACAGTCCCTCCATAGGCCCCAGACACACAGCCTGTGCCCACAGCCCACACTGTGCCTCCTGCTCTGTTGCTGTGGGCTCCCTGATGCCCCAGGGCATGACTGAGACCAATAGAGGCTGGCCTTATCACACAATAGGCATCCCAAAGGGCTCAGGTGGAAGGGGAGAGGAGGCTTCCCTGAGCTGAGACCAGCAGGCCTCCTGGCCCAAGAAGGAAAGAGGCCAGCTATACTGTTAGCACTCAGAGTGGTGTGTATGATGGCTGGAGGGGTGTACATATTCCTGTGAGTTACAAGTGTGTGAGTGTGGCATGCTGCAGTGTGCATATGGCACTGTGTTAGTGTGCACATGGCACTGTGTGCACATAGTATAGGAGTACAGGAAATATAGGAAGGAATGCCAGTGTGCCAAGTGTGCAAGGAACAGAGGTGGTGAGGGATAGGATGTGGCCATGGGGAATTGTGTGCTATGGTAACAAGACCCCACTTTAGGATCTGCCAGCATGGTGGCCTGGGCCACTAAAGGGGGCATCTCTGGCAGGGGCGCCAGAACCATGCAGAGATGGGCACAGAGGCCCATCTTCCCATCACTGAGTCTGCCCCTTTCCCCTTAGGTTTGGAAGTCAGGTTCACATGAGTTCCCAGGGGGTATGCCAAGCCTGCCCTCTATCCCCACCTTGGAGCACCCTGCAGGTTCAGGCTCTGGCATGCTCACTTGGGCCAGCACCCTGTCCTCGCATCACGGCAGGATGGTGACCAGCCCAAAGTCACCCTCCCAGCAAACAGGGTGAGATTCAGTTCTATGTGACGTATGCCCCCCCTGAGGTGCCAGGGAAGGGCGAGTGAGGGGCATCAGGGGTCCTAGGGCGCCCCTCCTTCTGTACCCCCATGACATCCAAGCTTGTTGAGGGCTCTGTTTGGGCCCAGCCACCTCTGTGTGGTTTTTACTTGGTAAAGCCCCAAAGGTCCAGGCTTCAAGACCTTTTCTCTGACTTTCTCTCACCTCACAGGCCCCCTCCACCCAACGTTCCAGCCTAGTTAGAACCCCCAAAGTGGCCAGCAGCTTCGTAAGGCAAAACAGAGGCCTGGCCATTTTCAGCCTGGGCTCATCTTACAACCCATCCCAGCCTCTGAGCTCCCTGGAATCAGCCAGAATGTCACAGTCACCAGTGAGGGCCAGAGGGATAGGCCTGCTGCGAGCTCCTCTCCCAGGAAGCATCCGCAGCTGCAGGCCTGTGGGAGATTACCCCCCCATCATGCCCAGATTCTCAGATCTCTGGGAGTGGGAAGGTGGATGGTGGACAGTGCTGAGGGAGGGGCTGAGGACTGAAGGTGTAGGGTGATGATGGGGTGTACTTCTGGGTGTTCATGGGATGGTGGGGGCGATGAGAGTGGGATGAGATGGAGTGGAGAAAGTGGGCATGAGGGTGCCCCAGAGTAGCATAAGAGGAGTTGGCAGTAATGAGCAAAGAATGAGGATGGTAGAAAGGGTGTGTGTGGATGTATGTGAAGAAAGGAAGCCGAGAGGGGCCAAGGGAGGCCAGAGGTCCATCACAGGGAGGAGTAGGCCCGGGGGCGGGGGAGGATCAGGAACAAGGAAGAGTTGTGGGCAGGACCTTGCATCTGTCTAAGCTGTTCAAAGGTTGGACACACGTGTCATCCTGCTGGTGGGGACTCGGGGGTGTTCTGGCAGGACCACAGAATGCCACAGCTATGTGTGTGTGTGGGGGGACTGAGCTCATCTCCCCTCTACCCCTGCTGTGGATTTTTGTGTGATTTTTGCTCCCTCCTGGGAGTGGCTGAGCTCCCACAGCCTCTGGGAGCTTGTCAGGCCCCCCTTCCTCTCCAGTCCCACTAGCCCCAGCACTTGGGAGGCCTTGCCCATTACTGTCCTGCCAGTACAAGCTTGTCCAGCGGTTACCACCACGTTTGGCGTGGGTGCAGGGAGGAGGCACCCTTTACAGGCTGCCCTTTCCATGTGATCCCACTGTCTCTCTCTCCCTAAAAACCAGGTAACATGAAGAAGGGAGCATGTACGGGGACACTGGGATGGTGAGCTTTGCCCTTCGTGTCTCCAAGGCAATTCCTCACCCCAGTCTTGAGGCAGGAGAAGGTGAGTTGCCAGAACACAAAGGGTCCCATGAGAACTGAATTCTACAGGCACATGCCTGCACCCCAGTGGGCACTATGGCTAGGACTTTGCTCAGGTGGGGGCGCAGTAGGCCAGATACAGGGTCTTCTCCACTCTTCCAGCCAGAATAATCTTGAAACAAGTGGCATGGACCTGACCATCCACAAGTGTCTTCTGGAGCCAGCAGTGTGCCCCTCCCTCTCATACATGTAGACACACAAGCATGTGTGCACCATGTACATTTTTCATGTGCTTGTGCTGGCGTGTGACATGAGCCCACACAGAGCTCAGACAGTGGTATTCGGGCCTTCGTGCATCTGTGTGGGATATGCGTGCAGCCTGCCTGTGCGTGTGTTTATGCTGCACACTGGCATGTCTGGGCCTTGGCTCACATCAGGGCTTGGAGCTCTCCCATTGTGATGAATTACATGTCACCTGTGTGGCCCCGTTCAGCTATACCACTGGGGTGTGCGTTTTGCCCTGTGACTGGTACCCCTGTGACCAGTTGCCCAAAGGAGTGCCCACCATCTCTTTGGCATGTCAAACAGACCAAGTCACCAATCCTGACCAAGGCCTGTAGGCTCCCTGGTTCTGCTCCTCAAAACCTTTCTTCCTCAGCTCCTATCCAGTCCTCACATGCGCACACACATGCGCAGAGCCTTTGTACATCCGATCCCTCTGCTCAGACCTTCGGACACCATCTTCCCTCTACCCCTGCTGTGAACCCATTTAGTTTTGCTTCGCCAGGGAGTCTCCTGAGGAGCCACCTCCCGTGGCCTCCAGGAGCTTGTCAGGTCGCTTTCTTCCCAGGTTCCCACTAGCCCCAGCACTTGAGAGGGACAGACCTTGCCCCTTACTGTACTGCCAGTACAAACTTGCCCAGTGGGCAGGCACACCCACGTTTGGTTTGTGCCACTTCCTGTGTGTGCATGTGTGCTGCGCACAATGTATCCCAGGCCCCCTGCTCAACCAGGTATCACAGCTCTGTGCTAGAGTGCCCTGCAGCCCAGGCAGCAGGAGACCAAAGAGAGGGCGGGCTTTCTGGCATGAAGGTCTTCACGGAACCCTTCCGGTCTCTACTCCTTAGAGGGTTCGAGAGCCCCCTCCCATGCAGAGGGGCTACGCACACAGGCACAGGTCCTGGCCATTGGCAGCCAGTGAAACATGGTTTGACTAGGTCCTACCATGCCACGCACCCCATGTGGAAGCCTGCATGCCTGCACTTACATACACACAGGCACACGCACGCACGCCTGTAAACTGACCCACAAGCACGTGCATGCGGGGCACACATGTGCACGTGCACGCGCGCGCCACACCAAGGCCAAGCGAGTTTAAGAAGAGTCAGTGGTGAGAGCTCAGCTGAGACAGCAGGTGCGTCACTGGCTCCAGCCCCAGGAGTGAATGGAGGATGGAGGGTGGCCAGGGGTGCCCAAGATGGGGCCGGAGCGCGGGCCCGCGGCGGAGGAGACGGAAGGGGCGGGCAGGGCCGGCGCGAGGCGGCGCGGCGAGGCACCGGCGCCCTCTCCCGGCCGTCCGCGGCAGCGCGCGCTCCTCCGCCCCCACCCCCGCCCGCCGCCGCAGCCCCGCACCGGTCGCCAGGGCCTGGAGCCCGCGGCGTCCCCGGGGGATGGACTCCGGGTTCCGAGGCTCGCGCTGGGAGGCAGGGCTAGTCCAGGAAGGTGGCCGGGAGACGAGGGCACCGCTGGAAGCTCCCCGGCCCCCGGCAGCTCGCCCGGCCCTGCTCCGGGCCCGCTGCACCCCCGGCCTCCCGGCGGTGTCCGCAGGCGCAGAGCTGCCGGGGAACCCGGCGGCCCGCACGCCGCAGAACCAGCACGTTGCGGACCCAGAATGCTGGATCTCGGGATGCGCACTAAGGGTCGGGGCTGCGAGGGCTCCGATAGCATAATGCGCGTCCCCATTTCGCGGTCGCAGCCACCAAGGCCCAAGAGGGATTGGAGCCCGTGGGCAAAGGAAGGGACTTGGAGGGCTCTGCAACTTGGCGGCGTCCCTTCCCCGGCCCAGGGTCCAGAGGAGTGCGGCATGATGCCCAGGGCGACGAAATCGCCTCCTCTCCGCCCCCGCGCAGGACCACGGCGGGGACAAGCGCCCTTCTCCCGGAGCCGAGGCAGCAAACTCCCTGCTCCTGCCCCCCAGTGAATCCCAGTCCGCGGAGCCGCGCGCCGCCCTGGTGCATCTTCTGGGCCTTGGAAGCTCGGACCCTAGCCTCCCGGGCTCTGGGGCTCCCCCAGCCAATTTCTCGTCCCTAGATCGAGGCGCAACAAGTCTGAAAGCAGTGTGGAGCGGCAACGAGCAAGGCGAGGGAGGGCGCAGGGCCCTGCGCGGGGCGCCAGGCGCTCCGGGATACCGGAACCTGCGCTGTGTCCGCCTCCCGGGACCAGGCGAGGGCGCGCGGGACTGACCGGAGGGCTGCCCACACCCCCTTCCAAGCCCCAAATCTGCGCAGGCGGGGGCGCGCCCAGGAGCCCCTGCCCCCTCCTTCAGCAGCTTGACCTTGCTCGGGTACTGAAAGCCAGACCCGCGGCACCGGGGCATCCGAGCGCAGAGTTTTGTGGCCGACTGTGGTCTAGGAGGAACGGCTCCCTCCTCGACCTCCCTTGCTGCTCCAGCCGCTGCGGGGGTCGCCGAGAAATGGAAGGCTCGAAGGCTCCGGGAGACGTTACATTAGCTTTCCCAGACCCAAAGCACCAGATACAGCCTCTGTGGTGATGACGAAAAAGGACCCCAGCCTCCCTTTCTCCTCCACGCCTCCGCCCGCAGCTTCTGCCCCTGCGGCGGATCTCTCTCCGAGGGGGCGTGCGTTTGTGTTTACCGGGAAGGAGCACCGAGGGTCTCCTTGCGCCCCTAGGGTGGAGCAGACGCGCAGCGCTCCCAGCCCCCTTCCCAACACGTATACCAAGCGGGTCCTCTGAGGCGGGAGTGCGCGCCCCCTGCCCACCCACATGCCTTCATGCCTTTCGGCTCCCTGGGAGTTGCCGCGAAGGGAGCTGCGCCCTAGACTGGGGGGGGGGGACAGGAACGTGATGGAGACCGGAGGGGAAGGGCTCTGAAGGGGTGGGTTAGGACTGGTTCGGTCCTAGCCCGGGTACGGGCGCTCCAAAAACTTGGAAGCCCAAAATAAAAGTGGTAAGGGTAAGATGCCCAGCAGGCCCGAGTCTGGAATGCCAGGCCGAAGGACTCTCTCTGGGTTGCCAGGGAGTGACCAAGCAGGAGCCACCGCGGCCAGGCGGCAAGGCGTAGGGACCGGGCTCAAAGCCGCAGCCTCGGATCAACCCTCGCGCCACCTCGCTTCGCAGCGATTCTAGACTCGGCCGCCGCCTCCAGAGGCTGGAGCTGTTCGCGGTCCTGGTCAGGCGGCCGCGGGGACCTACAAAAACGGGGCTCCCGGCCGGATCCCGAGCCCCCAGCCTCCCGGGAGGGGGCGGGGGCCGTGCTCGCTAGGCGAGGCAGCGGCGCGCGGCTCCGAGGGAGCCCAGCGGAGGCCGGTGGCCTCTGCCCGCGGGGACCGCGGACCCGGGAGTGATTCGCGTAGCGCCGGGCCCTGGTGCTCCGAGCGGAGGGCGGCAGGCCGACCCAAAGTTCAGAGCGGCTTATCCGCGCCGCCCGGGCCACCGAATAAAAGGGAACACTAGAAGGGAAGGAAGGAGCGAGGGCGTTTGCGCTTGTCAGTTGTGATGGCGAGGGGCACGAGGGCGGCCCTCCTCTCGAATTTGGGGGTGAGCCTCCTGGAGTCTCGGCCATGGCTAGGTCTGTAAGTGAGGGCTGCGAGGGGAATCTGGGGGCTTCGCTGGCCGCCTCCAGCTCTGCGTGTGCGCGCGGGGGGAGTCGAGGGCCTCTATAATGTATGTGAGGGGCTCTGGGCGTGATCGGAGAGTGGGGATACACTTGGGTAGGCTTTCTCCGACCCTCCCTGGGTCCGTGTAGGGGGCCAGGCGGGGATTCCTTAGACCCTTGCCAGCGTGGGTCGGGGCACCTCGGGAACGCCTTCCCCAGCCTGTGCCGGTGATGGCGGGGTCCCCTGCCAGCCTGCCAGCCTCCCTGGGCTGTGTATGGTAAGGATGAGGGGGAGGTGAGCAGCGCTGAGAAGCCTCTCCCACGTCCAGGGCGCCCCCTCCTCAGCCCGCCCAATGCGGGCGCGCAGGGACCTGCCAGATTCCGTCGCCGCCGCTGGCGGAGGAAGGGGGCTGGGGGGACGGGGACTGGGGGGAAGGGGGCTCAAACTCCAAAGCTCCAAGCCCAAACCTGGGAGCTGCGAAGCCCCAGACGGCGAAGTTGGGAAGTCTGGACGCCGTCCTCCTCCTCGGTTCCCCTCCCAGCGCGCTGCGCCCCCAGCCTCCAGCCGGAGCCGTCCTTACCTTCCTGGCAGCAGCAAGCCCGCGGGCGGACGGGCGGGCGAGGACTTGATCTGGCCACTTGCGAATTCCCCGGAGCGCCCCGCATCGCCAGCGGCCGAGCCGCGCGCCGGACCGGAGCCGGGGCTCCTGTGACGGCCGTCCCCAGGCGGCTCCGGGTCCCGCCGAGACGCCTCCCGGAGCTCACCCGCGGGCGCTCGCAGGCCCTTCCCCGCCCCCCGCCGGCCGAGACCCCCGGGCACACGCAGGGTCCCGGTGGCCGTGCTGCGGGCGATGCGGGACTCGCGGGCCCGGGTCGGGCCAGGACGCGGCGCGGCCGCCTATGCCGCCGGCTCGCCCGCTCCGCTGGCTCCACCGGGGCCGCCGCCAACGCCGCGCCCGCCGCCGCTGCTCCCTCTCTGGCCGCGCCGCCGTTCCTCTCGCTCCGCTCCGCTCCTCTCGCCCGCCCGCCTGGCTCTTCTCGCCTTTTTTCCCCTTCCTGGGGGGGGGGGGAGCCGAGCCGAGCCGAGCCGAGCCGGGGGCGGGGCGGCGCAGGGAGGAGGAGGAGGCCGAGGACGCGGGGAAGGAGGAGGAGAGAGGCGAGCTGCTCCCCCGCCCGGCTGCCGGCGCTCCCCAATCTCTCGCTCTCTGAAACTGGATCCCGAATCGGGAGCCAGAGACTGCATTACGGATTACATCAGGCTTTATAGAGCTTCCAGATCACACATTAGAGGGGGAGCACGCACTGGGGGCGGGGGTGGGAGGGAGCGAGATCCTGAGCAGGGGGTATGGCGCGCAAGCCCGCACACCTAGGACAGCCAGCCCGGGCCCCACGCGGCAGGAAAGCCTAGAGTTGGGTCTGGGCTCGGCCCCTTCCAGGAGTAGGGGAGTGGCTGCTTCTGGATGACTGGGGATGGATGGATGGGTGGAAGGATGGATGGATGGACGGACGGACGGACGGACAGCTGGAGAATTGGAGCTAGGGGTTGTGCCCAGATCTATAGGTGCGAGGGTAGAGGAGGCAGGTGAGTGTAGACAAAGGTGGGTGGGAAGATGGATGGTAACAGGTCAGGGTCGGTGGGCTTAGGGGTGATAGATGGGTGTCCACATGGGGAAGGAGGTGGGGGAGGGTGAAGAGAACTGGGGATGAGGGGATTGGTGAGTGGCACATGGGGGGAGGGTTGCGCACACGGTGGGTATGCAGATGGAAGGGTGATGCATGAACAAATAGGTGGGTGAGTGGGTGGGTGGGGTAGATGAATGATGGGCAAGGAGATGGAGTCAGAGGCAGGAACTGGGTCCCATCCAAGAGGAACAGGTGGGGGGCTCACTGAACTGTTCAGGCTGGGTCGTGTGGATGCAGGTCTTCCTTGGCCAGGAGAGGGGGATGTCCTGAGGTAGTGGCCTTGGGACAGACCCAAAAGGAGATGGAGTCGAAAGTGACCTTTTGGGTCTGTCCCCGGCCTTCCCTGCTGTTCTTCTTTGACTTGGTGACTGTGGGGACCTGCTAATCCCGTAGTTGGATGTTGTTTCCATCAGCTTTTGAAGACTGGCCCCTTGAGCTAGTCCGCCTCCATCATAAGTTCCTCATGAGGCCTTTGGCCAGGCACCTGAGGGGGAGGATCCCTTTAGACGGACAGCCAGAGTCCTCCCCCAGGCCTGACCCCGGGGACGTTGCCTTGACTCCTTCTCCACCAGATGCTTGTGTCAAGCTCCTTGCTTCCGCTTGGCCCGCCCTAAATGCACAACTCTTTGCACGACTGGCTATTACTTTCCACACTTGTCTAACTAGGCTGCCGCCGCCTGTGCTAGCCAAGCCCACATCTGTTCCAGCTGTTCGATTCCCTCCCTCGGGGCCACCTTCAGCACAGCGTGAACTCACTGTCACATTCTCTACCTGAATGCCAGCACCCACCCTACATTGCTGTCTTGTGGCCACCTTTATACCCTCCAACCAAGACCCTGTGTTGGCATTGCAGGCAGGACTGTCCCTACACCAGTCCAACATCCTGTCACTCCTACAAGGCCTGCCTGTGGCCTGAACCTTTAGGGTGATATCAGGTGACCCTCTGATGTCCCCAGTGAGGCCACCCCATAATCTTGGCGATTCCCTTGCTTTGGCTCCTTGCTGCAGTAACAGTCGGTGGCCACCAGGGGGTGTCTGACATCAGGCCAAGAGGCAGCATGGAGGCTCTGAGTCAGGATCTCTGCCTCTCTGGTGCGGCTTCCAGTTATGGGGGAGGGTAGCAGAGTTCTCGGGCTGGACTTTGGGATCTAGCCTTCCCACGCTTGGACTGGGCGATCCAGAGCAAGGTGGCCTCCTCTCCCAGCCTGGGGCTTCTGGTGGAAGGGGGAGAGGGGTGCCTTTCTTCTCTTTGCATAGGAACTCCCCACATGCCCTTCTGAGCTGCGTCTTTAAGAAAATTCCTCCTCACCCCACTTCCCAATCCAGAGACTGGATAGTAGAGTGACCCCAGCTGGGACCCTTGCACCCCTTCCCAAGGTGGGAGGAATGTCAGAGGCAGGGCATTGTACCCTGAAGCAGTATCATATAGCCTCAGTTTCCCTCTTGGTACACAGGTGTCTTGACTTAATGATTTTATTTTTAAAAATAGTTTTAGGGCCAGAGAGATGGCTTAGCGGTTAAGGCGTTTGCCTGTGAGGCCTAAGGACCCAGGTTTTACTCCCGAGATCCCACGGAAGCCAGACGCACAAGGTGATGCATACACAAGGTCACACATATGCACCAGGTAGTGCACCCATCTGGAGTTCAATTACAGTGGCTGGAGGCCCTGGCACACCAATTCTCTCACTTACTCTCATAAAAAAGGGCCAGTCTGTTGTGCTTGCCTGGAAAAAAAAAAAAAAAAAAAAGAGCCAGGCATGGTGGCATACACCTTTAATCCCAGCATTCAGGAGGCAGAGGCAGGAGGATCACTGTGAGTTTGAGGCCACCTGACACTACATAGTTAATTCCAGGTCATCCTGGGCCAGAATGAGACCCTACCTCCAAAAACCAAAAAAAAAAAAAAAAAGTATCTTTATTTATAAGTATTTTATATTTTATTTGCTTATTTCAGAGAAAGAGGGATAGAGAGAGAGAATATGGGTGCATTAGGGCTTCCAGACACTGCAAACGAACTCCAGATGCATGCGCCACCTTGTGCATCTCACTTATATGGGTGCTGAGGAATCAAACCTGGGTCCTTAGGTTTCGCATGTAAACACCTTAACCACTAAGCCATCTTTCCAGCCCCCAAATATTATTTTTTAAGATTTATTTTTATTTGTTTATTAGAGAGAGAGAGAGAGAATGGGTGCACCAGGGCCTCTAGCTACTGCATACGAACTCCAGACTCATGCGCCACCATTTGCTCTGGCTTATGTGAGACCTAGAGAATTGAACCTGGGTCCTTAGGCTTCGCAGGCATGCGCCTTAACTGCTAAGCCATCTCTCCAGCTCAGCCCCCAAATATTTTTATTTATTTATTTTTGTCAGAGAGAGACAGAGTACGTGTGTATGAGCGTGCCAGGGCCTCTTACCCCTGCAGACTAACTCTAGACACATGCACGACTTGGTTCATCTGGCATTGCATGGATACGGGGGAATCAAACCCAAGCCAGTAGGATTTGCAATCAAGCACCTTTAGCTGCTTAGCCATCTCTCCAATCCAACTTAATGATTTTAAAAGTTTCCTACAGCCCAAACTCTCCAGGATCCTAGAACCTTAAACCAGCCGACTTGTCCCAGTTTACAACCAGTAGTCCCTCCTCCATACCTCCTCAAATCCTGGCCCTAACAGGTACCATACCACACCAATACTCATTTCCTTCAAAAGGCATAACCCCTACTGGGAAAGCCCAGGAGCTTAGAATTGATGATTTCTTGCTGGGTTGGCCACAGTCAGGTAGACCCCCAAACCTGAACATCTTCACACAGTCCAGAAGGAATGAGAGCCTCAGCATCTTCTAAGCAGGATTCATTATCAAAAGCAACTCCTGGGCTAGAGAGATGGCTTAGGGGTTAAGGCGCCTGCCTCCTAAGCCTAAGAACACTGGTTCCAATCTCTAGCGGTTCCAATCTCCAGGTCCCAGGTTTAGCCAGATGCAAAGTGACGCAAGGGCGCAATGCCGCACTTGACCACGAGGGGGCGCACACATCTGGATTTCGTTTGCAGCAGCTGAGACACTGCTGGCGCGCCCATCTCTCTGTGTGTGTGTGTGTGTGTGTGTGTGTGTGTGTGTGTGTCTCCAAAAAAAAATAATAAATTTTTTAAAAAGTTTTTAAAAAAAAAGCAACTCCTGGGCTGGAGAAGATGGCTTAGTGGTTAAGGCATTTGCCTGCAAAGCCAAAGGACCCTGGTTCGATTCCCCAGGATCTGTGTAAGCCACGTGCACAAGGGGGCGCACACATCTGGAGTTCGATTGCAGTGGCTAGAGGCCCTGGCGTGCCCATTCTCTCTCTCACTCTCTCTCTACCTCTTCTCTCTCTTAAATAAATAAATAAATGAATAAATAAATAAAATATTTTTTAAAAGGCAACCCCTGACCATAGCCATAGACCCAGCCATGATGTTGCACCCACTGACCTCAAACCCTCCTTGCAGATTGAACCCTGACTCGTCACATACTGAGCCCTACCTTGGTCTCAAACTGAGTCCTGAACCTCGATCCTACTCACAGTCTGGTTCCTGAGTCCCATAACAGACTGCACACAATGAACAATGTCCCTAGTTACAGGCTAATCCCTGATTCTGGCTATACAGTAAACCTAATCCCTGTACAGTTCTAGACCCTACCCATCATCACACACTGAGCCCCACTCCCATAGCAATATTCCACATCCAGGCCTGGTCACAGGCTGTGTGTGGATTCTCAGGTATTTCCGTGGAATGGGAACCAGAAAAGAATGGGGAAAGGAGTCCCCAGAGCAAGGCGTCAGGAAGCATACCTCCGGCCCTAGCTGTTTCCTCTTGTTTTGCCCAGGACCACCCACCCTCAGAGAGGAGAGGGGCTATGTGAGTTGTATGCGAAATCCCTGACCACAGGTCCCAGGCTCTCCCCCTGCCCAAGGTGAGTAGGAGGCTCACCTTTGGGTGCCAGCAGCAGCAGCTGTTGTTGTGTCGGTGACCTTTGTGTGGCGGTGGCAGTGTTCTGTGTACACTCTGTCCAGCATGTCCTGTGACCCTTAGTGACTACACAGTGGAAAGTGGACATGTGGCTTGTGGTCTGGGATCTGAAATTCATTTTCATGACTTTTAGTTAATTTCAATCTAAATCATCACATGTGCCACATAGCTGGTACCTCACAAAGGACTTTCTCCTCCCAGGGCCACTGGACAGAGGATGCCTGACCCTTGTCCTTTGAAAAACAACTTTTTGGGCTGGAGAGATGGCTTAGTGGTTAAGGCGCCTGCCTCCTAAGCCTAAGAACGCTGGTTCCAATCTCCAGCGGTTCCAATCTCCAGGTCCCACGTTTAGCCAGATGCAAAGTGATGCAAGGGCGCAATGTCGCACTTGACCACAAGGGGGCGCACACATCTGGATTTCGTTTGTAGCAGCTGAGAGGCTGCTGGCGGGCCCATCTCTATCTGTCTTCCTCTCCCCTCTCTCTCTGTCTCTCTCTGTGTCTCTCGCCAAAAAAAGAAAAAAGAAAAACAACTTTTTTTTTTTTTTTTTTTGGTTTTTCGAGGTAGGGTTTCACTCTGGTCCAGGCTGACCTGGAATTAACTATGTAGTCTCAGGGTGGCCTTGAACTCACGGCGATACTCCTACCTCTGCCTCCCGAGTGCTGGGATTAAAGGCGTACGCCACCACGCCCGGCTACCAACTTTTTTTGGGGGGAGAGTCAGGAAGAGAGAGCGAGAGAGACAGATTGAGAATGGGCGCTTTGGCGGCCTCTCAGCTGCTATGAATGAACTCTAGATGCGTGCGCCCCCTTGTGCGCATGTGCAACATTGAGCCCTTGTCACTTTTTGCGTCTGGCTAAAGGTGGGATCTGGAGAATCCCACGGACATTCTTAGGCTTAGCAGGCAAGCGCCTTAACCGCTAAACTAGCTCTCCAGCCCTGAAAAAACAACTTTTTAATATATTTCATGTTTTAAAATAAATTCACTGACACTCTCCATCAATATACCCAGCGTATCCTGAGAAACATATATGTCTGTATATGGATATATTCAGCAGAGTTTCCGGTATCATTATGGCAATTTAAATACAATTTGTTTTCATTGATTCTCCTCCCACTTCATCTTCACAGCCCACCATCCTCCCTAACACTAACTCATCTCTAGCCAGTGCAGTCAGTCCTGTAGCTCCAAGTACCTGAGCAGGTGCCATGCCCACACTGTTCCTCCCCCTCCCGGGCTACCTACCACGTGATGGGGAGACACTGGAGAGGAGTGAGGTAGCCAGCTGGGCCGTCCTTGTTTCTCTGCCTTCTAGTCCTGGGAACTCACGTAAGTTATTTACCTCCTCTGTGCTTCTCCTGTTCTGTCTGCAAATGTGGACAGTAGCGGTGCCTCCCTATGTGGTCTCTGTCTGGACCAAGTGAGCAGATTGGCCTCCTGGCCCAGATGTGGGCTCCAGGTAACAGCAGGTCTTCACAGGATGGGGCTGACCCCCTGGGCAGCAGAAACTGCGACAGCTAATGACCTTAGGCCACCAGCAGCTCCTTCCCCAACTTGCCCACTATCTCCAGAGCCTGTCTTCCTGGTGTTTACCTGGCCTCATGGGCCGCACTCTGTGGGAGATGGCCGGCTAAGTGTTCCCCAGATGGAGGAAGGAGCAGGGAAGAATTCCCTGGGGGTCCAGCTTGTCATGGCCCTGACCCCCTGGAGCTGGCCCGCGTGACCTGAGTCCTCTTCCAAAGTCTGGGATAATCAAGCTGTCCCCTATCTGCTCCTATGGGAAGAATGCTGGAGAAGCTGGGGCTGCTTACCCCAAATCCTGGGGCAACTGCCTGGCTTCACGGGTAGAGAATTCAGGGGTTACACGGGGTATACCAGGCCTGAGTGAATCCGTAGTGTGCAGAGGTGGGGTACCCAGGAGCCAACTTGCTTCTGGAGAGTTGACCTGCCAGTTGTGAGGTGGGCATAGGAAAGAGTGTTGGGGCTCAGGCTGGGGGAGCACACCTATCGCATCTCTTCCCCACCAGCTGCCCTTCTCTGGGTGGGGCAGGTGGTGTCCTTCTTCTGTCAGGAGAGGCTTAGAAGGGGAAGGAACTTGCCTGCCCTCCCCCCCAGCAGCTCGCTGCTCTTAGGACCATGCAGGCTGCCTGGAAGGAAGCAGAGGGGAAGAGCCTTTCCCCTGACACCTGTGGGTAACTCTCAGCCCAGGTCATTTCTCCCAGCCAGTCTGGTGGCTACTGGCGAGGTCTGTGAGGCTAGCAGCCTTTCAACAGGCTCAGACAAGGGGCCCCAGACCCTGCCCAGACCAGGGGAGGGTGCCAGCGCACAGACTCTATCCAGAGGGCAGGGCTGTCAGGGCATGGAGGTGCCCACTGTCCTCCACAGCCTTCCCTCGAGGAGCTTGGCCACAAAGCACTTATGCAACACGAGAGGCCCTGCTTACTCCTGGGGACCCTGCCCCGCCTTCCCGGGGTGGAGAGGACTTGAGCTATTTTCAGCCACTCTTTGTCACAACTCTCAGTGTGCAAACTAGGCGCAATCAGCGGGTTTTCCTAACACCCTGCAGGCCAGGACAGACTGAATGGAGGTCAGGGAGAAGCAAGGTGGCACCAGTGGGGTTGGAGGTGCTATAGGCTCATGGAGCGGCTGTGCGTTTGCGGAGGTACCTTCTGCAGCTGCGCTGGCTCATCGGGTTCATTCTCCACCTCCCTCTGCTCTTCCCTTGTGCAGCTACTAGAGGTGGCAGGGCAGCGCCCCTTTCAAAGCTTCCAAAACTGTAGCCAGAGAGGTGATGTGACTGCTCCAAATCACACATCCAGGGTCCAGGACTCCAGAGCCTGCACCCTGAGTTGTGCATTTGTCCCTTGAAGGAGGTCTTTCAGATTGCCAGAGGAGAAGTGGTATACTGTGGAAGGCGTGAGGTGCCTTGGAGGACCTAGTCCTGGCCATCTCCAAAGGGAGTTCTCCTCCTTGCCCTTCCATCCCTCTCTCCCTACCCCACTTCCTCCTCCTCCTCCTTCTTCATGGTGCTAAAGATGGAACACAGGGTTTGAGCATATTAGACAAGCGTTCTACCACTAAGCCACATTCCCAGACCACAAAGAGCTTGGAGCCCTTCTCACCATCTGAACCCTGATCTTGGTCACGTGCAAATCCCTGGTATATACTGATCCCTATTCACAGACCAAGCCTTGATCTATGACCACTTGCTGAGCCCTGACTCTGAGTGAATGTTGATCCCTGACCACAGACTGAGCCCTGGCAATGAGTAATTCACTGGTGGAGCCCTGCACCCATGGTCCACAAGCACAGACTGAGCCCTGACCCTGTCTTCCTGCCATGGGCCAAGGATGGGCATCAACTGCAATCTTCCAACCAGTATTTATCAAAGCTCTCCTTTAGACCTGGCACCTTGTCCACACCAGCCAGCCTTGCATCACCATCCTGGCTCTCAAAGCAGGGGCCATGGGCTTCACGGCCTCTAAAAGCAGCTTTCCTATCTTCCCCTCCAGGCCTCTCATCTGGGCTCAGTAAGCCCTCAGGAATACAGAATGCCAAGCCGGCCCTCGCTGGAGGGAGATTAAGCATTTAATAAACAGCACAGTGAAAATCAATATGGGCAGGAAGAGAGCCTGGAGCCTTCAGGAACTGAGGCTGGAGGTGAGTCTGGCCAGTTCTGCACACTCGCCTGATCAGCCTTGGCACTCTATGGGCTCCAAGCATGTGAATTTGTTAGTCATCCCAGGCTATGTCCTCCCCAACCTGGGGTGCCCCAAGCAGATCTTCAATGACACAGTTACTCCATCTCCTACCCACAGAGGCCCTGGGCATCAGCACAAGACTGTCAACATCACCTGGGGCTGGAAAAATGGCTCAGCGATTAAAGGTATTTGCTTACAACACCGCCCAGGCAGCCATGTGACCTCCCACACTCCAGGCTGATGTCCCACCCCGCAGCCCACCAGGATGGTGTACTGTCTTTGGCTGTCCCCAGGAGGGATTGGTCCAGGCATCTTAGGATACAGCCTAGCCTGGGTGCTCATGGGCCGATAAGTAAGGTGGTAGGCAAAGTCTCCACTCCCAGGATTCTTAGAGGAAGGCCTCAGACCCTGGGAGGTACCATTGCGGGCTGAAGCCTGAAAGCCACCTGAGGGAGGGCCTGGGTTAAATGCGTGGCCCCACTCCAAGCCTTACAGGCAGTCCGTGTCCCCAGCCGACTTGTGGCCATCTCATCCCATCTGTCCTGCCCCCACAGGCCTCAGGTGAGATGGTCCTGGGTCCTCATCAGGGCTCCTCCATGTACTAGTGATAAGGACACAGCTGTGCCCCACTGTGGACAGATAGTGCCCCACCGAGGCTGTCATCTGTCCCTGTTAGAGATGGAAACTGAGGCTAGACTGAGGAAATGGCTTGCCCAAAGGTACCCTGCTTTAAATGCTGGGTCTGGAGTTTGGACCTCTGCCTCCCCCACAGCCTGTATTCGGGGAGGCCTCTCCTGGCACTGACCTCACAGTGGTGCGAGTTACCAAGAACAAATACAGTTGCAGCGTCAGGAATTCCAAGAGTCCTGAGGGAAGGCAGAGAGCCAGAGCAGGGGGACATCCCTGCAGAGGCGTAGCCCAGGGAGGAAAACCTGCATCCCTGTCCCCAAACCCTGTCCCTTCCTTTGGTGGTGACCATCTGCCTGCTCCTACGTGCCAGGTGGGAGGATGCGACTCTCAAAGACTTGACTGCTTTCTAGTTACAACACACAAAGTGAGGAGGCTTCGCTATGGGGCCCCACGTCTTCCTGCTCTGGTCCCTTTGCATTTGCTCCCGAGTGGCTATGTGGTCGTGGCATCTCACCTTCCCACCCCACCCCAGAGTAGGAAGAAGTTGGAGATGGGGGAATTGCTGTGTGCATAGCTCTTACTTCTCAGCAATGGAGCTGCAGGTACAGGGCCCAGAAGTGCAGGACCCGGAGCAGGAAAGGGTGGCGGGTGAGAGTTGAATTTCACAAGCTGAGACCCTGACTTATAGTACTAAGGATGTGACCTTACTTGAAAACAGTGGAGGGAGGCGGCTGAAGAGATAGATCAGTGGTTTAAGAGCACTTCCTGGAGCCGGGCGTGGTGGCGCACGCCTTTAATCCCAGCACTCGGGAGGCAGAGGTGGGAGGATTGCCGTGAGTTCGAGGCCACCCTGAGACTACATAGCTAATTCCAGGTCAGCTTGGACCAGAGTGAGACCCTACCTCGAAAAACCAAAAAAAAAAAAAAAAAAAGAGCACTTCCTGTGCAACCGTGAGGGGCTGGGGAGGTCCTAGACTCCACTCAAGTTCAATTCCAAGGACCCACATGAACAGCAGGTAGAGCAATGGAGCGGGACACTGACTTTGCAGCGTGCACACCCTGCCACAGGCAAGTGCATGAAGTCCTACATAGCACGAACTCATGCACACACACATACACCACACATGCACACATGCGCACACACACCAGCAAGAAAGAAAAAAACAGAAGAACAAGAAAGAAAGTGGGGTGACGTGGCTCTGGAGCAGGGTGGCTCCTGGGTGTTCTTTAAAAGAAGAGACAGACGTGCACTGGGGAAGGCCATGGGCAGGTGGGGCGGACGCTCATCTGCAAGCAGAGGCCCACTGAAGACTGCCAGCAGGAGTCTCTCCTGTAGGGCCTCCAGAAGGAGCCAGCCTGTTGGCACTGCAACCATGACTTTGGACTTCCCACCTCCTGAACTGTAAGGCACTGAGTTTCTGTGGTTTAAGAGTCTCTGTGAGCCGGGTGTGGTGGCGCACGCCTTTAATCCCAGCACTCAGGTGGCAGAGGTAGGAGAATTGCTGTAAGTTCAAGGCCACCCTGAGACCACAGAGTGAATTCCAGGTCAGAAAAAAAAGACTCTGTGACCACAGCCACGAGAGGCTATGAGTCTATTTGGTCAGAAGTGAGTCACATGATCTAAGGCTACCAATCATGTGAGAGAATTGCTCCTTGCACTTACGCTAATCATGATTCACCCCCTGAGTGGGCATTCTGGCGTAACACAGCCAGCCAGGCAACAGCAATGACACTAAAGGAGACCAGGCAATCCAGAAACCCCACCCTTCAGGGACGAGAAGGTGTTTAGTAGCAGGGAAGAGTTGCCAGGAGTTTGGGTATCTGGAAATTTGCCAGATTGTGTCTTTCTTCCAAACATGATGCTAATGCTACTCCATTGAAGATGGTGAGGGACCACACTGACCAGAGGGTGGGAGTGGCCTGCATGACTTGTGCTACCAGCTTTGTGTTGCTATGACAAGGTACCTGAGAGAAACCAACTTGAAGCGGGAAGGGCTTGTTTGGTTTAGGGTTTCCAAGGCTCCGGTCCATGGTCAGACAGGCCCAGAGCCTTCAGGCCCAAGGTGAAGCACAGCTTCATGCAGTGGTGTGGAGCTGCTCACCTTGTGGCAACTGGGCAGCAGAAAATCAGGAGCAAGATGCTAAGGACAGTGCTGCTAAGGGCAGATGGCTCAGTCAGTAAAGTGCCTGTCACAAGCGTGAGGACCCGTGTTCTATCCCCAGCACTCATGTAAATGCCAGGCACAGTAGCTCACACCAATAATCCCAGCTTTGGGGAGGCATAGACACGAGGAAGCCACTGGCTATCTAGCCTAGCCTAATTGGTGAGATTCAGGCCAGTGAGTGACCCTGGCTCAAAAGAAAGGGGTGGCATGCCTGAGGATAGCACCCGAGATTATCTTTTGACCTCTGCATGTACATCCAACATGTACACATACATGTGCTCCACACATGCATACTACACATGTATACATCCAAAAAAGAAAGATGCTGAGGACACACTATGCCCTTCAAAAGCATACCCCAGGTGCCTACTTCTCTAACAAGATAGTACCCACTTTATTTTTGCCATTTCTCAGTAGCCCATTAAATTCCAGATCTATCCATGATATCAACTTG
>JAEOAD010000003.1:94105000-94377500 GCA_036365145.1 Orientallactaga sibirica
TACTCACCCCATCTGGTGCCAGTGGTGGCTCCCAGATCTGGACTAGTGACAAATCACCTGACCAAGAGGCAGGTGTGGACTTCCTTAGAGAGGAGGGTGTGGCTGGCAGAGACCACCGCCCCCCCCGCCCTGGGGCCAAGGTCCCTTCAGACCCAGGAAGAAGCCACCTGACCTCTTACACAGTCTGGGGTCCAGACTGGCACTGCACAGAGAGTCCCTGGTGCTTTGGCAATAGGTTAGACCATCGAAAGATCCCATGTGTGCCTGTGGGCCGGCCTGCCTGTGACATGCACCTCCAGTCCTCTGGAAGTCTTGGGTCAGAATCCAGCATAGAATGGAATCAGGTGGGGTAAGGGCAGGAGCAGAGAAGATCTTCTCCCCCCAACCAAACGTCATCTTATGTTTCACCCACATCACATCTGTGGTCTTTGCAGAGCCCGAGAGGAAGTCAGGAGGAAGACTGAGGTGCTGTTAGTAGGCTGGGCCCTTTCAGTGATCCTAGCAAGGCCCAGTGTGTCCGAGCCCAAAGCGGGATCCTCTACCTCTCATCTCTTGTGGTAGTCAGCTTCACATGGCTGGGAGGACCCTCCAAACACACAGTTTATAGGAGAAATGAAATTTATGTGAAGCTTACAGATCTAGGGAAGGTCCATAATCACAGAAGAAGCTGGCCCCCTTTTTACAGCTTCATGCACAGAGAAATACCACCAGCAGCGCCATAGGCAAGGCAAGCACACTCCAGAAACCCCAGGCAGAACTCAAGCCCTCTGCGTACCTTAGGCTGGAATTCAGATCCGCCCCCAAACACACCTTAGGGCTGGACCCTAGGATCCACTCACAGTGACACCAAGTTAAAAGTTTCAATAAGGGCTGGAGAGATGGCTTAGTGGTTAAGGTGCTTGCCTGCAAAGCCAAATGACCCAGGTTTGACTCCCAGGACCCACATAAGCTAAATGCACAAGGGGCACACGCATCTGGAGTTCATTTGCAGTGGCTGGAGGCCCTGGAGTGCCCATTTCCACCACCTCTCTACCTGCCTATTTCTGTATCTTTCTCTCTCTCTCAAATAAATAAAATATATTTTTTAAAAAAGCTTCAATAAAACTCCTGAATCTTTTGGGGGACATCCATTCAAGCTACCACATCCCTCCTGTGTTGGCTGGTCTCCTCAGCTCTGGCCAGGCCCTGGATCACCCCCACTCTCCCACCCCCAGGGCTTCACTCTCTACTGAATCTGTTGGAAGAGAAGGGTGTGCTGGAATGTGCCTGCATGTGTACCCCACGTGTGGGTACCACACATCCACATGGGCCCAGGTACACACCTGCACAAAATCCCAAGGTGCATCTTTGCACATACCACTCGTGTGTGTGCATGCCCCTGTGTATATACGAAGGCCTTTGTGTATAAATGTGTGTACATGCATACCACATGTATGTGCACTGGACACACATACATGTGTAAATGTGTGTGAATGCCTGATGTGCACACTGTGTTCACATGCCCCATGTGCATGTGGATGTGTGTGTCTTGGGCATGTGTGTGGCCAGAGGAGGAAGGCTTTGGAAGGTACTGCTTCCCAGAGATACTGTAGGTGTGGCGACCACTCCTAAGGCTTGTAGAGGCCAAGCTGTGCCACTAGAGGCATGACAAACACTAAAGATTATACAGGCCAAGCTGTGCCACTCTCAGCTCCAGGGAAGGTGCCGGGTGGAGACAGAAGGGCCTGGGACCCTGAGGCTGCCTGGTGCTCAGTCCCATGCCAGTCTATGTGGGAATCCCAGCCTCTACTGGACTGAAGACATGTCAAGAATGTGCCTGTTCAGGATGTGCTCAGGACCCGACTGACAGGTCCCTGCTGTCATCCACCCGGCGTTCCTGGTCCACAGGAGCCTTCCCTGTGTTCATGGGGCTCCTTTCCTTCCAAGGACCTTCCTATCCTACCAGGACCACTGAGCTGCATGCCTCATGACACCCGTGCCTTTGGCCTCTGGCAGAAAACCCAGCTGAAACCGGCTTATTACCAAGGGAGCCACTGGCCTTGTAAGCAGCAATCTGGGGCTGCTGTGGGCTTCAGGTGAAGCACCAGGGCTCTGGCTCAGCCTCACACTCACATGAGTGTTGATGTTGTCCTCGTCCTTGTCAGGGCTCCCATCCTGGAGCAGGATGACATCAGTGTCCCTGGCTTCCACCTGAACGCCACATGTCCCTTCCTCATCCTGTGTCTAGTGCCTCATGACCCCACAAAGCTGCTGGAGTTCCGGTTGTCCCATCCATTTTCTGGCTATCAGAAAGCAGCAGAGGAGAAGGCCCACACTGCTGTAGACGGCTCTTCCAGCAGATGCACACATCATTTCCCATGATTCTCATTGGCCGTCTGGGAAGTGACGTCTTCATTCTGCCAGCTTCTGCCCTTGAGGACGAGGTAGTGAGGAATAATAGCTCTTGCTTCAGACATGTCCCCTGAGACTGTTTGTGCCCTTACTAAGGTGGTGCGGGGCCTCAGTATCCTTTCCCAGCATCCACTGAGAGTGGCAGACTCGGTTAGCTCAAACACTGTCCATCCTCCATCAACCCAATCTGGTGAGAGGAAAACAAGCTGGTCTTGGACCCAAGGCAGGGATCATGAGGAGATTGAGGGTGGAAGCTGAGGCTCACTGCACATGCTCTGGGCAGGAGATGCAGGGCATACCAAGACAGGAAAATCCCAAGTTTGGCTCATACTGTGCTGGGCAGAACCTTTACTGGCTGCTCTTTAGTCGTAGCTCAGGTTTATTGCCAAGTGGAGAGGACAGTGGTCTACAATAGACACAGTGTGCGGGATAACCCAGTGTGTCCACCAAGTGACCATGAGGCCAGCAGGGAGGGCCAGGCTCAGCCTCCACCATCATACTGCCCTCTGCCTTGCCCCAGATCCCTGGGAGCCCCAGGGCTATTCTCACTGGCCATGCAGGGTGCCAAAGTGTCATTTAACTAATTAGCAAGTTCTCTGCTACAGCGCCACAACCTAGTTTGACTGTTACACATGAGTCCCTGGCAGACAGGAACCTGCCCACAAGCAAAAAGCTATCCCCCCACCTGGGGACTCCTGACTTGTGGAACGCCTGCCTCAGTTTCCCACTCCCACCAGCCTACTGGTTATCCCTCAGCCCTGGCCCCTGAGTTCTGCAGATGTGGCCAGAGTGAATGATGGGTGGAGACCTGGCTTAGGACAGAGGAGAGACATTGCGCGCTCTCAGAGAAATGGCTAACTCTGGGTTAAACCCATCAGTCCCTCCCCACCTGCCTCACCCTTTGGCCAGGTCCCCAGCTCCTCCGTGATGTGCAACCACAATCCCTTCAAGGGTGCTGCAAGTCAGCGAGGCAATGGCATGAAGACTCCACGTGGGCAGGAAGTGCTCAGTAAACACTGGTCTCCACCTCTTGTTTCCTTGGGAGACCTTCCAGCCTCCTGCCTGCTGTGGGGGAGCCGGAAGACACTAGCATGACAAAAAGGTGGACAAAAAGAAGGAATGTTGTAGGGTGCAGGTGGCATCAGAGTAGCTGGGCCAGAATTGGCTCCCATGGTGCCATCATGACAAAACCCCAGAGGTCCCCCTTTCCTATACCCAGAGACACTGCTTAGATACCTAATCGCAAAGCCCTCTGGCTCAATTCCCCAGTACCCCAGATGTGCAGAAAGTGGGGCAGAGACACTGAGGGCTGGAAAGATGGTTTAGCCATTAAGGTGTCTGCCTGAAGCCTAAGAATGCTTGTTCAAAGCTCTAGGTTTCACATGTAGACAGACACAAAAGGGAGGCCTTCCTGGGTCTGAGTGGCCAGCTCCCTGGGTGCCAGGCCTTCCTGGGTCTGAGGCCATCAACTCAGGCAGTTTATTTATTCATTTTCTTTTTAAACTCAGGTCCTCTTTTTCTATTTTATTTATTTATTTTCAAGGAGAGAGAAAGAAAGAGAGAGAGATTGAGAGAAAGAACGAATGAGCATGCCAGGGGCTCTAGCCATTGCAAATGAATTCCAGATACAAGCACCATTTTCTGTATCTGGCTTACATGGGTACTGGGGAATTGAACCTGGGTCATTAGTCTTTGTAGGCAAACACCTTAACTGCTGAGCCACCCCTCAGGTTCCCTTTTTCTTTTTCTTTTCTTTTTCTTTTTTTTTATTTGAGAGAGATGGAGAGAAAAAGACACAGAGACAGAGGAGGAGGCAGAGAGAGAATGGGTGCGCCAGGGCCTTTTCAGCCACTGCGAACGAACTCCAGACGCATGCGCCCTTGCCTCCCTTTTGTGTCTGTCTACATGTGAAACCTAGAGCTTTGAACAAGCATTCTTAGGCTTCACAGGCAGACACCTTAATGGCTAAACCATCTTTCCAGCCCTTTTTTTTTTTTTTTTTAACGAAATACACACATACACACACACACATATGTGTGTATGTACATACCTGTGCTACTTGTCACTGCAAATTAATGCCAGACAGATGCCCCACTTTCTGCACATCTGGGTTTTCGTGGGGTGCTGGGGAATTGAGCCAGAGGGCTTTGCGATTAGGTATCTAAGCACTGAGCTCAACTCAGGCAGTTTAAACAATTTGATTCCCATGTGGCAGTGTGTGAGCTGTGTTTAAGCCCTGTGGCCAAATGCCTAAGCAATGAGTTAAGAGAAGAAAGGTTGGTTTGCTCAGGATCTCAGGGGTGTTGGTCTGTGCTCCCGTGGTGAGGCAGAGCATCATGGCACAGAGCAAAGCTGTTCACCTTGAGGTAGACAGGAGGCAGAGAGAGGCAGAGACAGGGGGCCAGGGCACACCCTCAAAGGCATACTCCCAGTGGTCTCATTTCACCAAATGGGCCCCACCTTCCAATGGTCCATCTGGCTATGAGCTCATCAATGGATTAGCCCCCTAATGAAGTTAGCACCCCCTTAAACCAGGACCTCTGAATATCATTACCACGTGGGACCAAATACATGAATTTTGTGGGGAGACACTTTGTAGCAAAACTATAACACAGGGTTCTGTTCTGTGGATATATATATATATATATATATATATATATATATATTTTTTTTTTTTTTTTTTTTCGAGGTAGGGTCTCACTCTGGCCCAGGCTGACCTGGAATTAACTATGTAGTCTCAGGGTGGCCTTGAACTCACAGTGATCCTCCTACCTCTGCCTCCTGAGTGCTGGGATTAAAGGTGTGTACCACCACGCCCGGCTTTTTTCTATATATTTTAAATTTTTATTTCTGAGTGAGAGAGAGAGAGAGAGAGAGAGGGAGAGAGAGAGAATGGGCACACCAAGGCTTTTCAGCCATCGTGAATGTACTCCAGATGTGTGTGCCCTTTATGGCACATGTGCAACATTGTGTGTTTGCAACAGTGTGCGTCTGGCTACATGGGACCTGGAGATTCAGACATGCATTCTCAGGCTCCACAGGAAAGCGCCTTAACCCCTGTGGTGGTTTGATTCAGTTGTCCCCTATAAACTTAGGTGTTCTGAATGCTAGGTTCCCAGCTGATGGAGATTTGGGAATTAACCCCTCCTTGAGGCAGTGTTTTGTTGGAGATGGGCTTATGGGTATTGTAGCCAGTTTCCTCTTGCCAGTGTTGGGCACACTGTCCTGTTGCTGTTGTCCACCTGATGTTGGTGAGGAGGTGATGTCCACCCTCTGCTCGTGCCATCATTTTCCCCTGCCATCATGGAACTTCCCCTTGAGTCTGTAAGCTAAAATAAACTCCCCCCCCCACCGCAAGTTGCTCTTGGTCAGGTGTTTTCTGCCAGCAATGTGAACCTGACTGCAACAACTGTGGAGCCATCTTTCTAGCCCATCCTTATATTTTTGTATGCAACTGTCAGGACAGTCGTCACACAGAAGACCTCGGTCACCCTCAACCCTCCTCCCACATGCCACGCACTTGCGGCCACCTTCTCAGCCCTCCCTGGCACACCGGCACCTCTGTCCTGAGCTAGTTTTGTGCTTGAGGCTGTGACATAAAGAGATCATGCAGAGGGCTGCCTTCTGAGGCGGCTTCTACTCAGCACTCCACCGAAAGCCACCCGCCTTGCTCCTGTGTACAAATCAGCTTCTCTGCCCCTGGCACTCTTGCGCTAGGACATGGCATGGTTGTACCACCATCTGTTTAGCCACTGACCTGTGTGGAGATGCCAGCAGTTTCCAGAGTGTGGGGATATAACAGATGAAAATGCTGGGGAGGCCTGTGTGCAGGTTCCTGTGAATGTAGCAAATCACACTTGTAGCATGACTGGGTCCTATGGCCTAACCTCATGCGAGACTACCCAGCTATTTTCTACAGTAGCTGGTCTGTTTTGCACTCCCACTGCAGTGTGCGAGATTTCCAGCTGTTCAGAGTTCTCACTAGAGCCTGGAGCTCGGCATGTTTTTATTTCAGTCTTTCTAATCGGTATAAGATTGGGTCTCGTCGTGGCTGGAATCCAGATTGTCCGTAATGACTACGGATGCTGGGTGTCTTTCCAGTGTCCCCTTTGGTGCGGTGTCTGGCCAGGTCTTTAGTTCTCTTTTTTCTCCCTTAACTTTTTATTTCAAAGACAGACAGTCTCACAGGAAGTTGCAAAGCCAGGAGTGAAGTCTCTGCGGTGAGCTTCAGCTGACACTGCTGTGAGGGTCCCCATTTCTAAAGGATGCCTACACGGTTCTGGGGCTCTGGCCTGCTGCTCTTTTCTCTTGCTGGATGTCACACAGAAAACTTTGCAGAATTGTGCTTATTTTTTCTCTGACTGCTTGCAGGATTTCTCTGCCTTTAGTTTTTAGCAGTTCAATTTTTATGTGAGAATAAATTTCTTCAGATTTAGACTGGGGTTTGCTGGAATTCTTAAATCTGTAGGTTTATGTGTTTACTTAATGTGAGATATTTCAATTATGATTTCTTCTGTATCACACTCATCCTTCTGGGACTCTGATTTCATGAATGGGAGAACGTTTTTTATATTTTTATTTATTTATTTGACAGGGAGAGAGAGAAGAGAGAGAGAGAGAGAGAGAGGGGGAGGGAGAAAGAATGGGCATGCCAGGGCCTCCAGCCACTGTAAACAAACTCCAGATACTTGTGCCACCTTGTGCATCTGGCTAACATGGGTCCTGGGGAATTGAACCTGGGTCCTTTGGCTTTGCAGGCAAACGCCTTAACTACTAAGCCATCCCTCCAGCCCGGGAGAACTTTTGATATCACCCCACAGATCCCAGCAGGATGTTTTCTTCTTGTTGCCTTTTTCCTGTTATTCACGTGGGACTTGCTGTCGCTCGTGAACCCTGCTGTCGGGTGATAGTCGTCTCCCCTGTTCTTGAGTACACAGCTTGAGTACTTCTGTTTGGTTGGGTGTTTTTCAATTCCCATGCTTCTGTGTGACTCTGCACCTCTGCCCCCAGCCTTTGTCTGTTTTCATTTGTTTCAAGAGGGGTTGCCTTTGCTTGTTGGAGCATTTTTATAACAGCCACTTTGAAGCCACTTAAAGCCCAACATCCATGTCATATGTCATTTCAAGTTGCCTTCTCTCCATGGTTTTATTCTGTATAAAACCTAACTTGTCCTTTTCCTCTTCCACCATGCCAGTTCATCCTGGATTGTACCCTACACAGTTGAGCATTGTTTTTAATAATTATTTTTTTATTGACAATTTCTATACTTACACACAAAAAGTGCATGGTATTTCCCTCCCCTCCTCCCATTCCCCTTTAGAACTCCAATCTCCATCATATCCCCTCCCTCTCTCCATTAGTCTCTCTTTTAATTTGATGTCATCATCTTTTACTTCTCTTATGAGGGTCTTGCGAAGTTATTGCTAGGCACAGCAAGGTCATGGATATCGAGGCCAATTTCTGTCTGGGCAGTTGCATTGTAAGGAGTCATACCCTTCCTTTGGCTCTTCCATTCTATCCGCCCCCTCTTCTGCAATGGTCCCTGAGCCTTGGAGGGTGTGACAGAGGTGTTTCAGTGCTGGGCACCCCTCCATCCCTTCTTCTCAGCACTATGTTGCCTTTTGGGTCATCCCAGTGGTCATCGCCATCTGAAAAGAGAAGCTTCTCTAACCAGAAGTGAGAGTAGCATTAATATGTGAATATGAGCATTAAGTGTAGTATTTTCAGGGCAGCTTGGTGGGAATAGTATATACATTTAGTCAGACAAGAGCAGGCTTTATACCCCTAAAGCTCATGACCTCACCTCCCATAGACTTTTCATTTGAGCATTTTTTTTTTCTAAGGACCTAGATCTGGTCTAAATGTTCTGGAGATAGAAGCACTCTTGGTTTAGTGGTTAAGTGACCCAGGCAGCTCTCTGGTGTCAGGTCTGACCTGTCCAGTTCTGTCCTGGGTGTCTGGGCGAGCACCCCCAGTGTGTGCTTCACTCTTTAGCATATGTAGCAGACAGCTTCAGGTTCACTGAGATGAACTTCCAGACCAGACACAGTTATGGAGGCAGGGATATTTATTGAAGCTTATCGATCCAGTGGAAGTTCCATAATGGCAGAAGAAGCTGGCCTGCTTTCACAGGATCAAGGAGAGAGGGGGGGGGTGGGAGAGAGAAGGAGAGAGAGGGGGAGAGAGAGAGAGAGAGAGAGAGAGAGAGAGAGAGAGAGAGAGGCCACAAGCCACCACCAGCAAGCAAACACACTCCTCAAACTCCAGGCAGGGCTCAAGCCCTTTGTGTATCTTTAGATTGGAATTCCAGGTCCACCCCCACACCTTAGGGCTGGACCCTAGGATCTACTCACAGTGACACCTCTTCTAGCCAGGTGACTGCAGATCTAAATGACAAACTGTGATAGAATCCTGGCCGTATTGGGGGCCATCCATTCAAACCACCACAGCATCCTTGCATGCTGTACCTGGGATTGACTGCAGACAATCGACAAGCGCTTCAAGACCATCTCCCCAGGCTTCCTCCCTGCTTTCCTCAGGCACCCCATCTTCTCCTCAGGACTTCTCGCTTTAGTTCTCTGGTCCCAAAAAGGCTTGTCACAAAGACACTGCTGCGTGCTTCCCATGCTGACCAAACTCGGAGTGGGGAAACCTCAGGGAGGAGATTCTCCTTGCCCAGCTCTGCGTGCCATTGTTCGCTGCTGCTGCATCATGCCAGCCTCTGCAGTGGGATAGCCTAGGGCTGGGCTGGGAGCTAAGAGAAGATTGAACCTCAGTGGAGAGCGATCTCTCTGTGAGCACTGGGAGTTCTCTTTCTACCTACCCTCTGACCCGGTGCTGGAAAGATCTCCTTCATCTCTCTGTTGGTGTTGATACCTGCATACAGGCCGCAGGCTGCATGAATCTGGCTGGAGGCTCCCAGAGGGAAAGGGGGACTCACGCTGGCTTGGAGTGCATTGCCTTCCAGTGTTGCCCCCAATCCACATTCAATCTCTGCTTTTCTTTGTCTTTATGTGGCTTCTCCCCACATTCTCTCTGAGTTTTACAGCCATGTTCAGTGGAAAAAGGAGGGTGGCACATGCTAGCACCACCTTACTTGGGACTGGGACCCCAATACTTCAAACAGAAATTTCCCCTTCTTTCTGCTTCAATATCTTCGAGTCAGGGGAGAAAGCCTAAGAGACAAGGTCCACTCTTTCATTTCTCTTTCTATCTTCCTAGGCTCCAGGAGTCCAGCACTGTTGACCAGAGGACTCCATCTGAGGCCAGTGCCCACCATCTTGTTTTTGCCTTGTCTTGTGTCAAGCCCGTTGCAGACATAGACTGTGGCCAGCCTCGTCTCTGTGCCACTCCACAAAACCACTAGCCAGGGTGGTGGTATGGGTGGGGTCTAGTCACAGCTGGGGGGGGGGTTATGTGGAATTGGTGTGCAAAACAGACACTTGAAGAAGCTTCCAGACCAGGAGGCCCTAGTGAGATGACTGGGAAGGTGATGTGAGGATGGGTCTCCATGCGTGTGCGTGTGGGTGGGTGGGGGGATACCTCTCTTAGCTACTTTTCTCATTCCTGTGTACAAATGCTTGACAGGAAAGAGTTTGTTTTAGCTCACAGTCTTGAGGGGAGCCATTTCATTCTAGCAGAGACGGCATGGCAGCAGGAGCAGTAGCAGATGGTCACATCACACCACAGTCAGAAGCAGAGAGATGAATGCTGGCGCTCAGCTCACTTTCTCCTTTTCACTCAGCCCAGGACCCCCGGCCATGGACCGGTGCTGCTCACAGTTACAGTCAATTAACCTGATTAGAAACTCCCTCATGGGCCTGGAGAGATGGCATAGCGGTTAAGCGCTTGCCTGTGAAGCCTAAGGACCCAGGTTTGAGGCTTGATTCCCCAGGACCCAGGTAAGCCAGATTCACAAGGTGGCACATGCATCCGGAGTTCGTTTGCAGTGGCTGGAGGCCCTGGCACACCCATTCTCTATTTATCTGTGTCTTTCTCTCTCTGTCTGTCTGTCACTTTCAAATAAATTAAATAAAAAATAACCCCCCCAAAAATTAAAAACATGAACATGCCAGGAGGAGATTCATTTCCATGGTGATTCTATGGATCAGCCCTGGGGCTAAATTGTGTCCCCTGAGCAATGGGACTCTGTAGGCTCTGTACCCTCCCCACCCCACCATGTGAACTGTTCTGTCTCCTAGCCCCAGCCCTCCAGAAACCTTCCTGTCTTCTTGCCTTGCCTGTCTAGTGTCTGAATTGAGTCCATGTCTCTGAGGCCTCCCTTTCCATACCTCACAGCTCCTGTTCTCACCTCTCAGGTGTGGTCCACACTACTGGGAGCTGTGGCCAGTCCTCCCAACCCCTGCCCCTGCCCCCCATCCCTGCAGAGAGCAAGGCATGCTGGTAGAGGTGGGGCCCAGAAGATTTGAGTTCCTGAGAGAAGCGAGGCAGCCAGGAAGTCTGCTCCACTGGTTCCAGCTATTAGCCCCTTTCCCTCTCTGTGCCTCAGTTGCCTTCATTTCTAGAAGAGGTATGGACATCTATTTCAGAACATTCCTCACAGTGTTCATCCACCCAACCCAGCCCCACAGCTCCCTTAGTGGCAGGAGCACTGAGGGACAAGGTATGGTGAGGAACTGTCTTGAGGGGCAGAGAGGACTGGAGCAGGGAGGTGGCCAGCTGAAGGACTCAGAGGAATCACGCCTCTTGGCCCACCAGCCTGGGCCCTGCGCGTTGGTTAATAGAACGGTGTTCTGGGCTGGCAGGAGCATCAGGGCGAAATGGGGCTACACTCACAGCCTGGAATGGGGGAGCCCTGAGGCCTGGGCAGCTCTGCTCTTCACTTTTAAAAATTTTTATTTTTATTTATTTATTAGACACAGAGAGGGGAGAGAACAAGAGAAAGAGAGGGATAAAGGGAGAGAATGGGCACGCCAGGGCCTCTAGCCATTGCAAATGAACTCCAGATGCATGCACCACCTTGTGTATCTGGCTTACATGGGACCTGGCAAGTGCCTTAAGCACAAGCCATCTCTCCAGCCCCTTTTTTTTTTTTTTTTTTTTTCAAATTATTTGTTTTTATTTTCTTGATTTTTTTTTTTTCCAAGTTAGAGTCTTGCTCTAGTCCAAGCTGAACTAGAATTCGCTATGTAGTCTTAGGGTGGCCTCAAACTCATGGCAATTCTCCTACCTCTGCCTCCCAAGTGCTGGAACTAAAGGTGTGCGCCACCACGTCGGGCCTCTGTTTTTCTCTTAGCTATGTAGGTTCTCAGATCCTGTCTAGAGCCTGGGGCTGCATGAGGGGTCTGCTTCAGAGGTCTAAGCAGAAGGAGGCATTTCCCAGAGGGTGCCTACACCCAGCCTTGCCCTCTGCAGCTCCATACTGCCCCCCTCAGGCCCACCTGTGCCACCTGGCCTGTGGGCCCCTGATCCACCCAGGAGCCATTGAGCAAGCAATATGTGGCAGATTTCTCCTACTGGGTCTCACTAGGGGACCCTGGCCAGCTGACAGAAAGGTGGCTTACACCCCTCCCCCAAACAGAGACCTTCAGCACTACTGTTGGGAGTTCACTGGGATCAGAGATGACAGCTCTGCTCAGAGAACACAGGCGGACAGGACCCAGCTCAAGCAGGAACTGTGAACACCGTCAACTCCTGAAATAGCCAGCTCCTAGGCTGGGTCCTTTCTGGGAGACCACATGGTATTCCTTCCACTGAACCCACCTCAGTCTCCAGCTCTCAGACAAGCCCACTTGGTAGCAGGCATGTTGGCAACCCTCAGCCTTCCCGACTGTGGCCATGGGGCAGCAAATAGCAGAAGAAAAGGCATGAAAGGCTGAGAGGCCTGGCCAGGGTAGGGGAGCATCTGGAAGGGCCCACCAAAGCCCAGGGAATGGTTTTGGGGGAAGCAGGTACTGAGTGGTGAGTTTCCTGTTGGCTCATTGGGCAAGCTGGGCTGGCAGCTCCGAGGCAGAGTCAGTGTGGGGGCAGGGGGAGGACACTGAACTGTAGGTGTTGAGTCCTCAGGCCTCAGATCAACCTGAGAGGGGGCTTGGGAGTAGGGCCCAACAATCCTGGGGTGAGGCTGTCTTCCGGAATGGTGATGACATTGCTTTCATCCCAGGTCATCACAGCACACACAGCAGCTGTGGACAGGTGCCTTGGCCTGACGAGGCTCTGTAGTTCCCATGAAGCGCCAAGACCAAGGCAGGGACAGGCTTGGGGTCAGAATCAGAAACTCCTGAGTACCCCCAGGAGGCAGTTTTCAGTGTGTGGGGGCTCTGTTCACCCTAGTGGGACCCAGTCACAGTAGCAAAATTCCAAACACAGCAAGAAGGACTTACCATTCTCTCCCTTTATCCCTCTCTTTCTCTCCCCTCTCTCTGTCTAATAAATAAATAAAAATAAAAAAATAAAAAGTGAAGAGCAGAGTTGCCCAGGCCTCAGGGTAAGGAGAGAGATACCCTCACATTGGCACAGCCCTAGACATTGCACAGAACCAGCCCAACAAACCCGTGACATGGCATGGGTCCTCCTGAGGGAATGTTTGGAGGGGACACTTCAAAGAAGGACTCCAGGATCCATCCTACCCGGGGAAGAGGATAGTAGGAGCACCTCCTATTCTTGACCAGGCTGAGACTCATCCCTGGTCATATGCTGAGCCCTCGCCCTGGTCACACACGGAGACTTGAACCTGGTAACATACCGATTCCTGACCCTGGCCACACCCTGAGCCCTGACTTTGGGCATGAGATTCTAACCTGATCGTACCTTGAGTCCTGGCCCTGAACACAAGAAGCCTTGCCTAGGATCACACTGGTCATAAGCTAAGCCCTGGTCCTGTTCACACAGACTCTTGACCTTCGTCAATCCTGACCCTTCTCCCTCCATCTGGCTGACACACTGCACACTATACCTGGGACTCACACACTGAGACTTGATCCTGGTCACACTCAGAGCCTCGTCCTTGTTCAGGCACTAAGCCCTGACCCTGGTGACATACTGAGTCTTGACCTTGGCCACACACTGAGCCTTGATCCTAGTGCCATACTGATCCCTAAGCCTGGACACACACAGAGGCCCAACTCACTGGAATCCCCCTGGCATAGGCCTTGGCCATAGAGAACTTGGGCCTGAGGAACAGAGGGGCTGGCTTTGACTCTGCTCTGTGCTAGGAGGGGTGCTTGCTGCTGGTGCTGGAGCACACAGCTACACCAGCAGGTCTCCTTTCCCTGCTCCACACCCACCCCCTCCCAACCCATCCTGGCCAAGGCTCAACATCAGGCGAGAGGCAGAGACCACACTGCTAATGCTGCCATGACTCAGCGGGCTCCTCCTCACTTTATTTTTATCTCCTCCAGACCCTATAAATACAGCTATGATCACCCAATACCGTCAATATTCCCAACGCCTTCCACCCTGGTGCTGGCCCGTTGGCATGGGGGCGGTATGGAGGGAGGCTTTTGAACAGACCTGAGGCTAAGGGACAGGCACAGGAGTCTCTCATGGGGGCTCCAACTCCTGGGCAGGCTTTCTTCCCCTCCCTTGTGGAAGGTCTGTACTCCATCTTTCCTGTTTTCTTATGCTGGAGGCTCTGGGCATCACTTTCTGTGCCTGAGACGCTAGGTGAGGCCCACCCTCCACTGCACTGTCTGCTTGGGTTATGGCGGAGGGCCTGGAGCCACAGCTTCTGGGGACAGAGCCAGTGGGGACAGGTTCTGCCTTGATCGCAATGAGAGAATCCACAGGATACCTCTCTCTCCTTTGGCACATACCTGGGAGACAGCGGCCCCCTACACCCCAATGACCTCTTCTGTTTCCATTGACAACTCCAGAATGGCGGGCCTGGGATTGTGTCCAGCACAGCTGCCTGCGCAGGTAGCAAATTAAATGGATAGACTGATGAGAGAGGAAGTGTGTGTGTGTATGTGGGTGTGTGTGGTGCGTGCACACGCACAAGCACTGAAGGGTGCAATGTGGCAGGCATGGGGCAAAACTGTCACACTTGGTCTGAAGTCTTTCTGCCCTTTACTGCCCAGGACTGGGCAGCCAAGGTCCCCAGCCTGCGTCCTGAGTAGGAAGGCTTCAGATCTCCATCAAGCCATGGGTGGAAGATGGGGCCTGAGGACAAACCTAAGGGGTGGTTGGGGGCATGGGTTGGGGTGTGGGGGGTAGACCTGATAGCCAACCCATGTGGTACCCCACTATACCAGGCCCTGTGGAGGGCTGCAGTCAGAAAACACTTGACCAAGAGCAGCTTGTGGGGGAAAAAAGGTTTATTTTGGCTTACAGGCTTGAGGGGAAGCTCCAACATGGCAGGGGAAAATGATGACATGAGCAGACGGTGGACATCACCCCCCTGGCCAACATCAGATGGACATCCGCAACAGGAGAGTGTGTCAAACACTGGCAAGGGGACACTGGCTATAATACCCATAAGCCCACTCCCCAACAACACACTGCCTTCAGGAGGCGTTACTTCCCAAATCTCCATCAGCTGGGAACCTGGCATTCAGAGCACCTGAGTTTATGGGGGACACCTGAATGAAAGCACCACAGAAGACATCTCCACATGGTTGGTCCCAGGCATCCTGCAAAGAGCAGAGGCCCACACAGGTGCGTGATTCAGCTGCTCAAGGTCATACAGTAAGGCAAGGACTGTAAGTAAGACTGGCTCTGAGCTGGTTTGTATCCTTGAAGACAAAGCTCTAGGACGTCCAAAGCTACCACTCCCCTTGGCCCAGGCTGGGCAGTGGGGCCGGCAGTGAAGAGGGGCTGCTCACCATGCTTCTGCTGGGGTCCTTTCTGAGCCTCTGCCTCCATACTGTGTGGGGTACTAGGGACATATGGCTCCCTGCCAAAGGCCTCAATGACAGAAGGAGGGGTTCTCAAAGGGTTTCCATCCCTGAAGGCCACATGTTGTCTGTAGCTCCAGCAAGGTGACCACTTAGTGGTACACCCAGGGCCTGGAGCCACAGCTTCTGGGGACAGAGCCAGTAGGGACAGGTTCTGCCCTGATCCCAGTGAGAGACTCCACAGGGTATCTCTCCTCCTTGCCACATACCTGGGAGACAGCGACCCCCTGCACCCTAATGACCCCTTCTGTTTCCATTGACAACTCCAGGAGGTGGTGGCCTCACCCAGTACCCTGCTGGCTGGGGAGGGACGGGCCAGGAAGCAAACTCACAGGGTGACTGTGAAGTGCCATTCTTTCTGGATTCACCTTTAGACGTTTGCCCATTAGCATCTCATCACTGTTTCCCCGTGAGCACCTGTGGTGCTCTGTGTGTTTCCAGGGCCAGTAACTGATGTGAGAATGAATATGACTATGTAAGCATGTGGCCCTGCATTTGTGTGTGTATGTGAAGGGAGGGAGGAGCCAGGATAAAACCTCATGTCATGTTTGGCATCGACTTTGGGCAGAGACTGGCACAGGATGTGGCAACCTCTGCCAGCACCATGTTCAGTGCGTACTACTCTTGCTTATCAAACTCCTACTCATTCTTCAGTACCCAGCCCAAATGACTTCCTTTGGAAAACTTCCCCAGTACTTGGGAGAGAATGAATGTTGTGTTTCCTCATATAACCTTCTAACAACAGACCTACGATCTGTTCCCTCTTAGTCCTTAGAGACGCTCTAATGACATCATAAATCTTCAGGGTTGTCTGGGAGACAGGGGCTGCTGGTGGCTTAGCTATAGGGGGTGGACGAGGAAGGGAAGACAAGATGCAGCTGTCTGTCCCCAGGTAACATTGGTCCTAAAAGAACATGCACAGAGTCATTTGCAGAGAGCCTCCAGGATCAAGTGGGCAGCAGGAAAGAGCTTAGTCCGGGCACAAGGACTCCCTTCATTTGGGAATGTACTTGCTCCCTCACTGCCTGCTTTCCCCCTCACCTATCCTGGAACGCCCCCCAAAGGTCCTCAGCCATTCTGCAAAAAGCCAAGCCCCATGGGACAGGTCCAGCTGCTTGCTGCCCAAGGGACCTCACTTGCTTCATTCGGTGGCCATCTAAGGGGCAGTGAGTGCCCCTTCCTTGTGGCTAGAAGGGCCTAAGGGATCCATTCTGGTGAAGGGTGCTATAAGCAAATATGGGAAAAGATCCTTGGTGGGGTCAAGGCAAGAAGAGTGCATGCCATTCTCCTGTCCAGTTCTCCTGCCGGCAAGAAGGCTGACTTCATGGCTGGAGCTTCAGCAACCATCAACTACTATGAGGCAGAGGCCCGTTTGACACACTAGAGAGAGATGACAGGGACAAGGGTTCCAAGTGGCTCTCTTCTCTGGATTTGAATCTATGACATTCAACATAAGAACTGATTTTGCTTAAGCCACAGTCGATTTTTTTGTGTGTCATTAGTAACCAAATAAAATATCACAGACTCCTTAGTCCATGTTGCCTGATTGAATAAAGGCTTTTTGACTAAATGGTAGCGAGTAGGCATTGAGGGTCATGAGAAGTGGCAAGAAAGGAGTGGGGGCTGGGAAGATGGTTTGGTGGTTAAAGCGCTTGCTATCCAATCCTGACACTGGAATTTACATCTCCAGTACCTGTGTAAAGCCAGATGCACAGGGGCACACATGGTGGTGAGAGGAGCAGTCAGGAGACTTCCAAAGCTTGAGCGGCAACAAACAACAAGATAGACCTTATCTCAAACAAGGAGGGAGAAGAGGACCAGCCCCCTGAGGCTGTCCTCTGACTTACACACACAGTAGGTGTGTGGAGACTCCAGACTGATCTCCCGACATGCTGCTCCTGCCCAAGGGGAAAGACCAGCAGGCTCTGGGGGTCTGGGAAGAGAGGCAGTGAGTCCTTCTCTGAATGGACATTAGCAGATATCACCCACATTGCTTCAGTGGGTTCTTTTCACTTCAGTACTTTTGTCTTCCCATTCCTGCTTGGCAGTAGGTTGCTGAGTTTCAGGTTGGCACTGATACTCTGCCTGGTGCTTTGATTGGACTGTATGTACCTTGAGTGATGGGGCAGGGTATGATGCTGAGGCTGGGCCAGGCCCCTGAGGGGGAAAGGGAAGAGCCTGGAACAGCTAGCACACTACCTTCCCATAAATGTCCCATGATCCACAGGGCCCTTGGGCAGGCCTCACACTCACTGTGAAGGCTCTGGAGGCTGGCATATTCCTGCTTTTTGTGAACAGGTCCATAGAAGGTGTGTCGACTGCTTAGTGTCTCACAGTGAGACAGAGGCAGGCTTGGTGTTAGAAGGAAGCTCTTCCCCCCTTCTTTGTTAAATATGAAGGTGGGGTCTGGCAGATGGTTCAGTAGACAGAGAGCTCACTGCTCATAGATGAAGGCGAAGACGAGGCCATAGGGGGATTGTGTGAAAACACATCCACAAGGGCACCTGGCTCACGGGCACAGCTCTGCTTGTATTCTGGAGGCTATGTCTGGGATTGCTTACGTGATACTGGCAATTCAAGCTCTGGGTGTGCCCTCAGGGCCTGTCATCCTGTCTCTTGGGCAGGACACACCTGACAGATTGATGGTCCTGTCCAATTGGACATATGGGTCATGATGGCTTCAGCTATAGAAAATATGATACTTTCTTCATGGTGCTGGGATGAACTTCCAAACCAGGCACAATTTATGGGCGGAACAGGATTTATTGCAGCTTACAGATCCAGGGGAAATTCCGTAATGGTGGAAGAAGCTGGCTCCCTTTCATATATCCATGCAGAGAGAAATACCCCCACCAGCACCCTAAGCAAGCACACTATGGGAACCCCAGGCAGAGCTCAAGCACTCTGTATACCTTGGGCAGTAATTCCAGATCCTCCCCCAAATATTCCTTAGGGCTGGACCCTAGCATCTGCACACAGTGACACCTCCTCTAGCCAGGTGGCTGGCTGGAGATCTAAATTGCAAAACTTTAATAAACTCCTGAATCTATTGGTGGAAATCCATTCAAACAGTCATAGACACCCAAACATGCAAAGAAGAAGCAGGGCTTTTTTTTTTTTTTTTGGTTGTTGTTGTTCCTGTGTCTCTCCATGGCAGGCATGCCGTGGAACCCATGTGGTACAGCTGAGTGCCGTCCCAGCCTGGGGGACTGCTCCAAGTCCAACAGGACAGCTGTTGTTCTTGGTCTGTTGTGTCCAGGTTCCAGGCTGGAGGAGACAGGGAGGCAGTGATGTGGGCTAGCCAGCTCCTTTCTAAATCCATCCTGTGGCTCCTGCCATCACCCCTGGTCAGACCAGCCTGTTACCAGTGAGGCTAAATGCCTGGTTACCTTGAAAAAAATTGGGGTTCTTTTAGTAAGGGAGAGAGAGGACCTGGGTGACAGTGACATCACCTTTGGGATTGGGTGGGATGAGTGAATAATGGCTACGAGAGGACAGAGTGGGAGGCACAGACACCTTGTCATGTCTGGGGGGCAGAATGGAGGGGATAGGGGGAGGGTGAGACCCTGCAGATGCACTCTAACGTGGACCATGGAATCGTTCTTGTGGGACCTTCCATGTGGCTTCTCTGCTCCATGTGAGCCTCTTAGACAGTCTTAGGTGCCGAGCCCAGGCTCCCTCTGAAGGCCTTGGAACCATCTAGACCTTACCGAACCTACCCCAGAGCGCCAGGACAAGGTAATTCTGCCTTTCAGGTAGCAGAGTCCACCCCTCAGGGACTCATCCCAGACAATTATCCAGTGGCCTCTGTGATCAGAGCCTAGCACTGCTGGAGGTCACATGATGGCTCTTCTCAGGAGAGCCCTGTCCCTGGGCCTAGCCCCCAAGGAGGAGAAGAGGGCTACTTCCCTCCCCACTCTTGGATGACTGCCTAGATCCCTCCTCCCCACGGGGCTGAGCCCGCAGAAGTGGGCCCCCTATCTCCCTGTCAACTTAAAGTGAGCTTGTGCCAGTCTGAGGAGGTGCTGTGGGTCTTTCCTCTCGCAGCCACTGCTCACTGCAGACCCTTTTCAGCAGCCCCAAGGAATCGCAGACAGCCCATGATGTAGGACAGAATGCCATTCCAGAGGGAGGGGGTCTTCCTGGGGGAGCACATTTTGTTTCTTATCCTTTTGATTTGATTTTATTTTTTATGGTGCTTGGGATGTAAGCCAGGGCTGCACCACCCAGCTCTCCTCTTCCTCTTTTCTATCTTGGGAGGGCTGAGAAGTGGGGCCAGAGTGATGGCCTAGCCTTTACACAGGCCTTGGCCCAGGTGACTCTTCTTTCCAAGTACCCCCAGGAGCAGCAGTCACATCTGTGGGAACCAGGACATCCTCCTTGCACTTTGTCTTGGGGGACTATGCAACTCCCAATCGTGGCTTGGCCAGTGTTCACTCAGGTCCGAGTGAGACTCAGATACGCCAGGGTGGGGAACCTAAGCAGGTTCACACACACCATGGCCCACCCTGCCCCCTCTATCCACTCCGTGCATGTTGGGACTACACACAACTGTTCCTAGTATATGCCAGGACACACGCTTATACCAGCATACACTTGAGTGCATGGTGTACATTCTCAAATACATCCCGTGCAGGTAGAGGCATACCGGGCCCTGGAGTGTGTGTGCATGCACGCCCCCTGCTCAGTCTATTCACATACACTGTGTGGTGTGCACATATTCCTCAGTGTTCACGAGCACATCCTAGTGTTTGGGTCCATGCACAAAGCCCTTGCTCACACACGTCACTGAGGCATACACACACAGGCATGCACACACACTCATGGGCCACGCGCAGCCTAACACGCAGTGCTTGCTCACCATTCAACCACCTGCACACAGATTACGATCTCAGAAACCAGGAACCAGAGCTTTTCTTGGAAGTCACAGCTGACATTGCGAGCTACAGACTGGTGCACAGCTGAGCCCAGCCTTCCGCGAGAAGTTCGGGTGCACGATCCGTCGGTCGGTCACATTCCCGATTCTCTTCCTCCAGGCATTGGCCAGGGCGTCTGGAGCTCCAGCCTGGCGGCTGCTGGGAGCTCAGAGGTCTCTGCAGGGGACGGGCAGGGCTGCCAGCGGGTGTGTGATCGGGCTGCACAGTGGTCTCGAGGAAGGACCCCCAGGCAGGAGTCAGCGAGTGCGGGGTCATGCTCCTGTCCTGAACCAGGTGGTGGCCCTTCGCTCCCGCGAGGATGCAGGGGAAAGATGAGCGCAGTGCCCAGCCCCAGGGAGGACGTCCGTAGGGCTCCCAAAGGGCTGCTGTCCCTGCTCAGCGCTTAGCTCGTGGGCAAGGTCTTCGCCAGAGTCCGCCTTTGGCCTCTCCTTCCTCGTCTGTGTCCCCGCGGGCCTGGCCGGGGTCCTGCCAGATCCCACCCGAGGCCCGCGCCGGGTGACCACCCCGCATCAGGTTCCCAAGGCTTCGCTGTTCCGGCCCGCGTCTCCGCTCCCAGGGTCTTTTGGGCGTGCCGGCCGCCGTCGCACCACTTCCTGCTTCGCGGGGCTCGCTGGGGCTCGTAGTCCGCGGGCCGGAGGCAGGCCGCGCGCCATTGGCCGGCGTCGTCGTCACGTGGCGTCTGGGCGAGCTCGGGAGCGCGCCGGGGCGGGGCGGGCGGCAGGTGAGGCGCGGGCGCGGGGCTGGGCGGGGACGCGCTCCTGCGCCCTGGAGAGCGGTTCCATGCCGTGCCGTGCTGCGCCGCTCCCCGAGCGGCCCTGCGCGCACTTGTTGGCTGCCGGAGGTGCTCCCGGACGCGTCCCCTCCGCCGCTTCTCCGGGACGTGGCGTACCCCTTGGCGCCCTGGGACTTGGCCCCCGTCGCTGCGCCGCGGCTTCACGTGGCCCTGTTCTTCGCCATCCCTGTGGCCTCCCCCCGGGGCCACTTGCTTTAGAATCGTGTCTCACCTCTCCTCCCCACCGGCAGCTTTCCACCCCAGGTGTCCAGGGTGGCAGCTAACTGACCCTCCTTAGCTATTGAAATTGACATTAACACGGAGGAGTCACGTGCACAGGTGGCCACAGGTTGGCGAGTGCAGGTAGGAACTCCCAGTAAGTTCTGTGGGCCGGAGCGCGCCCCTTTTGCCCACCCCTCCCCTACCCTGCCAGGTACCCTGCCAGGTGCCCTTCCAGCCACCGCTGGCACTGGTTCCTTCCTCCTGTGGGCCTGCCTGACTGTCCTCAGTTCATTACCTAGAGGCAGCCGGTCTGGACCGTGGTCACTTGCTCACCTCCCTGACCTCTCTGGGTATTTCCGGTCTCAGTTTGCTTCTACACTGCCACTTCTCTGCTTGCTTTCCGTGTATCTGTCGTGTTTGTGAGGCTGGGACCGTGAGGCCCCCAGTGTGGTGGGAAGATGCTGGTGAAGTTTGGTAGTGGTGGAGGGCCTCCAGGGGTTAATGTTTTCTGGTAGCTCAGTCTCACGCTTTAAGTCCATGGTAGAAATCTCATACAGCAAATGCTGGGACAATTTGTGGTCGCAGGTGGCCGGGGAGGCCCATAAATCCCAGAAGGCTTCCTGAAGGAAGTTGAGATTTAGCCAGGTCACCCCATCCCTGTGGAACTGGCGTGGCGCTGACCACCTAGCAGGCCGTGGCTGCTCACTTTGCCCAGCCAGCTTTGCCAGGTGGGCACACCCTTGTCTGTTCCAGTGCAGCTGCTCGGGTCTGGGAGCTCATTTGCAGGCCCCTAACCCATCTGTAGATGTTTAAATTGACATTAACTTAAAGAAGCCACATGGACAGGTGGCCTCTGGATGGAGCATGCAGGAGGGAGCAGGCTGCATGCAGAAGTGCAGTGTGGAAGCCCAGGATGTGGGAAGCTCCAGGCAGGGAATTGGGGACTCATCCTTTCAGGTGGCGAGAAAAAAGGCACAAACTGTGACCACAGGTGTAGCCAGCTGTTCTTTGCCAGGCTTAGATGTGTGATGGTGGCCTTGGAAGGGACTTCTCCAGGGTGTGAGGTTTGAGTGGGGTCAGGTGGCAGGGCATGGCAGAGATGACACTAATACCAGCCACACCCATTCAGCAGGTGGGGACCAAGTTCTGCTAAGTAATGTGATTGTGATCTCATCTCACAGATGTGGAGCGTAGGGCATGTGAGGAATGGGTTGAGGGTCCTACTGTGGAACTCTAAGGTGCTGCCCATGGGGCACAAGGCTTCTGAGATGCATTTGATCCTTCTGCAGCTTTTGGGAAAAATGCATGGTCGCCCAAAGCTTCTGTTTTCAGAGCACACTGGGGCTGCAGGATCTGTTTTTATCAGATGAGTGGATTTTCTCAGTCCAGCTGTATTCATTACATTCTTGAAGCTCTGATTTTGTGCCATGCCAGGCACAGTAGGCTTGCTGGCACTCTGAAGGTATACCTCCTTAGTTTCATCTGTGTGCCATTGTGCCTAACACTGCCAGGCTCCTAAATGGCTGCTGGCTCTGCAAATGGGGGACCTGGTGACTAGGGGAGGAGGAATGAACAGAAGGGAAGGAGGTGTGCCCTGTGCTGTCTTCTCCAGGGCCGCTGCTTCGTTTGCTCACAGCCAACTCGGATGTTTGGTTTGCTCTCTGGGCCTGGAATATTCCTATCCTCTTGTTCTGATGGCGCCAAAGCAGGCAGGGCAGGGTTACTGTTCCATATTCTTAGGTGAGACGCTTGCAGCTCATTCAGTGTGCTCACAGTGAACTCCACAGTCATTCATTCTCTGCCTCCTTAGCTGGGGCTCGGGATCTGGGGGTTCCTGGCAGATGCCTGTTGAAGGCATGGGGAGAGGCCATGATGGAGCTGACTGACCCTGAACTTGTGCTGATATCTCCACCATGCTTTTGCGCTGGTGTCTTCTATAGGAGGAGTCGCCCTGGCCCAGAGGACAGGGTCTGCTAACAACTATAAACAGGTGCCCTGAAGAGTTCTGTGAAGATCTTTGCTGATAGGTGCCCTCACCTAAGGAGCTGAGCTGGGGTGGAACCCCATGGAGGCCTTGGTTCGGGGTGCCCGTCTGCCATGCAGAGCTGTTCTCAGGAGCCTGTTGTAGCCATCTGCCCAGGCTTTCCCCAGCTCTTGGATTCTCCCGTCAATCTGAGGCTGGCTGAGTGAAGGGCAGCATGTCTTTCATGTGTCCTGCTTGGCCTCCCACCAGAGCATGCTGGGTATGGATGGGCCCTTTTAGGGCTTGAACTGGCTTTATGGCTGTTGCAGGCGTGCAAGTGATCGGCTAGGGGCAGACTACCCACCTGGACAGGTTCCCTAACAGGACCCTGGTTATGCAATCTGCAGCCAAGGCCTTGTCTCACAGGAGTAGTGTTCTGTATGGCTATACCAAGGCCAGCCCTTGCAGAAGGCCAAGGACCTGGAAGGAGGGAGGGGGCTGCCTGAAGGTTGTGCGCTCACAGAGCAGGGGCACAGAGAGTGATCAGGGAGGGAGTGTGGAGAGATCCACCTAACCCTGGGAAGTGCCCTGGATACTTCTGAAGCCTGAGTGGAAGCCTGAACATGGATTGAGGTGTCCTGTTGACATGGAGTCAGAGGAACAGCTGCAGTGGGCCGAGAAAGACCTGAGGGAAGTGATATGAGCAGGTGGCCTTTCAGGGAGTGCTGCTCTGGGAGCTTCTGGGCAGGCAGGGAGGCCTGGGCTTTGTTTGTAGCTGTTGGTACTGAGCAGGAAAGGATAGCTGAGGTTTGCGGATGAAGACTGGATATGGTGTTGTGTGAGGCAGGGAGCCCACCCAACTGTGTGGCAGCAACCTGAATGGTTCAGGCCAGTTTGTGCTCCAGGGCTCTGTGCTGCGTGGCTGGGACCCTAGTGGTGGCAGTGGCATTGTATACCCTTTGATGGGTTCATGGGTCAGCTGAGCTATGGGTTTCTGCAGAGAGCAGCTCTCCTGGACTGGAAATGAGCAAGTGGCCAGGCGGTCACACTGGCCCTGGGAGACCCTGGCTAAGTGCTGTGGCCCAATAAACCTTTATGATTTTCTTCCACTGGATCGATGGGAAATTGTCTTGTTTTCTGCCTCTGATTTCCCCTGAGAGGAGGAGCGGATCCCAGCCCTGACTCGTTTTGTGTCTTGGTGTGTGTGTGGTGTGAGCTCAGCATGACGGTGCCTTAGCTGTGAGGTGTTAACCTCGGCACTCCCCAGCCCTCCTGAACCCTGTCCTTTCATGCTGTTGGTGTGACCAGAGCCTCCCCAGGGGTGGGTGGAGTCACATCCATCTCAGAGATAGAGTGCCTCAGGGACATCACTGGAGGGGTGGGGAGTGCAGCTTCCCTCTACTCTACTCTGCTCTGGGCTGCCTCTAGCTCAAGACCACTCTGCTCTGTCCAGGTGGCCAGAGAGTGGTCTGTTTCTAAGTGGACTGCAGTAGAACTGACTGACTGTCATTGCTGTCTTTTGTCCCTGTAATCATTTCCACTGCCTGTTGACCACCCAACATCCACTTGGCACCCACTATTTCTTTAAATACTGCGTGACAGCAAACTTCTTAGGTTTGACTAACTTGCCACACAGTCACAGGGCTGTGAGGGACAGGCCCTGACCTGAACCCCAACATGTGACTCTGCACACCATTCTGCTAAGTGTTCTGCCCCACTGTCCACCTAGCATTCCTGTCCCCTGCTTTCTGGGAAGCCCAGATGGGAAGGAGCTAGACACACTGAAGTGACCTGTGAGTCCAAGGTCATTGGTGATGTGGTGTTTTTACTAATCTGCCTTGTGGCAATGACGTTCTCAAGCGTGGTGAGGGTTTGCAGGTCTGAAGATGTGAGTCCAGGCATGCGTATTGCATTTTTGATGGAGAGGGGAGGCAAGGGCAGACCGTGGGATTCCTACCCTCAGAGCTCACCAGTGTGGCAGTGGGGCTGGGGACTGTGTCTCTTGTGGAGTCAGACATCACCAGGCATTGGGCAGGAGCCATGCTCAGTATATATCTGTGTGTTGTGTGCCTGTGTGTCTTTGAACCCAACCCTGGGCTCACTCTGAAGAGTGCAGCTGAGCCTGTACTGATGAAATTCGGGATGCTGGTGGGGCGTGGTGTGGCGAGCACGAGAGACAGGCATTCCTCGGTGCTGGCGCTTCAGGGCTCTGACTAGGGGACCAGGGTACCTAGGATTGCAGGGATCTGGTCTGCATGGAGCCTGAGCTGGCGAGGCAGAGATACAGCAACAGTACCCTTCCTGCCCTGACTGGCTTTAGCCGCCTTGATCCATCATCCATTCTAGCCACGTCTTTGGGAAGGGACACGTTTTTAAGCCAGAAGCCCACAATCAGCCTCCCCACAGCCCTTCCTGGCTTGGCTGGGCTCTCAGCTCCGGCTTTTAGTGGCAGCACTAATGAGGAGCCGGCTTCATTTCTCAGAGTCTGGCCCCCTTCCCCATTGGCCTCTCCACAGCCAGGGTGCTAATGAGCTAGGCTTGGGGTGGGGGGAGGCAGGTGGAGTTGGGGTGGCCGCCAGAGAGAATGACAGTTCTCCCTGGTACAGAGACTCTTCCAGCTCCCAGTCTTCTTAGCACTTTCAGCCTAGGTCCCTTCCTTGTGCCGCCTCACCTGAGCAAGATATGGGTCCGGTCCTAATGTTCCTGGCTGGAAGTCTTTGCAGGCACCCTGTCCTCAACAGGAAGCCTGGCTTTTACTTGACACTGTAGCTTTTCCAGCGTTGGAGACCTGCATGGTCCACTTCCTAGGGCTGACCCCAGCCTTTCCTTGGTGTCTGCTGGGGCTGCCCCTCTGCCTGGAACAGCTTCAGCCAGAGACCCCCTTCCTGTTTTTCAGAGCTCAGCACAATGCTGCTGTGAGGAGGCCCCTGGCTTGTTCCTGGCCCTTGAATACATGAGGGCTTCAAGCCTTCAGGAAGCTGTCAGCTTCCTTGCTGGTTGTTCATTTCTTTCCACGGCTCTCCATGGAAAACTTTAGGGCCAGACAGGGTCTGCTTGTCTACCTCTTCAGCCCTAGCACAAGCAAACACCTGATGGATACCAATAAGACTTGTTTAAAGCCGGGCGTGGTGGCACACGCCTTTAATCCCAGCACTCGGGAGGCAGAGGTAGGAGGATTGCTGATGAGTTCAAGGCCACCCTGAGACTACAGAGTGAATTCCAGGTCAGCCTGGGCTAGAGTGAGACCCCACTTTGAGAAAAAAAAAAACAAAAACTTGTTTAGGTGCCAGCTAACACTTGGGCTGAACATTGTCTCTTCAGCTGTACTTTTGTTGCTCAGCCTCTGATGGCCCCAGGGCACCCACCCCTCCACAGGGTGGGAGGTGGTGTGGACCATGACAGCAGAGTGGTCCCCTTGCAGAGGACAGTGACCAGCTTGTCTTCGGGGCTCTGCTGCTGTCTGTGCAGTTTGCTCTTGTCACAGTTGGAGCACATCTCGGTGCTGTGAATGCAGGGGTCCTGGGCAGGGGCACAGGCCATGCTGAAGTGTTGGATGTAGGCAGTGCTATAGCCATCCTGGGGAACAGCCCACGACTTTGAGCAGGGCAGGGTGAGTGGTTTTCTCTGACCTGAGAGGTGATGTGGTCTCCCAAGACCTTAAAGCTGGCGTGGCAGAGCTGGAAGTAGCATCCAGTTGGGTTCAGCTATCATGCCAATGGTCTGTCTTCCCACACTGCTCCTCCAAAGTTACCCGCTCTGGATGGAGGTGCTTTAAATAAGTGGGTTTGATTTGCTCCCCAGAGCTGTTGGGGCCCTGGTCCCCCCTGCTGCCTGCATCAACCCCTGCTACTACCAGACAGCACTGACCTATTTATCCATTTCGTCATCTTTCAGGACAAGGGATGGTGGAGCTCGGAATCGTTCTGTAGCCAAATGCACCTCATCTGCCAACCGGGAATCAGGCTTGTGCTATCTAGCCCAGTGGCCCTGTTGCCGTGGGCTGTGGCCCTACCTTGCGTTGCCTTCTGGGTTCAACAGGACTTCTGTGTCTCTGCCCTCTGTGCCTGCTGTCTGTGTACCACCTGTATGAGGAATGCAGAGGCCAGGATGGGCTCTGTCCTGTCAGGTCAGGAGAGCCCCAGCGGAGCGGAGATTAAGATCAGCAGCCCTATGTCAGACAAGCTCTGACTGGAAGGCTGAGTTGTGGACCTGCTCAAGGCTGGGAATGCTCCTAGCAGACAGCCCGCACGTACCCATAGTGTGGAAGCAAAGGCTGGTGTTGGTGACTGTAGCCTGTGGCAGAAGGAGCTACACTAGAAGGCAGTGGGCCACGCTGCCCTCCTGAGAGAGGGGCTCTGGAAATCTTGGGTGATGAACATGGACTTGAGTGATGTGCATTCCCGTTGCCTGGCCAAGCAGCTTTGTGGTTTCAACAGGTCCCCTTCCTTTCTAGATATTCCTTCTTTTCCTCCTGGGGACCCCTGTTCCTCCATCTGCACAAGGAGATGTTGCACCGTGTGATAGCTCACTTCCTGATGCTTAGGGGGCAGGTGGAGGACACCATAGCTTGGAGACAGCTCTGCTCCCTGTCAGTGTGTGGCCTTGACAGGGGCTTGACATTCGGTGTCATTTTTTTCTTTAAAGTTATTTTATTTATTTATTTCAGAGAGGAAGAGGCAGATAGAAAAAGAGAGAGAAAGAGAGAGAATGGGCATGCCAGTACTTCCAGTCACTCTCTCGCGTTCACGTCTTAGTCACTACCCGAGTCACTCTCTCGCGTTCACGTCTTAGTCACTACCCCAGTCACTCTCTACGCGTTCACGTCTTAGTCACTACCCCAGTCACTCTCTCGCGTTCACGTCTTAGTCACTACCCCAGTCACTCTCTCGCATTCACGTCTTAGTCACTACCCCAGTCACTCTCTCGCGTTCACGTCTTAGTCACTACCCCAGTCACTCTCTCGCGTTCACGTCTTAGTCACTACCCCAGTCACTCTCTCGCGTTCACGTCTTAGTCACTACCCCAGTCACTCTCTCGCGTCACGCCTTAGTCACTACCCCAGTCACTCTCTCACGTCTTAGTCACTACCCCAGTCACTCTCTCGCGTTCACGTCTTAGTCACTACCCCAGTCACTCTCTCGCGTTCGCGTCTTAGTCACCCAGTCCAGTCACGCCTTAGTCACTACCCCAGTCACTCTCGTTCACGTCTTAGTCACTACCCCAGTCACTCTCTCGCGTTCACGTCTTAGTCACTACCCCAGTCACTCTCTAGCGTTCACGTCTTAGTCACTACCCCAGTCACTCTCTAGCGTTCACGTCTTAGTCACTACCCCAGTCACTCTCTAGCGTTCACGTCTTAGTCACTACCCCAGTCACTCTCTCGCGTTCACGTCTTAGTCACTACCCCAGTCACTCTAACTCGTTCACGTCTTAGTCACTACCCCAGTCACTCTCTCGGCGTTCACGTCTTAGTCACTACCCCAGTCACTCTCTAGCGTTCACGTCTTAGTCACTACCCCAGAGCGTTCACGTCTTAGTCACTCAGCGTTCACGTCTTAGTCACTACCCCAGTCACTCTCTAGCGTTCACGTCTTAGTCACTACCCCAGTCACTCTCTCGCGTTCACGTCTTAGTCACTACCCCAGTCACTCTCTAGCGTTCACGTCTTAGTCACTACCCCAGTCACTCTCTAGCGTTCACGTCTTAGTCACTACCCCAGTCACTCTCGTTCACGCCTTAGTCACTACCCCAGTCACTCTCTAGCGTTCACGTCTTAGTCACTACCCCAGTCACTCTCTCGCGTTCACGTCTTAGTCACTACCCCAGTCACTCTCTCGCGTTCACGTCTTAGTCACTACCCCAGTCACTCTCTCGCGTTCACGTCTTAGTCACTACCCCAGTCACTCTCTAGCGTTCACGTCTTAGTCACTACCCCAGTCACTCTCTCGCGTTCACGTCTTAGTCACTACCCCAGTCACTCTAGCGTTCACGTCTTAGTCACTACCCCAGTCACTCTCTAGCGTTCACGCCTTAGTCACTACCCCAGTCACTCTCAGCGTTCACGTCTTAGTCACTACCCCAGTCACCCGTTCACGCCTTAGTCACTACCCCAGTCACTCTCTAGGCGTTCACGTCTTAGTCACTACCCCAGTCACTCTCTGGCGTTCACGCCTTAGTCACTACCCCAGTCACTCTCTGGCGTTCACGTCTTAGTCACTACCCCAGTCACTCTAGCCCACGTCTTAGTCACTACCCCAGTCACTCTCTAGCGTTCACGTCTTAGTCACTACCCCAGTCACTCTCTGGCGCCTCTTAGTCACTACCCCAGTCACTCTCTAGCGTTCACGTCTTAGTCACTACCCCAGTCACTCTCGGCGTTCACGTCTTAGTCACTACCCCAGTCACTCTCTCGCGTTCACGTCTTAGTCACTACCCCAGTCACTCTCGCGTTCACGTCTTAGTCACTACCCCAGTCACTCTCTAGCGCGCGTACCCCTTAGTCACTACCCCAGTCACTCTCTAGCGTTCACGTCTTAGTCACTACCCCAGTCACTCTCTAGCGTTCACGTCTTAGTCACTACCCCAGTCACTCTCTAGCGTTCACGTCTTAGTCACTACCCCAGTCACTCTCTAGCGTTCACGTCTTAGTCACTACCCCAGTCACTCTCTAGCGTTCACGTCTTAGTCACTACCCCAGTCACTCTCAGCTCACGCCTTAGTCACTACCCCAGTCACTCTCGCGTTCACGTCTTAGTCACTACCCCAGTCACTCTCTAGGCGTTCACCCTTAGTCACTACCCCAGTCACTCTAGCGTTTCACGTCTTAGTCACTACCCCAGTCACTCTCTAGCGTTCACGTCTTTAGTCACTACCCCAGTCAGCGTTCACGTCTTAGTCACTACCCCAGTCACTCTCTAGCGCTCACGTCTTAGTCACTACCCCAGTCACTCTCTAGTGTTCACGTCTTAGTCACTACCCCAGTCACTCTCTACCTTAGTCACTACCCCAGTCACTCTCTAGCGTTCACGTCTTAGTCACTACCCCAGTCACCCCTTAGTCACACCCCAGTCACTCTCTAGCGTTCACGCCTTAGTCACTACCCCAGTCACGTCTTAGTCACTACCCCAGTCACTCTCTGGCTCACGTCTTAGTCACTACCCCAGTCACTCTCTGGCGTTCACGTCTTAGTCACTACCCCAGTCACTCTCTAGTGTTCACCCTTAGTCACTACCCCAGTCACTCTCTAGCGTTCACGCGTCTTAGTCACTACCCCAGTCACTCTCTAGCGTTCACGTCTTAGTCACTACCCCAGTCACTCTCGGCGTTCACGTCTTAGTCACTACCCCAGTCACTCTCGCTCACGCCTTAGTCACTACCCCAGTCACTCTCGCGTTCACGCCTTAGTCACTACCCCAGTCACTCTCTAGCGTTCACGCCTTAGTCACTACCCCAGTCACTCTCTACCCGTCTTAGTCACTACCCCAGTCACTCTCTAGCTGCGTTCACGTCTTAGTCACTACCCCAGTCACTCTCTGGCGTTCACGTCTTAGTCACTACCCCAGTCCCCTTAGTCACTACCCCAGTCACTCTCTCACTACCCCAGCGTTCACGTCTTAGTCACTACCCCAGTCACTCTCAGCGTTCACGCCTTAGTCACTACCCCAGTCAGCTCACGTCTTAGTCACTACCCCAGTCACTCTCTAGCGTTCACGTCTTAGTCACTACCCCAGTCACTCTCTAGCGTTCTCACGTCTTAGTCACTACCCCAGTCACTCTCAAGCGTTCACGTCTTAGTCACTACCCCAGTCACTGGCGTTCACGTCTTAGTCACTACCCCAGTCACTCTCTCGCGTTCACGTCTTAGTCACTACCCCAGTCACTCTCTAGCGTTCACGTCTTAGTCACTACCCCAGTCACTCTCTGGCGTTCTTAGTCACTACCCCAGTCACTCTCAGCGTTCACGTCTTAGTCACTACCCCAGTCACTCTCTAGCGTTCACGTCTTAGTCACTACCCCAGTCACTCTCTAGCGTTCACGTCAGTCACTACCCCAGTCACTCTCTCGCGTTCACGTCTTAGTCACTACCCCAGTCACTCTCGCGTTCACTACCCCAGTCACTCTCTAGCGTTCACGTCTTAGTCACTACCCCAGTCACTCTCTAGCGTTCACGTCTTAGTCACTACCCCAGTCACTCTCTGGCGTTCACGTCTTAGTCACTACCCCAGTCTCTCGCGTCACGCCTTAGTCACTACCCCAGTCACTCTAGCGTCACGTCTTAGTCACTACCCCAGTCTCTCTCGCGTTCACGTCTTAGTCACTACCCCAGTCACTCTCTCGCGTTCGCGTCTTAGTCACTACCCCAGTCACTCTCTAGCGTTCCGTCTTAGTCACTACCCCAGTCACTCTCTAGTGTTCACGTCTTAGTCACTACCCCAGTCAGTGTTCACGTCTTAGTCACTACCCCAGTCACTCTCTCACGTCTTAGTCACTACCCCAGTCACTCTCTAGTGTTCACGTCTTAGTCACTACCCCAGTCACTCTCTAGTGTTCACGTCTTAGTCACTACCCCAGAGTGTTCACGTCTTAGTCACTACCCCAGTCGCGTTCACGTCTTAGTCACTACCCCAGTCACTCTCTCGCGTTCACGTCTTAGTCACTACCCCAGTCACTCTCTCGGCGTTCACGTCTTAGTCACTACCCCAGTCACTCTCAGTGTTCACGTCCCCAGTCACTACCCCGCCTTAGTCACTACCCTCTAGTGTTCACGTCTTAGTCACTACCCCAGTCACTCTCTAGTGTTCACGTCTTAGTCACTACCCCAGTCACTCTCTCGCGTTCACGTCTTAGTCACTACCCCAGTCACTCTCTAGCGTTCACGTCTTAGTCACTACCCCAGTCACTCTCTCGCGTTCACGTCTTAGTCACTACCCCAGTCACTCTCTCGCGTTCACGTCTTAGTCACTACCCCAGTCACTCTCTAGTGTTCACGTCTTAGTCACTACCCCAGTCACTCTCTAGTGTTCACGTCTTAGTCACTACCCCAGTCACTCTCTCGCGTTCACGTCTTAGTCACTACCCCAGTCACTCTCTCGCGTTCACGTCTTAGTCACTACCCCAGTCACTCTCTCGCGTTCACGTCTTAGTCACTACCCCAGTCACTCTCTAGCGTTCACGTCTTAGTCACTACCCCAGTCACTCTCTCGCGTTCACGTCTTAGTCACTACCCCAGTCACTCTCTCGCGTTGTATCTTAGTCACTACCCCAGTCACTCAGCGTTCACGTCTTAGTCACTACCCCAGTCACTCTCTAGCGTTCACGTCTTAGTCACTACCCCAGTCACTCTCTAGCGTTCACGTCTTAGTCACTACCCCAGTCAAGTCAGGGTATTGCTTGTCCACCTGTTTACTAGTTTCACATCTCCAGGTCACTGACTTCACTGAGCTCCTGGACTGTCCCTTGCGAGCATCCCTGGCAAGGAAAGGCTGATGGGAACTGAGGTTCACTTTGCTCACTTCCCAAGTCATCATCAGTGGTAATCCTTTAATGCAGGAATGTTTTTGGATTGAGTTTTCAGAAGTGCGTCCTGGGTAGTAAGTCTTCAACAGATAGGGGCTTTGCAAGCATTTCCTCTCTCATGGGGAGTCATCTTTTTCCTGTGTTGGTAATGTGCTTTGAGTCACGCAAATTCTCAATTTTGATAAAGTCCCATCTGTCTATTTTTTCTTTTGTTCTCTGCTTTTAGTATCATAGCTAAGATACATTGCCAAATCTAATTTCATGAAGTTTCCCCTACGTTCACAGCTTTAGCTTGTACATTTAGTTCTGTGATGCATTTGTCTAGTGGTGTAAGTTGAGAATCCTGGGGCATACATGTGGCTATGCTATTTATTTATTTATTTATTTACTTATTTGTTTGTTTGTTTGTTTGTTTTGCATGCACGTGTGATGTGTGTGGTGTATGCACTTATGTTTAGACATGTGAACCCCTTTGTGTACCTGGAGGCTGGAGGGGAACATTGGAGGTCTTACTGACTCCTGCTGCTAGTTTCACACGCCTCTTATTTTCCAGTCTCTGTTTTCCCACCGAGCTGGGGTTGCAGATGCATGCGGCCATGCCCAGCTGTTTATGCAAGTGCTGAGGAATTGACTTCAGGCGCATGTGCTGGCGCAGGAAGCAGTCCTTACTGCTGAGCCATCTCTTCAGCTCCTGGATGGGGGTGTTTCTAGTACCATCTGTTGGAAGGCTGGTTCCTTCCTTGATGGATGGCGCTGGCACTCTTGGCAATGACCACTTGGCCACATACACAAGAATTTGTTCCCGGGCTCCCCGCTCTGGTCTGTTGGTTGTGTGTCTGACTTTATGATACTGCCACATTGTTTTGATGGCTGGAGCATGGAGCAAGTTTGGAAGTCTGAAAGTCTAAAGTCCATAACCTCTAACTATTCATTTTCTAGATTGCTTTCGCTCCCGGGGTTATTGTTCACTTTGGAATACCTTTTTCAGGTCATCTCTCTGTGAGAATCTCTGGTCCTCGTCCAGAGCAATGGGGTGAGGATGTGGGCTGGGCACTGTGTTGAGGCCCTTCCTCCTGGCACTGCTCAGAAGCAGGTTGCTTCTGTAGACATGGTGTGTGAACAGCTCCAGGCTAGGCGCTCCCTCCTCAGCAGCCCAGTGGACTTCTCAGGAGGCTTTGATGCCACCCTCCTACCTGGCGGAGAAGCAGTGGAAGGTCGGGCTGCCCACCTGAAGAGCCTGTTGATGCCATTCCACGTGTGTCTCCTAGACTGCCCCAGCGGTCCTGCGGCAACCCCTCCGCAGAGGCACGCCCCTCCCCGCCCCTGAAGGACCTGTCCTCTGATCTTGAGCTTGTAGGTTTGTTTCCTGTTTTCTCCAAACATGAAGTTTTGGTTCTTAAGTTCTTTCGTTGTTTGCCTCGGGCCTCTGTGTTGTTTTAGTCTGGTTTCTAGAAGGAAACAGGGAAAGGCATGCTTGTATGTATGGCAGCTTATCCTGTTGTTGGTGTCATTCCATCGGTGACCTGGAAGGGTGCAGTTAGAAGCTCTTAGCAAAATCTCACTCACACCCTTACTCCCCTGCTTCAAGAGCAGGCTTTCTAGCCCTGGCATGGCTGGGGTGGAGATGGTGCCAGCCAGGCTCTGAGGGAGACGTGGACCAGGCCAGCTGCCCTCAGCACCTCGGACAGCACCTCCAACTGCCTGTCTCTGCAGCTTGTTTTGCCCACCCGTCACTTGGTCTCTGGTTGAGTGAGGGAGGTTCAGAGATGCCCTGGTGTCACAGCCACTGGCTTGGCCTGCTGCTTAGCACCAGCAGGTACGTGTGTAGCTGGGAGGGGCTATGAGGTGGGGAAGAGCCTTGGAGTGGTCATTAGGGGATGAGAGGAGAGGGAAGGGCCGAGGTGTACAAGTAACAGCTGTCCCTGTCATAGGCTCATCACCTCATCTGGAGGGGAAGGCAGAACAGGCTTCACGTCTGTCTTATAGGAGAGCACTGAAGCTGAGGGCAGGGCGTGCCCTCGGAGTTAGAAGGTGGATGTCTTGAGAACTCTGCTGGTGAGTATGTTCCTAGGGGTGGGTCTTGTTGATACGGAGCCCTGGCCCCAGACTGCGCTATTCTCTGTCTTCCCTCTGGCCGCTTCCCTACCCAGGGATAGTGTCTCCTCAGGTTATTTGGGAGCCTTTGAATCTCTCTGAACTGGCCATAGCTCTGTGCTCCTTGACTGAGTTTTCTGGGCTTCTGGTGGAGTTGTGGGTGCTAGCCAGGACCTTTTTCCTCTGGCCTCCACCAATGATCTTAAAAAAATTATTTTTTTTTTAGAGAAAGAGGGAGAGAATTGGCATGCCAGGGCCTCAGCCACTGCAATCAAACTCCAGTCGCTTGAACCACCTAGTGGGCATGTGCGGCCTTGCACTTGCCTCCCCTTTGCTACATCAGTGATCTTGCTGTGAACCTCCCTCAAGCTGTTGGCTGGCCACCTGTACCAGTGTCTCCCTCACTTAGTCTCAGAAGCTGAGTTTGTTGGGAAGGTTTTGGTTTCAAGCTGATGTTGTCTTGGGGGGGCTGGCTGAGCTCTCCACCTGGCCATGCAGACTAGCACCTGGCTGGCGCCTCTTGAGACTTAGGTGGGTGACTGGCTGCTTCTCTTCAGAGACCTCTTCCAGGCTCCTGAGAGCTGCCCTGGGCATAGCTAGCATATAGAAGCCCTCCCCCCGGGCCACCACCCCATCAAATTAAGCTTGTGCCTGCTTCTCTGTGGCTGCTCCCAGCAGTGGCCAGAACCCGGTGGGCAGGGCAAGGGCAGCTTTGGTAGCAGAGAGATCTGGGGCTGGAGCCCATCTTGGCTTCCTATAAGCTATAGGAAGCTATAGGCCACTGCTGGGAGCAGCCACAGAGAAGCTAGAACAGGTACCTGCGTGTTCGCAGCCCAGGTCCCCATGAGTGCAAAGACAGGCACAAGTTTAATTTGATGGGGTGGTGGCCCAGGGGGAGGGCTGCTGTATGCTCACTATGCCCAGGGCAGCTCTCTGGAGCCTGGAAGAGGTCTCCCAAGAGAAGCCTAGGACCAGCCCTGTCTTCTCCGAGAATCAGGCTGTTGCTGGGAAGTGATGACTTTCCATCCCCATGGGCCCAAAGCCTGCTCGCTTCTTTCTCTTGTGGAAGGCCAGGCTCCATGGTTGAAGGTAGTTGCTCTTGTGCTTGAGAGAATGAGGCCACACCTCTCTTCCATGTGGCCCTGTCTCTCCAATTCCCAGCCAGATCTTGCTTTCCAGGAGCTGGGGGCCATGCAGCTGTGTGGGTGGGGCTCCCCATCTGTACCCTTGTGGCTCGGACACTGTTGTTCCTCTGCCATCTTGGGAGGAAGGGACTGGTTGTTGGGGTAGGCAGCAGCTGGGCTGTGGGCAGAGCCAGGGGTACCACACCGGCCTCCTGTAGTCCTCGAAGGGAGGAAGGCAGCCCTGGCAGGTGGGGGAGAGAGAGGAGTGTGCACTACTGGCATTTAGACCACCCTTTTGTGTTGGTAGTGATCGTGCTTCTGTTGGCAATTCTAAGCGTTATTTTGCAAGGTGCCTGGGGGTGCCCACTGCATTCTGTTGATATGGAGTCAAGAGTTGCTATAACAACACAGATTCATATAATTGCCATTTCCCTCACCAGGTCCTTCTCTGGCACTCAGTTGCACACACATGGTACATATATTTGTACGTGCATGTGTGCAGAAGCTAGGGGCTGCACAGGGGTGTGCTTCTTGCCCCACCATGGCACTGTACCTCAGAGCATGTGGCCTCTGTTTGAGGGTTATCAGATGGTCTGCTCCCCAAGGGGAGGATTCTTGCATCTGAGCTGTGCTCTGTGACTCAGTGTCTCCCACATGTGTGAACCCAGTACTGAGGCCAGGTACTTCTGGCCCTAGTTGGCATAGAGTTGGTGGGTTCGCAGTGGTAGGATATGAGGCAGAGCCAAGGCCTGCTTGGGCATGGTGCTGGCTGAGAAGGTGTGTACATGCACACATATGTGCATGTGGGGGAGGAGGAAAGGAAGCACATTGGAGGGTTTTAAGGTGTCTTCACCCTCTATTTATGAACAAGTGTTTCATCTTATTTCCCAAGAGGTAAAACCTACTCCTCATAGAAAACTCACAAACAGGGCAGGAGGGATGGCTTAGCAGTTAAGGCTCTTGCCAGTGAAACCAAAGGACCCAGGTTCAATTCCTGAGCACCCACGTAAGCCAGCTGCACAAGGAGGTGCATGTGTCTGGAGTTTGTTTGCAGTGGCTGGAGGCCCTGGTGCGCCCATTCTCTCTCTCGTATTTACCTCTTCCTCTTTCTCTCTCTCTCTCTCTCTCTCTCAAATAAATGAGTACATGAATAAAATATTTAAAAATCCCATTTAAAAGAAAAAAGGAAACTCACAAACAGATGAAGGACATACACTCTGTGGTCCCCATCGCCTGGTGTTAATCACTCCAACTTTAATCACTGAAACAACTGTTAATCAAGAACTCTGGAACTTTCTTCCCAGTCATCTTTCTCTTGTGGGTATCTCCCATGCAGCTTGTTTTGTACATTTCCTGTCCCTGACAAGCAGGGCCTTCCACTGGATGGGTGATTGGCAGGGGAAGCAGTGCTAAGCTGGAGACCATGAAGTGGCCTTCCAGTGTGTGGCCAGTGGGTTGGAGGTCTGCTGGGAGCTTGAGGTCATGGACATGGGGAGCATAGATGCTCTGGAAGGGGGACCCATAACCTGGGGTTGTCATTTCCTGACACAGCAGGAGGCAGGTTCTAGGCCCATGGCATCCCTGAGAATCCCACCTGCTCCTCTGCTGTGTGCTGCCCTCCCTCTTGCATCCACAGCTTCCCTCCTCTGGCATGCCTACCCCAGAGCCAGGCCAGGCCACATTGCTGACATGCTGTGGCTTTGGCCTTGTCACTGCATCTGTGTCTCATTTTCTTACCTGTAACCTTTTGGGAAATGAGTTAATGCATCTGAGGAGAATCTGGAACCAGGTAAGTGTATAACCAAGGTCAAAAGGTAGAGTGCCCCCCTCACCCCATCTTTGTCAACTTGGTCTTTTTTGTCATTGTCCTGTGATCTGGAAGTTTCCAGTATAGGAGAGCGCTGGATTTCCTCCCTGCTGGGCAGCTCAGGGGCTTCTCAGACCTGGGAGTGTAGAGTGGGCACCAACTTCTCCCCTGGGGATGGCGAAGTCCTGCTTGAGCTGCTGTGCTTGTGAAGGCTCTCTTGTCAGCAGTTCTAGCTGGGCTTGATGTGGGTCTAGCCTGCTCCTCGGGCCACATAGTGTGGGGCTATAGGCTGCTGAGTGGGGTTCAGGGGACTGTGGCATCAGAAACCTGATGCTAGCTGTGGTGTCGTTGCTCCCCTCTTTCTGGCTCGAGATGCCTGCTGGCACTGCCCCCTGAGGGAGAGAAATGTTTTCAAGTGTTTGGAGGTACCTAATTCATGCTGGGTGCAAGGTGCAAGGATGGACAAACCTCCGCATCACCTTCCCCAGGGCTACTGGAAAGAGCTGGGTGGCTTTGTTCATTTAGAAGCCATGAGCCATTTTTCTTTTGCTGGCCTCTTGGACCCTGTGTGCACACTAGCTTGTTAGCCCATTGTGGTGGTTTGATTCAGGTGTCCCCCATAAACTTAGGTGTTCTGAATGTTAGGTCCCCAGCTGATAGAGATTTGGGAGTTAAAGCCTCCTGGAGGCAGTGTATTGTTGGGGGTGGGCTTATGGGCATTATAGCCAGCTTACTCTTGCCTGTGTTTGGCACACTCTCCTGTTCCTGTTGTCCACCTGATGTTGGCCTGGAGGTGGTATCCACCTTCTGCTCACTCCATCATTTCCCCCTTCCATCATGGAGCTTTCCCTTGAGTCTGTAAGCCAAAATAACCCCCCTTTTCCCCACAAGCTGCTCTTGGTCATGTGTTTTCTGCTAGCAATGCGAACCTGACTGCAACAGTAAAGTTGGTACCAGAGGAGTGGGATTGGTGCTGGTAGAAACCTGACTCTAGTTTTGGCCTTTTAGAACTGCTTTGCAGGAAGATGTGGATGAATTTGAAGTAGTGGCCTAAGAGACGCCTTGCAGTGCTGGAAGTACAGCTTGATGGACTATTCTGGTCAGAGTTAAAAGACCTGAATGCAGTAAGAACTATGGACTGTGAGGTTGGCTCATGAGGGTGAGAAAGAGCTTTGCCTGGACTGGGCTAGAAGCAGTTTGTGTGAGAGGCTTGCTGTTATGTCTATGTTCTGAGAATTTGTACAGGGTTGCTTTGCATAGAAATGGACTGGTGTGAGCAGAGAGATATGGCACAGAAAAAATGAAATCTTTGGGCCCCAAACTGCTGCCCATTCATTTGCAATTGTCTAAGAGATTACAATCATTGAGATTGGGCCAGCTGACCTGCATTGGGACAACAGGAAGAATGCAGACTCTTTTGAAGGAGCCTAAATGCTGAAGGAGTGTCCTGTTCTTCAAAGTGTTCTTTATTCCTCCTTGGATTAACAAATTGGCACCCCACCTGGTATTATGGAACATAACAAATGCAGGAAAGAGAGGGTCATTGTGTTTGCAACATGGTTTTGTATTTTGGAAATGGCCATGGGCAGTGCCAAGCAAGCTTGTTGGATCACCTGTGTGGAGACCCTATGGAACCATGAGGATAAATTGTGGGTTGCAGTAGAGACTCAATGGAGATGCCAGGACTATGGGATGGCTGCCAAGGAAAGCTGCCGGCACCGGATGAAGTTTTCCAGGACCATGAGTGGCCTAGCTGGAGGGACGGAATTGGAACTCCAGAGACTTGTTGCTTGTTAGAATTATCAGACTTGGAGATTTGGCTATAGAGTCTGAGGTTTACCCTGGTTGTTTTAAATCTTGTGTTGGTTGAATATTTCTTTGCTTTGCCCAGTGCCATCTTTTGCAGTGTGGGTGTTTATTCTGTACCATTATGGGTCTTTTGGCTTTTTTTTTTTTTTTTTTTTTTTGGTATTGTGGCTCAGTTAAAAGATATTAGACTATGTGAAAGTTTGAATACCATTGGGATTGATTAAAAACTATGGAAACTTTTAAGGCTGGATAAATCCATTGCATTTTATATCATACATGGTTATCAGTTTATGAGGGTCAGGGATGGAATGTGGTGGTTTGATTCAGAGGTCCTCCATATACTTAGGTGTTCTGAATGCTAGGTTCCCAGCTGATGGAGCTTTGGGAATAAACATATCCTGGAGGCAGTGTTTTGTTGGGAGCAGGCTTATGGGTGTTATAGCCAGTTTCTCTGTGCCAGTGTTTGGCACACTCTCCTATTGCTGTTGTCCATCATTGATGCTGGTGAGGAGGTGATGTCCACCCTCTGCTCATATCATCATTTTCCCTGCCATCATGGAACTTCCCCTTGAATCTGTAAGCCACAATAATCCTTTCCTCCCACAAGCTGTTCTTGGTCAGGCTATTTCTGCCAGCGACGAGAATCTGACTGCAACACCTGTCTATTGGAGTCTTGGCTCCTCTGATCAGTGACTCCACGTGTGAGCACACCAGTTATGGATGTGTGGGATGTTGCACTCAGCTGTGGAGAGGGTTGGGGTTTCAGGGCTGGAGATGGGGGGAAGGTTCATGGATTGGGGAGAAGACTACTCTGCAGCCATGAGACACTTGTTCTCAAGTGTGATGCTCAATCTGTACTGCAGCCACCCTGCCGTGGGGTTGTGGAGTGGGATCTGGGGCGTTGATCAGCCTGCCGTAGGGATGAGTGCGATCTGGGGTGTTGACCACCCTGCTGTGGGGTTGTGGAGTGTGATCTGGGGTGCTGACCACCCTGCCGTGGGGTTGTGGAATGTGATCTGGGGTGTTGACCACCCTGCCGTGGGGTTGTGGAGTGGGATCTGGGGTGTTGACCACCCTGCCGTGGGGTTGTGGAATGTGATCTGGGGTGCTGACCACCCTGCCGTGGGGTTGTGGAATGTGATCTGGGGTGTTGATCACCCTGCTGTGGGGTTGTGGAATGTGATCTGGAGTGTTGACCACCCTGCCGTGGGGTTGTGGAGTGCGATCTGGGGTGTTGATCACCCTACCGTGGGGTTGTGGAGTGGGATCTGGGGTGTTGATCACCCTGCCGTGGGGTTGTGGAATGTGATCTGGGAGTGTTGACCACCCTGCCGTGGGGTTGTGGAATGTGATCTGGGGTGTTGATCACCCTGCCATGGGTTTGTGGAGTGGGATCTGGGGTGTTGATCACCCTGCCGTGGGTTTGTGGAGTGCGATCTGGGGTGTTGATCACCCTGCCGTGGGTTTATGGAGTGGGATCTGAGGTGTTGACCACCCTGCCGTGGGGTTGTGGAGTGCGATCTGTGGTGTTGATCACCCTGTCGTGGGGTTGTGGAGTGGGATCTGGGAGTGTTGATCACCCTGCCGTGGGGTTGTGGAGTGCGATCTGGGGTGTTGACCACCCTGCCGTGGAGTTGTGGAATGGTATCTGGGGTGTTGACCACCCTGCCGTGGGGTTGTGGAATGTGATCTGGGGTGTTGACCACCCTGCCGTGGAGTTGTGGAATGGTATCTGGGGTGTTGACCACCCTGCCGTGGGGTTGTGGAATGTGATCTGGGGTGTTGACCACCCTGCTGTGGGGTTGTGGAGTGGGATCTGGGGTGTTGATCACCCTGTCGTGGGGTTGTGGAGTGGGATCTGGGGTGTTGATCACCCTGCCGTGGGGTTGAGTGCGATCTGGGGTGTTGACCACCCTGCTGTGGGGTTGTGGAGTGCGATCTGGGGTGCTGACCACCCTGCCATGGGGTTGTGGAATGTGATCTGGGGTGTTGACCACCCTGCTGTGGGGTTGTGGAATGTGATCTGGGGTGTTGTTCAGCCTGCCGTGGGGTTGTGGAGTGGGATCTGGGGTGTTGTTCAGCCTGCCATGGGGTTGTGGAATGTGATCTGGGGTGTTGACCACCCTGCCGTGGGGTTGTGGAGTGCAATCTGGGGTGTTGATCACCCTGCCGTGGGGTTGTGGAGTGGGATCTGGAGTGTTGACCACCCTGCCGTGGGGTTGTGGAATGTGATCTGGGGTGCTGACCACCCTGCCGTGGGGTTGTAGAGTGGGATCTGGGGGTGTTGACCACCCTGCCGTGGGGTTGTGGAATGTGATCTGGGGTGCTGACCACCCTGCCGTGGGGTTGTAGAGTGGGATCTGGGGTGTTGACCACCCTGCCGTGGGGTTGTGGAATGTGATCTGGGGTGCTGACCACCCTGCCGTGGGGTTGTAGAGTGGGATCTGGGGGTGTTGACCACCCTGCCGTGGGGTTGTGGAATGTGATCTGGGGTGTTGACCACCCTGCCGTGGGGTTGTAGAGTGTGATCTGGGGGTGTTGACCACCCTGCCATTGGATTAGGAGTGGGATCTTGGGGTGTTGACCACCCTGCCGTGTGGTTGTGGAATGTGATCTGGGGTGTTGACCACCCTGCCATGGGATTAGGAGTGGGATGTGGTCAAGGAAGAGTGGGGCTTCAGACCTGGTTGCATCCCTAAACCTCCTTTGCCTCCATTGGGACCCATGTTTCCCATGTGTGTCACAGCATTTCCGTGAGTTCCCTCAAACCAATCCTCCTGCTCCTGTCGCTCAGAGGAGAAGCCACAACTGGGGACCCACCTCCTGGTATTTGGCTCTTCATGCTAGCCTCCTCACTTCCTTCCCCTGCTGCCTGCCTTGCCTCTGCAAGTCTTTATGGTTGCAGCCTGCTCTGGGCTGGTGGCTGGGACTGAGTGAGGGTGAGTAGCCTTGGGAGAAAGCAGGCTTTGGGCTGCCTAGTCTGAGAGTCTGTACAGTTAGATTGGCCAGCTGGGTGCTCATAGGGTCACGGGTGTGGTGTAATGTTTTATTTTATTGAGTGACTAGCTTTACTAATTTAAGGACCAGGGCCTTGAGAGACCATGTGTTGTACACTGTGACCTATGCAGATAGTGCCTGGGGCTGCCTTGTGGACTGAGTCTTGTGGGGCCCAGGGAAGCTGGTAGCTGGCTCAAGGACCTGTGCTGTCAGGGCCTGCCCCATCCTCTACTGGCCTGACCTCCTCTTCCGATACAGGCTTAGTGTCATGTCTGCTGTGCCTTGCCTGCCTGGCACTATGGTGTCCTCTTGCTCCTCTGCCCTTGGGGTACCCTCCTGTCCTCACCTTTGAGTACACAGATGTCCAGATGGTGCCCATGAGCTGGCCTGGTGACAGGCTTGCTTGAGTGCGATGACAGCGTGGTGCTCCTGATGGAGGGTGTTTTATTCCCAGACAACCCATGGCTTCCCTGCAGGAAAGGTTCAGGCACCGTTGGTGTTTGGGAACTTGCCTGACCTGGGGCCCTGTAGGTTTTGCTGGATGTAGATTAGCCTAGCAATAACAGTGATAAATACATATGTGTGCATGTGTGCATGTTGAGAATTATGCCTTTTAGGTACTTTACCATGACCCTCTTTGTCATTCTCCCCCTCCAATTCTGGTTCCTTGTGGTCCCTCTATCCTTTTCTTAAATTGTCTGCATTTGAGAGAACTCTCCAGGGCCCTGGAGTTCCCACTTCTAAAGCAATTTGCTCGGAAGCCCTGACTCCAGTGAATAGACTTTCGTCTTTTCATTCTTCTCTGGCCATCTGAATTTTAGCACGTGTTTCAGCGTGGGGGTTTGGGCTCCACAGCCTGCTGCTCTCCCTGTGGCTGTCTGGGTCTTGGGTTCCCTCTGAGGGAAAGCAGGCTCTCAACGGCATGCTGACTGGAGGTCCAGATGTCCTGTTTATGTTTCTGGATATTGTGAAATGTGGTCTTCTCAGGCCTTGCTTTCCTTCCTCCCTTCCCAGTTAACTCTGGGGGGGGGGCAGTTGTCACCGTGGATTTCTGACCCTGTTCGGCTTCAGACACCATGTGGCCAGGCCAGTTCCTGTCTTGGTCCAGGGTTCTTCGTCCAGCTCTGCCTCCACAGGTGGCTGAGTGGTTCTGGCCAGGTTCCCAGATCCCCTCCTGTTCAGCTTACAGCCAAGCAGTGCTTTGGGAAGGAGGCTGGCGGTGTGGTCATCACCAGTGCTGCTCTGCCCTTAGCACGCCGTGGTCTCAGGGCCCCACATGTCATAGTGCTCTAGCGTGCCCGGGACCTGGGCAGGTGTAGGGGTCTTTGTCAGGAACAGTGAGGGCCATGGTGAGCATTGGGCAGCTAACCTTTCCTGTGTTCTACGCAGTGGTCTTCAGTGTCTGAGTTCTGGTTTCTTGGACCAGATGGAGGTGGGTATGGTATTGAGATTGGTGATTTTTTTTTAATTAAAAAATTTTTTTTATTGACAACTTCTATACTTACTGACAAAAAACCATGATATTTCACTCCCCTCCCTCCCCCATTCCCCTTCAGAACTCCACTCTCCTGTCTTGTGTCTGACACTTCCAGCCCAAGCCCTTTTTTAGAGATGCCTGGTCAGCCCTTTGCTCCCCTAGTTTCTTTGGAAGGCTCTGTCTCTGGGCGTGGAGCTCTGGTCTGCTCTCCTCCTCAGCTCTTGGGGAGGCCACTCCACTGCCTTTGGCTGGTGTGGTGTGTGTGTGGGGGGGGGAAGGCTTGCCATGTGCGTTCCTGCAGTGTGAATGCACCTCTCCCCATCGGCGTCCAGGTCTTTGTAACCTTGTGTTTTCAGGAAGTTAGTGAACTATTCCCATGTGCCTCTTCTCCTGGGCTTTCTCTGAGCTCTTGGGTTTGTGGAGTGATTCTGCCTGGGTTGGTCCTGGCTGCTGTTACAATGTATAAGGAAATTTTATAAACTACAGGAATACGCTTCTCTGTCCTGAGATCTGCAGCTCTGAGGCCTGGGCACCAACAGGTGGTCCCTGTTGAGGCCTGTTTCAAAGATGGCACCTTCTCCCTGTGTCTTCATGTGTGGGGAGAATGAGGACCCTCTTTGGGAAGGGCTCTATCTAACCTCATGCACAAGGGCTCTGTCCTGTGGCCCAGTCATCTCTCGGTGGCCCCATCCCCCCATGCCATGCGGGTCCTGGAGGTGAGGGCGTGGGAAGACTGGGGCACCCAGCCTGCACAGATCCCTCTGCTGGTAGCGGAAGGTCTGCTCTCTCCAGCACCTCCTCACCTGGTTCTGTCCTCACCTCTGGGGCCCCAGGTGAGTGTGTGAGGACATCGCATATCTGAAAGCTTCTTGAGGCCACCTGCTTCTTCTTGGCCATCTTCTTCTTTAGTTTCAGTGTGGAGGTTCTAGAAGCCCATCTTCAAGCTTGCTAGGTCCCCCCCGGCAGGTCGAGTGGGTCTGCCAAGGAGCTCCTTGGAGGTGCTTTTCATTTCTGCTGTACTGATATTTTAGCATCTCCATTCAGCTCTGACAGTTCCATTTTTTTTTGTTTGAAACTCCCAGTGGTTCCAGTGTTTGGCCTCTGTCATTAGGGCCTGGCACAGTCATTTCAGGTTCCCTGATAGCTCTGGTTCTGACATCAAGCTCTCCAGTGACTCACACTTTTGACTTGCTTTGATTGGCTGACTTGTGCCAGACACGGTGAACAGCATCCGTATATGTCTTGTTTGCCAGGCCAATTATGTGGGGTTGAGTCCCGTTGGTTGGAGCGGGGATGGGGATACTTTATTCATGAGCCTGGTGGAGGTTGTCCACTGGCAGGATGGTCTGCCAAGTGAGTTATCTTCGATAAATCCTGTGTCGTCATATTCATGTTGTGGAGTGTGTCCCGGACCTCCCTTATGAAAGCATCCTGAACCCTTGCCAGGGGCAGAGGGCATCATCTTTGCTCTTGCTTAGTTCTGCGTGGCCTGCATGTTCCCGCACCATGGGTTGGCAGTTACCTGCTCTTAGCCTTCCAGCTTGGGCTTTGATGGCTCAGGGAGAGAGGACTCTTGACTTTCCCTGTGGGGCTGTGTGTGTCCTTGCTCACAGAGAGGCATTTGGAGAGCTCATGGTATGTAGGCCACCCCACTGGTCACGGTTCCTCTCGCCTGCCTATATACTGTGTCCCTTCCAGTCCCGGTTTCCGGCCACTCCATTGTCCTGAGCCCCTCCGCTGTGTTGAGGTTAGGAAAATGAGGGTTCAGTTTTAAAGCCGACTTCCAGTTGCTGGTGTGGCAGGGCGGAGCCTCTCTAACCATGGACTGCACAGCTCCAGTTGGTAGTGAGCTTGGAGTCTGGTCCCATGTTTCAGTGTGTGTGAATATTTTCCATGTCTTTTGGCCATATTTTTCAAAAGTCTTTTTCTCCATTTCCCCATAGCTTCTGTGAGCTCTTGATAGACCAGGGATATTATTAGCCCTTTGTCTCTGAATATGCTGCAAGTGGTTCCTCCCAGCCTGGCTTTGTCTTCTTCCTTGGCTGGGCTGAGCCGGGCTTGCTGCTTCCTGCCTGCTTCATGGCTGGCTGTGTCTCGCCTGTTCTTTTGTGGCCCCCTTCCTAGGACCCGTGCCTCCATGGCATTCTCTCTTTCTGCCTTCATGTCCGCTGCTTCACCTTTTGCACTGATAGCCATAGTCCATTTGGGGGATACTCTTTTTATGATGTGAAGCATGGATCAATTTTTATTTCTCCACATGGCTGAGCAGATGTCGCAGACCCACTTACGAAAAGCTCCTTGATCTCGGCTGCCGCATTTATCACACACTACACTCCCATAGTTGCAGGGGCCTATTTTTAGACTCTTCTCTGTCCCCTCGGTCTGTTTGTGTTTTCATGCACAGCGTGTTAATTATAGAGGCTTTCTAGCATTTTCAATAGCAGCTCCATCATGATGTCATCCACATAGCTGACACTCAACCCTTTCAAATGTACAATTCTGTGGTTGTAGTTTGTCCAGAGTTGTGTGCCCACTGCCACTACTGAAGTCTGGAACTTTTTCCATCTTTGTCCACAGTCCCTTCCTGCTCCGGGCCCAGCCCCTGCAGTCACCTAGCCTCTTGCTGTCTTGTATGTACGTCCTGTGGACAGTTCATGCAGGCAGAACCATGTAGCGAAGTCTGCCGGTGCCTGAATGCGCTTTCTCCATGGAATGCTCTCAACATTCGCCCACATTGTGGCATGTGCCAGTACCTCCTTCTCCAGGATCTGTTCAAGTGTGCCAGTTCTAGGCCTTTCTGTTTGTTTGGTTTTCTCCTGCATGTTCTCATAAGTTTGTTTCCCCACATGAATGTCTCTGTCAACTTGTCTCACTCCATAAAGGTGCTGTTGGTGCTCCTGGCGGGGTGGGAAAATTGGCATCATTGAGAAACAGAGCTGTGCCATTCAGGGACAAGGATATCCCCATGAAGCCCAGTATTTTTTTTTCAGTTTTTCAAGGGTAGGGTCTCACTCTCCAGCCCAGGCTGACCTAGAATTCACTATAGTCTTAGGGTGCCCTCGAACTCACAGTGATCCTCCTACCTCTGCTTCCTGAGTGCTGGGATTACAGGGTGTATTACCACGCCTGGCCTGGCGTCCAGGATTGTGTCATGCGTCAACTTCTTCCCCGTCCACTGGTGTCTGTGCTGCTGCCAGAGTGGGGTTTGCTTGACCGATCTGTCTTCCACTTGTGGAAGTTTGTGGGTGAAGGCTGTTAAGTTTCTGCATGGAAACATCCTGCCGCATCACCAGAGTCTCGTGTGTCTCTAGGGCTCTGCCTGCACTTGGAGACACAAGTTCATGCCGCTTCTGCACATGCCCCATTTCTCATTGATCACCATCCGCGGTCCTGGCTGCTCCACCACGGCATGCTGCACCCCTCCATCAGCATTTCAGGATGAAAGGTATGCACACCTGTTGAAGATAGCTGTTCATGGGGATGAGTGTGAAGTTTGTGTGTGCAGCACCCACACAGGACCTTGTGAGCCTTCTCCCATGTGGCTGCTAAGAAGGGATGTCACATCAATGGTCTTCCGAGTGCAGTGTGTTCCTAGAAGACTTTGAATCTGTCTCTTACTATTTAGTATTTTTGTGTCAGTGTTTATGACACTGGTTTTCAGTTTTCTTCTGGCTTTGGACTGTGTTAGCACGTTTCAGCATTAGTGTTATACTTGTGTCATCAAAGCAACCTGAGCTCCGTTTATGGAGTAGTGAGGTAGTGGCTGAGTTCCTCAGCAGCACCACGGCCGGGGAGCGCCTTCTGAGGCACACTTCCATCACTTCTCCTGTCCTTCCTGTTGAAGCTCGCCTGGCAAAGCCTTCTGGCCCTGTGGGTCACTGAGTTAGCATCGCTGGCCTGCCACATTCCCATGTCTTCTAGCTCCTTTGATCCATTTGCGTGGATCTTCTGGTTCTATTCTGTCAGCCGTTCCTCCTCCCTCTCCCTTCTACATCAGTGCTAGCGCCTCTCCCAGCTTGCTGCTTCCTTTTCTTTTTTGAACTGGCTGTCATGTTTCAGGTCCATTCAGGCTGGCATTGAACTTGCTCTGCAGGGGGAGGATGACCTCCTGCCTTTGCCTCTCAAGTCCTGGGATTACAGGTGTGTACTACCACACCTGTGGGTATTTCTTTTCTTTTCTTTTTGGTGCTGGGGATCAAATCTAGGGCTTTGTGAATGCTGGGCAAGCACTCTACTAGCTGAGCTCCATCCCCAGCCCTCTCCCAGTTTTCTTGATTAATTTAGTTGTTAGTTGTCATTTTGTTAATTTTTTTTTAGAAAACAGCATTTTGATTTATTAATTAGGTCTAATGTTTTTCTATTTTCTGCCTCATTGATTTTTGCTTTTATTTGCATTATTTCTTTCCTCATGGCTATTTTTGAATTATTTCATGTTCTTTTCCTAACCTTTTGAGCTAAGAGTTTAAATTGTTCATTTGTTTACACTTTTTTCCATAAAAAATGTTTAGGGTTACAAATTTCCTCTGATTCCTGCTTTGAATGTGTCGTATGGGCTCTAAACATAGTGTTTTCCTCAGTGGTTTTTTTTTTTTTTTTTTTTTTTTTTTGGTTTTTCGAGGTAGGGTCTCACTCTAGCTCAGGGTGTCCTTGAACTCATGGCGATCCTCCTACCTCTGTCTCCCAAGTGCTGGGATTAAAGGTGCGCGCCACCATGCCCAGCTCCTCAGTGTTGTTTTAAATGTTCCTTCGTCTTACTTTGCGTTTGCCCTCTTCCCCTGAGTTGTTCAGGTGATGATCTTTACATGGCAGGGGCTTCTTGGTAAATGTTTAGGAAGTACCTAAATGCACGTCTGTGCCGAGCCAGTGCCTGTGACCTAGCGAACGTGGCTTTTCACTTTGCCGTTTTGCGGGCTGTCCTGCTCTCAGCACACGGAGCCCTGGCTGCTGCGGTCATGCGCGGTGGGTTTCAGGACATTGACTCTTTCAAGACTGCCTGGCTGGTTGGAGTTTTGAATGTTTCTGAGGTTCTCATGGGCTGGCACCTCAGGCGGTAGGTGTGTCTACCTGGAGGTCTCATTTGTCTTGTTGCCAGTGGTGTTGAGTTATGTCATCAAGGTGGTATCTGCCAGCTCTCTCCCCTCCCCCATCCTTCCTTCCTTCCTCCTTCCCTTCTTTCCTTCTATCTTCCCTGCCTGTTTCTTTGCCTATTTCCTTCCCCCCCCCCCTCCCTCCCTGTCTCTCTCTGTTTGTTTTTTGGTTTTCCGAGGTAGGATCTTGCTCTAGCCCAGGCTGACTGGGAATTAGTCTCAAGCTGGTCTCAAACTCACAGTGATCTTCCTACCTCAGCCTCCTGAGGGCTGGAATTAAAGGCGTGTACCACCACACCTGACCCCTCCCTGTCTGTCTTTCTTTTGGGAAGACCTTCTCACCATGAACACCAGACCTGGAGATCTTCCTGCTTCAGTCTCTCAAGTTCTCCACACCCAGGTCTTGTCTCCATTTTTTTCTTTTCTTTTTTTTTTTTTTTTTTTTTGAGGCTAGCCCAAAAGAGACTACCTTTTCTTAATGCCAGAGAGAGAGAGAGAGAGAGAGAGAGAGAGAATTGGTGCAACAGGGCCTGCAGCCACTGAAATCGAACTTCAGCTGTGTGCACCCCCTTGTGTGCATGTGAGACCTTGTGCACCTGCATCAGTGTGCTTCTGGCTTACATGGAGCCTGGAGAGTCGAACATGAGTTCTTAGACTTCACAGGCAAGCGCCTTAACCACTAAGCCATTTCTCCAGCCCTATTGTCAATGAGTAAGTGTCTTAGGGAAGCACTCTGAGACCGTGTAAACACTGTTAATCCTTAGTCTGTCTTGCATGGGCTTTAGTGGTCATGGGACATTCTTACACAGGACTCTTCATGGCGGCTGCTAGCGCCATCTTTCTCCACAGCTTTTAGCTACTTGAAAGAAGATAATCTCTTTCCTCCTTCTTCACGTGCATGCACTCATGATTCTTAATCAGTGAGTTCTTCTTCCTGTTGTCTGCTGTGGTTTAATCTAGATTGTTCAAGGTTTGGTCTCCAGTGATGCTCAGAGATGGGGCTTTGGGGAATGACTGGATCCTCAGGGCTCTGACCTTATCAGTGCAAGAATCTATGGATGGGTTCATAATTTGATGGCATTACTGGAAGTTAGTGGAAGCTGTAGGTCCTTAGGTAACTGGGTCTTGTCCCGTTTCCTCCCTGGCTTTCTGGTTTCTGGCCCCTGTGTCCGAGTGGCTTGGCTCCATCACAGCCTCTCTGCACTCACACTCTGTTGACCAGAAATAATGGAGCCAAGCGGTCAGTTGCTAAAGCCTTCTTCCTGTAAGTTTTTCTTTTCTAGGAATTTTGTCACAACAATGGAACGCTGACTAATGCATTGTTCTTGCCTATTTTCACGCAGATTGTCCCTGTGGTGTTGCCAGTCCTTTTCTGGCTCTTTTGTCTTTCTGAGCTGCCCGCCCTTGTTTGAGCCAGGTCAGGCTTTCGTACATGCCCTGCGCCTGTCTCCTCCTTTATCTGCTGCCGACCTGGATTCAGCCACTTCTCTGAGGGCTATTAATTTCTCTCCATTCTTTCTCAGTGAAGAATGCTACTTAAGAGCTAAGAACGATGGGCTGCGTGTGCTCTAGACTCTCGCATCTCCCCCACCCTGGACAGCGAGGAATGGCCGCTCCTTTTAGACAGCTTTGCCAATGAATAGGCGGGATGTGTGTGGGGTGAGAACTCCCATGGTCCCTCCCTGTGTTTCTGTGCACACTTCAGATGGTGAGTTCAGACCACCCCTCCCCCCATGTGCTGAGCACCTCTGCTGCTGAGTGAGCCGAGGGCTGGTTGTGGTGGAGGGTGCTGTCCTCTCTCCTGGTAGGCTCACCGTCTGCTCGGGAGGCCACTGCAGCACCCCGGAGACCTTCTTTTCTGGTGCAGCGTGGTGACGTGGACCACATGAGGTGACAGGAGGCACTGTAGCCTGGACTGCTGGTGACCTTGATCCAGGTCCCTTCTGTCTCTGTGGCTATGCCCTCCCTAAGTCCTCTTTTCTCACCTGAACATACAGCTTTGAAGTGTGTTGGAGACTACCTGTAGAAGTGTCTTCACTCTCCCACCTGGCCTCTGATGGGTCTCTGTCATCACCCAGGGCCTCATTTGACCCCAGAGCAGGTCCTAGACAGTTTCACCCTATGACACAAAAATTTAAATGCAGGTGTGGCCAGACTCGGGGCCTCACTCTAGTGGCCACATGGTTTTGTGTGAGGTTGAGGTTTCGTCCGAATGTCTCTGCATGGGGCTTTGCGTGCCCAAAGGTACATTCATGTGGCCAAGGAGGAGGTGGCCAGCGGAGGGAGTTAGGGATCCAGATATCATAAGTTATAGAGCTTGGCAGCTCTGGCTGGCATGGCTGACTCTTGGTGTCTATCTGAGCCCTGGCAGGGGCAGTGAGCTGCTGTGGGCAGGGCTCGGTCTAGTCCTTGCCTCCCAATGCAGCCTTCCCTGGGAAGCAGCACAGTGTGGGTCAAGATGGAGTAGCACAGCAGACAGCCTCCCTGCCCCCGTGCCCCTGCCCAGCACACACCAATCCTAAAGTAGATATTGTGGAGGTGGAGGTACTGTTCCAAGGCCGCAGCCAGGGTTGGAAGTTTGGGATTGACTCGAGTGATGCGAGGAGGGAAGGAAAACCAGCTTCAACAGCACAGGTTATTTTTTATTGGAGGCACAGCAGCTCTCTCGTGATGCAACTGCTGTGTTTGAATGTGGGAGACTAGAGATTTAAAGGGCCAGGGGATGGGATCTTTGGGAGTGAAGAATGGGGGAAGGTAAGACCTTCTCTTTTCTTTACTAATCACCTGCAGAGAGCGGAGTAGAGTGGCCTGATGGCTCTTGAGGCTGGATCTTTGAGTCATGAGCTTGCTTTGTAACACATGTCCCTTATCATGCTATGGTCCAGGAAAGTTTTATGGTCCACCAAGGTCAGTGGGCCAATGACAGTGGTTCAGTCACTCGTCAGCCAGGAGACTAGTGTGCTCACTGGAATGTGGGCTGTGTGGGACCAGAAAGCCTTTTCTAAGGATTAAGCTGGGCCAGGGTCCAAAAGCTGGGAGCAGCCAGTGCCTGCAGCCCCTGTCTTCCATTCTGCCTCAGTCTGTATCCGCAGCCCCTGGGAAGGCCCCTCTGACTACCATTGTACAGATGGAGAACAGGCTTGAGGGCTTTGAGACTGGTCGAGACATGGTTGTCTAGAGGCTGAGCAGGAAAGGTCCTTGAATCCTTTACCCTGAGCTCATGTTTGCATTTAACCAAAGAACTGGACAAGCCAAACGGAGAAGGGTCATTATGAAATTACCACATTTATTGAGGAAAGTACAGAAGCAAGGGAACGAAAATGGATACACTCATGTGGTCTGAGAGCCCATGTGGTGGGCCTGGAAGAAACGTAAAACGAGAGTTAGAGAGGAAAGAAAAGAAAGTACAAAGAGCTCCTGCCATGTGGAAGGCAGGAGGGGGTAAAGAGCCCCTGTGAGAGTGGAGGTCAGGGGAGACTCACCAGAGCCCAGACGTTCAGGAGTGATGGGCAGGCCGCCAAGAGAACATTCCCTCCCCTCACAAATGTATTTGTAACCTTATAGTGGTGGGCCTACCTTTCCGCTCAGGTGAGCCAGAGAGACAGCCGATTGCTCTGGGCTAGGGGCTGTCTCAGCCATGACGCCAAGTTGTGGGGACTGAACTCGACCAACCACAGTGCTAGGATTAAGTCTTGGGGAAGAAGACCTCCCTCCCAGGAGGGGCCCAGGCTGCTTGTGGAAGAACAGATCTAGGGAACAGACCCTCCTTGATCTCTAGCAGAGGGGAGACTGCGAGGATGCTTTCAGGGGCCCAGTCACCCCAGCTGCCTAACAAAGTGACCTGACTCCCCCTCACAGGTGACCCTGAGCTCAGTGAAGAGGCGGGGCTCATTCTGGGGATCCCCATCCTAGGGAACACAGTCTTTGCTTCTGAGAAGGTAGCCCCAGCGCCCCAGCCTTGGGATCCCTCACAGTCGTAGGGCCCAGCTCTGGCCTTGGAGGGTTGCAGGCCAGGGTACATAAGCTGCTGCCCTAGTGGGGTGAGGTGCTTGGGGCTTAGGCATGGAACCCTAATCTCGAGCGTGGCTGGGAGTGCGGTACGTGGTAGGCAGCTGCCTGGGCTCTCACTGCCTTTGGCCTGGGGGCAGGGTTGAGCTGCTTGGGCAGCAGCAGCCTTGAGGGAGGCGTTCCCTGGCACCCCCACTTCCTCTGGCACCCTGTAAACAGGATCTGGGCAGTTCAAGGACAGATGGCTTCCTTCAGGCTGGCAGGGACTTGGGGTCCGTGAGAAGAGGTGGCGCCAGCCTGGAGGGCACAAGGCTGGAGGGTTGGTGGCCTTGGCGGGTGGTCACGGAAGCTGCGTGGTAGGAGGCTTCCTTGGGAGCCGGTGAGCACTGTCTCCATGGCCTCTCCATGGCTCGCTGGGACAGCCCCCCATACGGGCCATTCTTGGGTACAACACACTGACAGTTTCCGCCCCCCCCCCCGGGGCTGGTCCTGCTGCCAGTTTCCACTCCCTGGGCTGTGAATGGCTTCTAAAGTCTTTGTCTGGCCTCGCCATGTGTGGCTCTCCATTGCCCACTCTGCCCTCTGTGCCTTCCTGAGGAGCTCCCGGGTATAATCCTTTGGGCCCAGCCTCATCCTTTGGCTTGACCCCTTCTGCTCCTTCTGAGGGCGCAGGCCTCTGCCCTTGGCTTTTACTGGATTCCATGCTTGTATATGCTCCTATGCTAGCTTGCCTCCCTCCGGAGGCCTCCCGTGCACCATGGGGTCCTAGAGTCTTAGTACTCGGAGCTGCCAGCTAGCTCATGGCACATGGAGGAAGAGAGATGGTTCCAGGGTTGACCCTGTGCCAGCCCCAGTGCTGGATCCCCTCGTAGCTCTGCTCTTGTGTCTGTGTCCCCTAGTGTCTGAGCCACGGCACTGTCTGTATCCAGCTCGTCCCCGGGAGGCCCTTGGATCTGCAGTGATGTCCTCTCAAGCTTGCGAGCATGCAGGTCCACCTTCCTGGTGGCTGTGGTGTCAGTGACAAGTAGTGTCGTTGCTAGAACCAAAGCTGCACACTGCAGCAAGAGTCTGTCTTCCAGCATGTTCCAAGCTCTGTCCTGACTGGTCAGCTGACCCTGGGCAGGTTGCGCTTTAGTCTCCTCCTCTTTAAGTGGGGCTGTGAGAATTAAGATTCCTCATGTGAGTGAGGTGCCTGGTGAGAGCAGGAGCTGGTTAGGCGATGGCCTCTGGCCTTGCCCTCCAGCACCCGCCCCGGAAAGCTGGGGCTGGGGTTTCTCAGCTGCGTCTCCTGGCATGCCTGGTTCCTTTGCGAACATGGCTTGTGTCAGTCCTGGCCTCAGAGAGTGTTGGGGATGCTCATGGCGTGAGTCGTGCCAGCTTCTCAGGTCACTGCTTTTTCCCTGGTGAGGGCCGCCTGCCTTGTTCTCTACCCCAACCCCTGCCAAAGAGTCAGAGATGCACTTGGGATGGACAGATCCTTGTGTGTCCTTGAACTGGGTTAGGAAGTGGCCCCAGTACAGACTTGCTGGCACAGGTCTGATGATCATACAGGTTGAATGGGTGAGGCCCTGGCATGGGGCTAACCTTGGCAGGACAGCTCCATAGGGTGCCCAGCTTCCTGCCCTAGGGTGAGGCATGGCAGGATATGTGGGGCAAAAGCACTGGTGGCTCAGTGGGAGGTTGGGGGAGATGCTGGAGCAGGAACTGGCTCTATGGTGATGGGCATGGCTGGTGAGAGTTACAAGAGGAAGCTGAGGGCACAGCTTGGGCAAAGGTGCAGAGACGGTGGCCTGTGTGCTGGCGAGTGAGGTCCCAGGAAGCAGTTTGGAGTACACAGAAGCTGAGGCTGTGGCAGGCACATTACAGAGGCCAGTGAAGTCGTCATAAGAGGGGCTCTGGGCCAGTGGGAGCTGTGGACCTCACCCTGTCCCATGGTGGCCTTTGGCAGGGCTGCTGGGGTGGAGGGTCAGGTTGGATGCTGAAGTTTGACTTGGTGCAGCTCGGTGCACTGGGCCCTGCTGTTTCCCAAAGATGGGGCATGCACCTGCTAGGTCCCTGCTTTCTTCCACCTGGGACCTAGAATGACTGGTTGGGACAGAGGATATGTGTGGCAATTCCTGTTCCCAGACTCGCCTCCTCTGACCTCCTGACTCCCCGTGCTCCTGTCAGCGGCCGGCCTTCCTCTCAGAATGTTGAGCAAACAGAGCTGCATGCACTCCAGTGCACGGTAGAATGAAATGCATTCAGATGTGGTGGCCCAGTGGGGATCTTGCCTCTTTTCCCCATCCAGAAGTCCGTGCATCTGCATTAGTCTCTGCACACCTGGACAGCAGGCAGGGAAGACACCTCCCCTGTTGCTCTTGCTTCTCCTGGGTCCCAAGGCTGTGCCTGCGCAGTTCCTTCCAGCTGTTCCACCTGTGGTTGGGCCTTAGGGCCCCTAGCTTTGCCATAGCCAGGCCTACCTTGCAAGTGAATCTCTTTCCACCTCCCTGTTAGGCATCACCACTTTTCATTGGCCTCCTCCTCTTGAAACCAGCAGACTACTCTGCTATTGGCAGCCACGCATGGTGACCGTTCTGTCAGCTGCCATGTGCTACTTGGCCTTCTCGCCTCTTCCGGCTCTCGTGGTTCTCCTGTGCAGATCCCACTGGGCTATTCTACTCACTCTGGAAGCTTCTCTGTTTGGGGGGTTTCTACAACTGTCCCTGTAACGGGGTGTTAGGAGCCCAGGGAAGTCCTTGAACCCCAAACCCTATGTTCATTTCTTTTTTCTTTTTTTAAAAAATCTTTTATTTATTTGTTTATTTATTTTTTTCGAGGTAGGGTCTCACTCTAGCTCAGGCTGACCTGGAATTCACTCTGTATTCTCAGGGTGGCCTCGAACTCACGGCGATCCTCCTACCTCTGCCTCCCAAGTGCTGGGATTAAAGGCCTGTGCCACCACGCTTGGCATAATTTCTAATTTTAATCAAAGAGTTGAATAAAAAACAAGACTGAGAAGGATAATTATTAAATAATAATAATTATTATTATTATTTGATATAGGGTTTCACTCTAGTCCAGGTTGACCTGTAATTCACTATGTAGTCTTAGGGTGGCCTCCAACTCATGGCGATCCTCCTACCTCTGCCTCCCCAGTGCTGGGATTAAAGGCAAGTGCCACCATGCTTGGCTCAAATTATTATATTTATCATGGGAGGTACAGAGCCAAGGAGAGGCACCCATTTGGCTAGAGATTCCATGTGGAGGACCTGGGAAAAAACTGTAGAAAGAAAGAAACGAAAGTTCAAGAAGTGCTGCCATGCGGGATAAAGAACCCCTGTGGAGAGTAAGGGCTAGGGGGCCCTCTCTGCTGGGCTTGAGCAGAGGGAAAAACACCCACAGCTGGAAATTTCCCCAGCGGTCAGAGAGCCTGCCCTCCCCTTGCAAAGGTATTTATAATTTTTTACTTACGGTGGGCTGTCTTTTGGCCCAGATGAACCAGAGGGTTGGTTAGGGATAGGGGCTGTCTCAGGAAGAGGCTAGCCCTGCCACCAAGTTCCAGAGGCTGAACTTGACCAACCACAATGTTTAAATCCTATGAAAGACCTTCCTCCCAGGAGGGGTCCTGACTGTGGAAAAGCAGGTCTAGGGAACTAGGCAAGAGATAAGAAGTCAGATCATCTTTGATTTCTAGCAAGTGCAGACTTTCCTGACTTTTTTACTGTTAGGGGTCCAGTCACCCTCGCTGTACCCCCTCTGATCCCCTCTCAGCACACTCCCATGCTGCATCCAGTCACCTGTCCTTCCTGTGGAGTACCTCTGATTCCTCCTTGTACATATGTCACTTCCTCTCTGGCATGGGGCGGTCCTCGCACTGCCTTCTTGCTGTTTGAATCAGAGCCCGGGGACTCAACATTCTTCATGCTGCCAGCTGGTCTTTCTGGGTTCTAGCTCTCCAGCTGCCTCCATGCTCCCCCCTGGCTCCCCCTCCCACCTCCTACAGCAGCCCCACACTTGCTCCCCCAGAAGTCAGTTCTTGGAGCAGCAGTGAGTAGCCTCCCCATTCAGGCCTCACACCAGTCACTCATCCCGGGCATTCTTAGGAGTGGAGGGCCTGCATGTCCCCACAGAGCAGGTGGTGCACTGTGCTCAGTGCGCCCCAGAGCTGCTTGCTGAGGTGCTGCTGTCTGGGACTCCAGCCGCACCTCATCCACATTCTCTGCAAGCCTGTGTTGATGCTCTCACTGGGGTAGCCTGGGCTGACCCTCCACTAGACACTCACGCCCCCGAGACCAGGGGTATTAGTCACACAGTGCCTGGTACCTGGTAGGTGCACAGACCGGTTTTTGGGGTGGGTCCTGCAGCTACCTGGGCAGAGCTAGGTGACTCTGGGGACCGGTGGGTTGCCCCTGGCTCCTGACTGAGGCTCCCAGCCTCCACTTGTTTGCACACAGATTTGTCAGGGTGATGTTCCATTGGAATCTTACAAATGGGGCTTTAATGCTTCAAAGTTAGACGTGCATGTAGTTAGAGAGTAAACGAGCTCTATAAGATTAATTAAGAGCAGCAGTAATCCCCAGTGCCCCTCCTCTGCCCTCCCCAGAGTCACTGCTTCTCATTCTCATAGTTGATTCTTTTGATGTTTATCTTTTCTCTAAATAGCATGTTGTATTGCTACTTGAGATTTTCAAGTCATTTGCGTGGTATTTATTGACTTGCAAGATGAGAATTCAAGTCTCTGTTCCTCTCAAAGGCACGTACATGCCTATACAGGCACACGCATATGGAACATAATCCACACCCCCCACACACACCATACCTACCTGCCTACCTGCCTGCCTGCCACTCCTCACCTCCTGCCTAACTTCCGGAGTTCAGACTTGCTTCTGTGCACTTCAGCTTTCTCTCCTCAGGACTTGCCCTGAATCCCTCCTCTCAGTCTTCCTTCGTATTGGGGGTCCATTCTTCCTTTCATCTTCCCAAAGTCCTACTCAAAGCTTTGTGTCCACAGACCTGCAGGCTCCGCCAGTCCTCATCCCTCTCAGAGATGTAGGGCTTGGCACATGAAGTTGCAGACTGAGACAAGCCCCAGTGAGCTACTGTACTCTAGTGTGGGTCCCCATGGGTCCTGTGTGTCCCCATGTCAAAGGTTCTTCCTGACACATCCCTGCTGTGGGCAGCACTCTACTTTGTGGGCCTCACCTCTTATGTCTGATCCAACTTGGGACTGCTGGGGTCCCTGATCCAATCCCTCCACCCAGATACCCCACCACCCTCTTCCACTTAGATAGCCTCCTGTCCTCTTCCCCAAAGTGTCAAGAAAGTAGAGGGAGGCTGAGTGACAATTCAGGACGATTCCCAAGATGCATGTCATAAAGGGCCACAGAGCGAGGGAATCCAGGGTCCCTTTCAGGAGTCCCCAGGATCTTGCTCCACCAACTGCATCCATCTGTGGGTTTGTGCTGTGACCAGTGACATGCAGTGCAGCTTGCAGGACAGGATGGTTTGTGTCACTGAGGAGTTTTGTTTCTCTGTAAAGTGTGTTATTTATGTTAACAGAAATAGCTTATTGTGCTGTAAAATAAATCATTCAACAACTTTCAAAGTCTGCATTTTAGTTTCTATTAGGGCACATTTGGTTGACAGAATCACATAAACTAGAGATCTGAGAATCTGATTCTCAACAGTGTACTGAGGTCCCTGAGACCCAAATGCTTGGAGCCCCTGCTGCTGCCAGTCCTGACAGTCCTATGCAGTGAATACTTGTGAGACCCAGTGATCTCAAGCTGGGCTGGGAGAGAGGGCAAGAAAGTGAGGCTTCTAGTGGGCCTTCCATGGTCTTTTAAGAGGTGGCCAGAGGACATCCTCCCTGGGTCCCTGTGGGAGGGTGGAGGGCACTTCCTCTTCAAAGCCCTGTTTTCTTGTCTCTGTATAGGAACAGATGGAACAAATGGCCATTAAAGGGAGCTTGGTGGAGGTCACAGGCTTTGGAGCTGTTGTAAAGCCTAGGGTAGCTTTGAGAGTAGATGCAGTGGGGCCAAGGTATGTAGGGACTAGGTCAGGAACTGCACCCTGGACCTGAGCTTCATCCCTTCATTTCCTCCCTTTCCCTCCCTCTTGGGTTTTGTGTTTTTCCAGCTAAGACAGGAGGCTGCCCTACTGGCCCCACGGAAGATGTCTTATGGCTGTATCAGCAGCGGAGGTGGCCAGGGGAGCCATGACCCTCTGGGGGTTCCTCAAGACAAAGCTGCTAGCCTCGAGGTAATGCACAGCACACACCAGGGTGGAGGGAGGTGGCAGTATGTGGTAATGGTGCAGCAGGCACGGGGGAGTGGAGACAGGAGGGTGGTGGCACAGTGTCTCCATCAGGTCTGTAGGCACTTCTGGGAATCATGCTTCACTTAGTTCCATGGGCATGTGGCTGGCCTGGCAGATGCCCAGTGCCAGGTAGACCCTTGAAAGGCCACGTTATGGATGCACCTTCCTCATCTGGCAAGGCTCTTTGAACGCCGCCTGTGGCATGGGGATTACATTCAGGGTCCCCTTGGGCTCTGCAGGCACTTTGCATGCACGTGGTGTCTGGCTCCATTGAGCTTGAGGCCCCTCTGATTGAGCCCTCCTTTGTGGCTAGCCCAGGTCCGTACATTGCAGTCCTCCCAGGCTTTTGGCAGGGCCCGTGTCCAGAGGATGCAGCTGGGTGAGCACCGCTTGGGCTGTCCACTTTCTCCCCTCTACTTCCCCAGCAAAGGGTAGCTGATATCTCCTTGCCTGTGCTGGGACATGGACTGTGGCAGAAGGGCTACGGTCACTGTAAGATGCTCCCTCCTCACAGTGCATCTACCATACAAGGCCTTCCAGGCTGGGCTTTGCGCTGTGTCCAGGTGCTGTTCTCCTCAGCTCTGCCTTCCCATGGGAAGCTCCCACCTCTCTCCTGCTCTCTTGTGGTAGTTTGTGTAGCTGTCCCCTATAGATTCAGGAGTGTTATCAAAGCTTTTTGAATTTCCAGCTCCCTGGCCTGAGGAGGTGTAGAGGGGTTCTGAATTCTAGTCTACAACGCAAAGTGCCTGAATTCTGCCTGGGTCCCTGCACTGTGCTTGCTGGTGGGTGGTGGCTTTTTGCTTTTCTCTCTCATCATGGACCTGTGAAAGGGGGCCCATTTCTTCCACCATTATGGAATGCCCCCTGGATCTGTAAGCTTCAATAAATCCCCTCTTCTTCCCATAAACTGCCTGGTCTGGAAGTTCATCCCAGGAACCTGAGGCCGACTGCTACATCCCTCCTCCCGCTGATGCCTACTGTGTGCTGGGGTCGGGGCCTGTCCGAGCCCCCGCCCCCCCGCCCCCCAACCTAGCAGTCACATGTGCCGGGAGACTTGCTGAGACTTCCTCTTGTACATGCAGAAAACCACAGGAGAGCCAGGCCAGGCTGAGGGGTGAGAAGCTGCTCAAGTTGTGGAGAAAGGACAGAACCCTGGAGGGTGTGGCTGTAGGGCGCTCTGGGTAGATAGGGAGAGGGAGCAGGCAGTTAGGGTGACTGGACCCCTGAAAGTAAAACAGGCAAGAAAGTCTGCCTTTGTTAGAAATCAAAGACAATCTGACTTCTTATCTCTTGCCTATTTCCCTAGACCTGTTTTTCCACCAACAGTCAGGACCCCTCCTGGGAGGGAGGTCTTTCATAGGGCTTAAACATCGTGGTTGGTCAAGTTCAGCCCCTGGAACTTGGTGTCAGGATTAGCCTCTTCCTGAGACAGCCCCTAGCCCTAACCAACCAGCTGTCCCTCTGGTTCACCTGAGCCGGAAGACAGGGCCCACCACTATAAGGTTATAAATACCTTAGCAAGGGGAAGACACACTCTCAGAGCTGCCTGACCACTTGGGAACTTCTAGTTGGTGAGTTTCCCTAGGCTGAGTCGAGGGGAGTGCCCCCAGTCCTTTCTCTGTACATGGGCTCTTTTTTGTTTGTTTGTTTGTTTTTATGGTAGGGTCTCACACTAGCCCAAGCTGACCTGGAATTCACTCTGTATTCTCAGAGTGGCCTCGAATTCATGGTGATCCTCCTGTGTACATGGACTCTTTATCCCCTCCAGCTCCCCATGGGGCAGGAGTTCTGTAAGCTTTCTTTTCTTTATCTTTTTTTTTTCCTATAGTTTTCCCAGACCCTCCACGTGGGATCTTTGGCCATTTGGGTGCCTTTCCTGGGCTTTGTACTTCCTTCAGTAAACACAATAATTTAATAATTATCCTTATCAATCTTTTATTTTTATTCACTTCTTGGACTGAAATTAGAAACAAACTTGGGTTTGGAATTTAAGGACTTCCCTGGACCCTGAGCACCCCATTGCACGAGGCAGCTGGGCAGTAGTGTGTCCGTTTCTCTCCTGAGGGCTTGAGCTGCCTTGTCAAGGGTGTTGGGGTCCAGCATGTTCTCAGATGCTCGGTGGGGATACAAGGCTGCGCCTGTGCAGTGTGCGTACTTCACACGTGTACAACTCTTGTGCCATGGTTTAAAGACCGGTGACACAGATACCCTGTTCTCACTCACCCTTTTCTAGCCCAAGCCCTGAAAACCATTTTTTTACTTGCTGAGTTTGGCTTTGGGCTTTTTTGAGTGGGATCACACTATCCTGTGGGTCAGAGACGTGCTCCTCCTTATTCGCTGTGTCCCAGGGACATGTAGGTGGTTTGCCCTGCCCTGCCCTGCCCTGCCCTGCCCTGCCACGCCACCACAGGCCATGTTGCTGAACCCCATGAAGGTGACCAGAGCCCGGACATGGATGGGGTCTTCCTTGCTCCTTTTCCTATCCTCCCTCCTGCATTCCTCCTCTTCCCTTTTCTCTACAGTCCTTCTCTGTGCACTTTCAGCACATACGTGTGCATATGCCACATATAACACTCAAGGCAAAATGCAGTTATTTTAATTGAAGTTTTATAAATAAGTTAACCATTTTGTTTATTCCTTCTAACTGTGGTTTTTCCAGATGATGTGATCACAGTTGCCCTCTTTAAGTACAAACAGAGATTGAGAGAGTGGAAAAAGATGGTCCATATGACTCATGGAATCAGTGCCATTCAGAGCTATGCTTAAACAACAAAACCAAAAAAATACAAAGTTTGTCATCTCTCATGTAACCCTAGTGTGCCCCTGCAGGAGTGCCAGTGTCTGGCTCTGCTTCTATCTCCTAACAATCCCAGGCTGCAGGGTGCTGGTGGGGTGAAGGGAGAGGAGATTGCACTTTGGGCTTCATGTCTGAACACAGGTTGTGGGGACTTCCGCTCTGCCTTCCAGCCCTGTAGCACTAGCTCTGTGAGCACAAGTTTCTGTGGGGCTCCTTGGCCAGTGTTCTCTCTCTGGGTCTGAATCTGTCTTGGTTTTGATGGCTTTGCTGTAACCTTCGGTGTATTCAGGGCTGGTTGCCTCTCTTCTTTTCTCACAGCCATTTCTTGTATGATTTTGCCTCTTTGTTACTGAATGCAAAATTTGGAATCTCCCTGTCAGGTGGATTGCTGCACCTGAGCGTGGGGCAGATTGGCACCCTCATGTCCCTGTTTCCGGTCTGTGGGCATGTTAGGTCTGTGTATTGAGGGCTTCTTTAAGTCTTTCAGTCAAGCCTATACTATTCTCCAGTGAGAGCTTACATATCTTACCTTGGTTTTAACAGAATGAAAACATTTTTGCCATTATTATCCATGGTACCATTCTGAATTTTACATTTTTCCAAATGTTTGTTGCTACTGGGGTGCATGCTGTTGGTTTTGTGTGTGTGCATACAAATCTGTGTGTGGGTGCATGTGTGCATGGAGGCCTGAGGTCTTCCTCAATCCCTGTCTACCTTATTTATGAGACAGTATCTCTCACGGATCCCAGAGCCCACTGATGAATCTAGCTTAACCGGCCAGCGAGCCCAAGGGATCCACCTGTCTGCACCTCCCTAGTATTTGGGATTACGGGTGCATGCTGCTGTGCCTGACTTCACATGAATGCTGGCGGTCTTAACTCTGTTCCACATGCTTGTGTGGCAGGGACTTTATCCATTGAGCCATCTCCCAGTCCTGCAGTTTTTTTGCCCCAAAAGCAGAGTTTGGGCTAGGTGTGGTGGTTCATGCCTTTAGTCTCAGCACTTTAGAGGTGGATGTAGGACGATTGCCATGAGTTTGAGGCCAGCCTGGGATGCAGAGTAAGTTCCAGGTCAGCCTGGGATAGATTGAGACCCTGTCTTGAAACATCTGCCCCCCCCATAAAAAAGAAGGTCAAGTGTGGAGATGGTATTTGATTTTAAAGTGATTGGTTTCATTACAAGTATGGGGACTTTGACACATGCAAGAGACACAGTGCTGTAGTGAGCCTTAGTTTCTCCCCCGGTGCCCCTGTCACTGTTGGCTCACTGTTGATTGTTCGAGTTGGGTGTCCTTAGTAGTCTCCTGCTCCCCTTGTTTGGTGACACACATTGGCTCACCTGCCACCTTCTCTGTCTATGAGGAATGCTTTCTTCTGTTGTTTTAGCCATGGCAGGCTGCTGCTGCCCAGGTGCCACTTGCTGTGGCCAGCACTACTCACTCAGGGCTGATGTGGCCCAGGCCTCCCACACCTCTTGTGACTTCTGAGTCCTGCATCCTCAGGCTTCCTCATTGTTTTCCTTTTGTTGAGGAAATCAGGCTTTTCCTATGGAGTGTGACTGGCTTTTGTCCCCTGATTTCATATCCAGCCATTTTGCTCAAGTCTTTTTTTTATGATTTACACAGTTTTCATGGAATCTTGTGAGTTTTCTGTGTAGAAGATGCCATTTGTGGACAGTGCAGAGTTTCCTTTTCTGTTCCATCGGTTCACCAGTTGTGTGGCTCCCTCCCTTTCTGGTGTGGCCTTGGTCAGGATGTTGGCCTGACACTGCGACTGCAGATGCTCTTCTCTTATGAGGGCACACATCCTGATGAGCTGTCATGAGTGGATAGTGTCTGTAGTGCACTGCTTGGCTGGAGGTACTGAGTCCTCTCAGCAGTTGGCTGTGGGGCAGGACAGCTAGCACCACATGTGACCATCATATGTGTACACCCAGAAGGCTCCTGTGTAGACAATGAGGAATGTAAACCTCCAAAACATGGTCTCCAAAGACATGGGCAACATGGTACTCTGCCAGCTCTGGCAGTCACCCTGGTCATGTGTTGGTGGGGAGCTGCCAAGCTCCCAGAGGAGGATTGTGCCATATATCACAGCCCAGGAAGAGGTCACCACTCAATCCCAAGTGCTCGATCAGAGCTCCATCATGGTCCACTGCAACACAGTGTCGGGCCCTGCTGCCACACTTGCTGTGGCTCCACTAAGTGGACTGTCTTCTCACTGTTGCAGCTGAGTGCAGCTAAGTTGAGACTGGCTCTTCATGGCATTTCTGGAGGAAGGGGTATGTGTCCATTGACACTTTCTGGGATTTTGCTATAAAACTTTGTTTTTAGAAAAAATTTTTAATTTCCCTAGCTGTGAACAGCAATTTGGGAGGTGATCAGATTGACTGAAATAAAATTGTACACACACATCTCCTTGCCATTGTCACAGGGCAGCACTGCAGTGGGCAATGCAGGGACTTGAAGCACCCTGCCCCATTCCAACCCTGACCCCTCAGCCCATTGACAGCGTAGAGGTGTGACAGTCATGGGAAGTTGGATAAATTGCCCCATGTCTGGTAGGGGAAGCTTTGACACCACGGGTCACATGGATCTCTCCCTTGTTTCTCCTGGGGCTGTGTGTCTTGCCTTCTTTCATAATCACCATTGACGAGGACTTGGCATTTTTTACAAGTCTTTATGAAGATGTGACTTCTGGCTTTCTTGATTTTTCTGATCCATGTTAATTGTAAAATCTTGTTGATGTCTGCATATATTGTTATTGCTTTGCCTCCTCCTGTCTGGAACTGATGCTTTTCTATGTCTTCGGACTCTCATCTTGAGTGCATATTCAGCACTTCACTTTTATTCTTTTAAATTTCCAGAGACCCACTGTTTTAGCTGAGTATCACACAATGCTTTTAATTTTTGTTCAGTTCTAAATATTTTCTAACTCCATTGAGATCCAGGAATGATTTGAAGTATATTTCACCATTTCCAATCATGTACTTATCTTCCCAGTTTTTTTCATTTTGTATGCACATGTATGTGTGTGGTGTGCACAGATGCATGTGCATCATGCACATGCATGCGGAGCCCAGAGAACTGTGTTGCTCATCTGCATGCTTCCTTGAAGCAGGGTCTCCGCCTCTAATGGGGCTGCTGTTTCTTGGGCAATGAGCTCTAGCAGTTCTCCCCATGGGCTGGAGTTATAAGCATGTATGGCTATGCCCAGCTTGTTGTTCAATGAGGATTCTGGGGAGTTGAATTTGAGCCATGTCAGGCCTTCATTCACAGGTGGCAAGTGCTATTAGCCACTGAGCCATCTCATCAGCCACCCCCTCAGTTCTTTTGAAAATGACTTCTAGCACAGCTGCATGTATGAGAAGGGAGTTGGCTTTGTACAGATTAGTTGGGATTTTTGAGCTGAGTGTTCTGGGGGCTACTGGTAAGAGTTGGCTTGGCATTTTGTGCCCTATGTCCCGAGTGAAAGCTCCTGTGGAGCTGGCCTTAGGGGTGGAAAAGGCCCTCAAGACAGGAAGGTGGGGACAGATGTTGCAGGAGTGAGAGCAGCTGCATTTCTGAGTCCCTGCTGGCACCATAGTCTGCCTTCTCTATGGGGCCCTCTCTCCATCAGAATGACCAATGGGTGTAGGCAACAGAAAGCTAGCAGATTATTGACACCCACAGAACTCAAAGAGAAGGGAACCCTCTGCCTCCAAGTCTCCACAAAAATGGGAGACATCTAGGCAGTGTAGATGGTACATCCAAGCAGAAGTGATCAGCCTTGTTGGTCACCAGAGAGATGGAAGTTAAGATGGCTCTGGTGGCCATTGTCAGCCTTTGGAAGAACAGGCCAATGAGGGACTCTCTCTGGTCCCTGGTTGCTAGTCTCCCTGCTTGTTAGTGCTCCCAGATGGTTCGCTTTAGACCTCTTCTTGGATCCTGTTTTGGGAAACAGGCTGGGCAGGGGGTCACCACATTATGGCCCAAGGGCAGCCATTCAGGAAGTTCATGAGCCCACAGCCTTAGGGAAAGAGTAGAGCTAGTGCCAGTCCATGGTAGTTTGATGCCCTCATAAACCTGTTGAAGGACCTTGGGCCTCCATCATGTTAGGATAATGGTAATGCGGCAAACCAGTACCAACACACAGGGTTCATATGTTAGGATAATGGTAATGTGTAAACCAGTACCGACACACAGGTTTCCACACGTTAGGATAATGGTAATGCGGCAAACCAGTACCGACACACAGGGTTCACATGTTAGGATAATGGTAATGTGGTAAACCAGTACCAACACCCAGGGTTCTATGCGTTAGGATAATGGTAATGTGTAAACCAGTACCAACACACAGGGTTCTACACGTTAGGATAATGGTAATGCGGTAAACCAGCACCGACACACAGGGTTCTACGTGTTAGGATAACGGTAATGCAGTAAACCAGTACCAACACACAGGGTTCTATGCGTTAGGATAATGGTAATGCGGTAAACCAGTACCGACACACAGAGTTCTACATGTTAGGATAACGGTAATGTGGTAAACCAGCACTGACACACAGGGTTCTACGTGTTAGGATAATGGTAATGCAGTAAACCAGAACCGACACACAGGGTTCTACACGTTAGGATAATGGTAATGTGTAAACCAGCACCGACACACAGGGTTCTACATGTTAGGATAATGGTAATGTGGTAAACCAGTACCGACACACAGGGGTCTACGCGTTAGGATAACGGTAATGCTCTAAACCAGTACCGACACACAGGGTTCTACATGTTAGGATAATGGTAATGTGGTAAACCAGTACTGACAGACAGGGTTCTATGCGTTAGGATAACAGTAATGCGGTAAACCAGTACCGACACACAGGGTTCTATGCGTTAGGATAATGGTAATGTGTAAACCAGTACCAACACACAGGGTTCTACATGTTGGGATAATGGTAATGCGGTAAACCAGTACCGACACACAGGGTTCTACACGTTAGGATAATGGTAATGTGTAAACCAGTACCGACAAACAGGGTTCTACATGTTAGGATAATGGTAATGCAGTAAACCAGTACCGACACACAGGGTTCTACACTTTAGGATAATGGTAATGTGTATACCAGGACTGACACACAGGGTTCTATGCGTTAGGATAACGGTAATGCGGTAAACCAGTACTGACACACAGAGTTCTACACGTTAGGATAATGGTAATGTGTAAACCAGCACCGACACACAGGGTTCTACGCATTAGGATAACGGTAATGCGGTAAACCAGTACCGACACAGTGGGTTCTACATGTTAGGATAACGGTAATGCGGTAAACCAGTACCGACACACAGGGTTCTACGTGTTAGGATAATGGTAATGTGTAAACCAGCACCGACACACAGGGTTCTATGCATTAGGATAATGGTAATGTGTAAACCAGTACCGACACACAGGGTTCTACACGTTAGGATAATGGTAATGTGTAAACCAGTACCAACACACAGGGTTCTACACGTTAGGATAACGGTAATGTGGTAAACCAGTACCGACACACAGGGTTCTACATGTTAGGATAATGGTAATTCAGTAAACCAGCACCGACACACAGGGTTCTACACGTTAGGATAACGGTAATGCGGTAAACCAGTACCGACACACAGGGTTCACATGTTAGGATAATGGTAATGTGTAAACCAGTACCAACACACAGGGTTCTCGTGAATCGTTTGAAGGCATCCTCTCACCTCCTGGGAGGCATTGGGATATCATGGTTGCAAATTGTCCTTTTAAAAAATTGTAATTGCATATAAATTTGTTCCATAATTTTATATAATTCTGATAAAAAAGAAAGCAATAGCTTGATCTCTCCTGACCTCTGAAGTCCTCTCCTGACCTCTGAAGTCCTCTCCTCACCTCTGAGGTCCCCTCCTCAATTCTGGAGCCCCTCCTCCCCTCTGAGGTCCCCTCCTCCCCTCTGAGGTCCCCTTCTACCTCTGAGGTCCTCTCCTCACTTCTGAGCCCCCCTCCTCACCTCTGAGGTCCCCTTCTCACCTCTAAGGCTCCCTCCTCCCCTCTGAGGTCCCCTTCTCACCTCTGAGGTCCCCTTCTCACCTCTGAGGTCCCCTCCTACCTCTGAGGTCCCCTCCTCACCTCTGAGGTCCCCTCCTCACCTCTGAGCCCCCCTCCTCACCTTTGAGGCCCCCTCCTCACCTCTGAGGCCCCCTCCTCACCTTTGAGGTCCCCTTATCACTTCTAAAGTCCCCTCCTCACCATTGAGGCCCCTCCTTTCTTCTAAAGCCCCATCCTCTCCTCTGAAGACCCCTCCTCACCTTTGAGGTCCCCTCCTCACCTTTGAGGTCCCCTCCTCCCCTCTGAGGCCCCCTCCTCACCATTGAGGCCCCTCCTCCCCTCTGAAGCCCCCTCCTCACCATTGAGGCCCCAGCCCCCTCCTCCCCTCTGAAGCCCCGTCCTCACCATTGAGGCCCCTCCTTTCCTCTGAAGCCCTCTCCTCCCCTCTGAAGCCCCGTCCTCACCATTGAGGCCCCTCCTCACTAGGAAAGCTCTCTTCTCAGCTTCTGTGCTTTATGTGTTGCAGTCTGGTGACAGCTGCCCACAGTTTCATCTGTGGGCTGCACCTGAGGTTCCCAATGTGAAGAATTTGTTTTAGCCTGGGGTCAACTTTCATAAGCATTATAGTCCAGAGAATCAGTAGACATGTCGAACTTTGAACTCAGTGCTAATGTTCAACCTAGGGAAGTGTGTGGGATGTAGGGAGGCCAGGGTGGGCTTCCTGGAGGAGGTGGGTTTGAGTGGAGCTTCTTAGGCCCAAGGCAGCCTTGCTTGGAGCCTGGCAGCCCTGGCTATGCCTTGAGCCACTTGAGCAGACTGGCTGGGATAAATTGTGACTGTCCCTTGCCCTCTGTTGAGTGATCTAAATGTTGGACTGAGCATTTAATTCACCGTTTCCCTTTCCAGCACCAGAGAGTAGTCCCTCGGAGGCCTGGGTAGGGAAGAATGGGGAAGGCGATCTGGGGCCAGGTATGCCCCGAAGGCAAAGGGCTAGGAAGCCCCATCTTCCACTTAGACTCTGGCTCTAGACGGGTCATGGGAATGCTACCTACCTGAGATGCCAGTCTGGAGGAGGGAAGGGCCAGCTGGCAAAGCCAGGGGTGCTTGGCAGCATTAGTTGTGGAGAATGAGGCTGGGGCAGGATTGGGGCCAATCTGTCCCCACTACAGGGCAGCGAGTCCCAGGTAGGGCTGAACTCTCAGCTGTGTGATGGCTGTCAGAGCTTAGGATGCCCCACCCAGCAGGACTAAGTGATGGGTACTTCTGCCTAGCAGTGTGAACTCGTTTCTCCCCTCTTTGCCTCAGAGCCTGCGTGGCCCCCGTGGAGTGGGTTAGTGAGGGGAGCCGGGTCCTTGGTGTGTGACTGAGATACAGTAGACTCTCAAAGGTGGCCTGGGTGGGTTCCCTCCTGCCAGAGAGGGCCCTTCTTAGTACCCTAGGGAGACTGTTTCCAGGGAGAAGGGCAGAGCTGCCACTGAGTGCTTCTTCCCTGTGGGCCTCAGAGGCACTTCTGCTATACCCAGGGCCTTCTAGTGTCGGCCTGCTCTGTCCTTGCCTTGGGAAGCTCCCATCTTTTGCTCCCACTGAGCCACCTCATGGAAACAAAACAACCTCAGCCACCAGGAAGCCACATCCAGTCAAGGACAAAGCTCCTGTGTGAGGAAAGTCCAGGGGATCTGGATGTTGTTTGGGAACCCATCCCAGATGTCCCATGAGCCCTAAATTTCTGAGTGGAAGAGGAGCCATGATGCGGGGCAGGCCCTGGGTTCACAGCAGGATGCCCTGGGTTCATAGCAGGATGCCCTGGGTTCACAGCAGGACCCCCTGGGTTCACAGCAAGAGGCCCTGGGTTCACAGCATGAGGCCCTAGGTTCACAGGAGGAGGCCCTGGGTTCACAGCAGGAGGCCCTGGGTTCACAGCAAGAGGCCCTGGGTTCACAGCAAGAGGCCCTGGTTCACAGCAGGAGCCCCCCCCTGGGTTCACAACAGGACCCCCGGGTTCATAGCAGGACTCCCTGGGTTCACAGCAGGACTTTCTGGATTCACAGCAGGAGGCCCTGGTTCACACCATCACCTCCCCCCCAACCCTGTTCACAGCAGGACCCCCTGGGTTCACATCAGGACCTCCTGGGTTCACAGCATGAGGCCCTGGGTTCATAGGCCACGCCCTTGGCAGGCAACTGTGCACAGCTTCTTGGCTTATCCGCTGCTTCCATGGAGTACTACTAGCCTTGATCCCAAATGCTCTTTTGTGTGTGTGTCTGCAGACAGGAGGTAGAAGATGGGCCTGGGGCTGCCTTCATGAAGGCATGTGGGGCCAGTGGCTTAAGTACCTTGCTGCTCCTCCTCTGGGACATGTCTTAGACCCAGGTCTTTGGACACCATCAGGGAGGGACAGTGTCCAGGAGCAGACTGGAAGCTGGTAAAGGTGCTTCAGGAGTCCCCAGGAGTCCAGGTCTTCAACACCTGCCTATTAAAAAAAATATTTTATGTTTATTTATTTGAGAGAGAGAGAGGAGGAGAGAATGGGCATGCCAGGGCCTCCAGCCACTGCAAAAGAATTCCAGACGCATGCACCACCTTGTGCATCTGGCTTACATGGGTTCTAGGGAATTGAACCAAGGTTCTTTGGCTTTGCAGGCAAACACCTTAACTGCTAAGCCATCTCTCCAACCAAACACCTGCCTTTTTGTTCCTTTCCAGGGTCAGGCATCGCCTCTGAAGGTGACGTGACAGCAGATCCCACCTCGCCACCTGCCAAGGGCTCAAAGAAGGATTCTGTTGCCAGACCTTGTGGCCAGATGGCAGGACCTAGTACCTCCTGAACAAAGAAGAGGAAGCCCAACTTTTGCCCACAAGAGACTGAGGTGCTGGCCTCCAAGGTCAGCAAACACCATCAGCTGCTGTTTGGCACAGGGCTGCTGAAGGCTGAACCCACCCGCAGGTACCACGTGGAGCTGTATTCTGCAGGTGGTGAATGCCTGTTGAAGAGACATTGTTAACTTGAAGCATAAGTGACAGAACCTGCGTGCTGTTGTGCGGCGCAAGCTGGGTGACCTCCAGAAAGCTGCCCTTGGACCAGGCTCTGGTGTAGTCAGCCACAGATCCTGTTCCTCACACCTGTGGAGCAGGTAGGTGGTGGCCAAGACATTTTGTTGCCAAGCACTACTTCCTGAGAGCTTTGGCCTGGAGCTGTCCACAGGTGAATCTCTGGGCCCCGCCTTGGCTCCCCAGTCTGTGTCTTACTCTCCATGGTCTTTATTCCTGTTCTCTCCCTTCTCACCATCATTCCACCATCTGAACTGTTCTTGCCAGTCTCCTCGGCTGCACTAACTCATTTTTATGTCCATCCATCTGCCCAGGACACTTTACAAGTAAGTCCTGACTGCCTGCCTAGCTCTTGTCCCCCCCCCCCCAGTCATGAGGAAGAGCTGAGTGCAGATGAAACAAATGCATGTCTCCCCATGCTTGTCTTACCAGTCTTCCTGGGCTGTGCCGTGCTAAGATGCGTGTTGATACACAGCTGAGATAGGCCCTTCCAACAGCACTTACTTGTTCTAGCCACATTCTATGTCCTGAGAATGCTCTTTCCTGTCCTGGCCAGAAGAAATACTCACTGAGACTTGCTAAGTTGGTCTCCTTACCTGATTTTAGAGCTGCGGCACGAAACCTGTTGCACTGTAACTTACATTTTGAAGAGGTGGTGTCTCCCTAAGTTGTTCAATCTGGCCCTGCACGCCCGAGCTCAGGCAGTCCTCCTCCTCAGCCATCCAGGAAGCAGGGACTATAGGTTTCCACCACTGTGACCAGCTCTGCAGCTGTTCTTCATACCCAACAAAAACCTCAGTCCTGGTGCATTCAGACCTGCAGCATCAGAGGGGGTATGGGAGGGTGGGTTTGCCCAGGGCCAGCCTGCATCATTTGTGGGCCACCTGGAGGCTCAGGCAGTGGCTTGTTTATGGGCATCAAACAGGTCAAGGAGTTCACAGAGGTCAGTGCAGGCTCAAGGCCCAGGAGCTCCAAGTGTTGGGCCTAGACAGGTGCCAGGGAGCCAGGCTGTTTGGTGCATGTGGGTGGCCCCAGGACTGGCAGTAGTAGAGAGGAGGGAGCTGTGGTCCCTGTGTGGCGTTTCAGCTGCAGAGGGACATGGAAGCTGCACAGGTAGGTCATGACACTAAACCCAGAGGTCAGGGCTGCAGCAGTTGGCCCAGGCCTTGGGACAGCAGGGCCAGTGAGAGCATAGTGAAGTGTGAGATAGTCCATGCTACCAACTACGGTGGGCCAGAGGGTGGCTTTGCAGGTTTTGAAACACAAAGATGCCAGTGCCATCTGGCTAGTAGCCTCATGCACTTTGTTCCCTTTCCTGATGCCAGCACCTGTTTGATTTGTCATGTGGTGGGGGGCAGCCTGGTGTCCTAGAAGCTTGTGGGCCCTGCCTATATATCAGTGGGTTGTGAGGACCTTGGACCACACAGGCAGGGACTAGAAAGGGTCCTTGATGTCCAGGTGATAGGGCCAAGACTGAGTGCTTGGCTTGCTTGGCCACAGCTGGAACAACCCACCCTATCCTCTTTCCTAGGCAAGTGCCCAAGCATTTTATTATTGAATTTTTTGAGATAATACTTGCATATCAAAAATCAATTATTTTATCCCTCCCTCTTTTCCTCCTGTGTTTCCAGGTGCTGTGCCACTGAGCACCCCGCCCCCAGACTTTACACCTTTTACAAGTGTGCACTTCATCGATTTCTCAAAATTCTGTCTGCACCCCCATAAGCAATGGTCTGCTGTCTGCCCTGGCTTTTTTATGCTGTTTCTGTGACTGGCACTCCCACATGTACCTTTGCGTTGGCTCTGGACCTTGGACCCTAAGCCTTCTGTCCTGTGGACAGTAAGAAGCATGTTCATGTGCAGGCTGCCATGGCCTTGGGAAAAGCACACCAGGTTGAGTGGTGCCATGTACTTGAGCACGTGTGGTTGGCCTGTGGCAGGCTCCCCTCCTTGACTTGAGCGCGTGTTCCTTCTGGACAATAAGGCTTGCTTGGATGTTGTTCTGGGACCCCGCTTTGTCCTGGACCCTAGCTTTCCTGCCCACACCTTTCTAATGGCTGTCTTTCTTAGGGTGTACTGGCCTGGTCCCTTTTCTGGTTCCCTGCCCTGACCCTCTTGTGGAATGAGCTGGTGTACTCCTCAGCTCTTCGGCCCCATCATCAGTTCCCACTGGAGAAGCTGCCCCAGCTTCCTTTGGGCCTTGGCCCATTGGTTTATGTGGGCTGAGTTGTTATCACTCCTGCCAGGGAGGTGAGTGGTTAGGAGTAGGACATTCGTGAACTGGGTTGTGGGGAGGAACAGAGCTCCGTGAGGGCAGGCATGTGGCTCTCTGGCTAATAAAAGTGGGTGTCCATATTCTTATCACTGGCTTTTCTTTCCAGTAGATGCTGCTGGGAGCCCATTTCTCAAGCCTGAGGGCTGGCAGGCAGCAGGGCGCCTGTGCCTTTTACCTACTGTTGCCTACAGGGCTTTCAGCTCCTGCTGAGATGCAGCCTCTCCTGGAGCCTTTAGACTGCTCCTTCCCACAGAGACTTGAGTTTCCAGGGCCTCTGAGCACCCTTGTGAAGGGTCCGAAGCACAGCCTCACCTAGAGGCCCCACACCTGTCAGGTGTGTGCTGGAGGCTTCTTAACTGGACACAGACTGGAATTTTGGCCTCTTTGTGTTTGCAGAGAACTGGGCAGCCATTCTGTACCATTCCATCGCAAAGTCAGCTTTGCCTTTGTCTGAATTCTTCATCCTGCCCTGCCCTGCCCCACAGTTGCCCACCATGAATTTGGGTTTGTCTCTGGGACCTGGTTAGATGAAGAGGCCCATGCCAGCAGATGAGCACAGCTTTCACGGTCTCTGTCGTTGCTTTGTGTCATTAGAGGTTTATGTCCCTCTTCCTGGCATGGGCAGGCAGACTGTGTGCTGTGGTGAGATGTGGGGTTACATGACCCAGGCACATCTCTCTCCTCCCAGGGCTCAAGATGTTCCATTGTCCCTGTTATAGCAGAAGCCAGAATGGGACGCGCAGGAGGAGAGGAGAGCCCTGAGCCGCTTGACGGAGATTTTATTTTACTTTTTATCAAGTGTTGCAGTGAGCTTCACGTTGCTGCACAAAGAACCTGACCACGAGCAGCTTGTGGGAGGAGCGGGTGTATTTTGGCGTACAGACTGGAGGAACACTGCCTGATGGCAGGCGAAATAATGGCAAGACAGCAGCAGGACTGTGGGCCATATACTGGCAAGGGGAAGCTGGCTTTAACACCCATAAGCCAGAATGCAGTGCCTCCAGGAGGCTCCAGTTCCCAAATTGCCACCAGCTGGGGACCCGGCATTCAGAATGTGTAATAAGTCTATGGGGGACACCTGAGTCAAACTGCCACACCAAGTGTGGGAGTCAGTGCTCAGGTGGTATGAAAGTGTAGCATCCTCGAGCCTGCCTGTCCCCGGGAACACTGAAGTGACAGGTATGAGCCCTCCCGATCTGGCCTCTTTTGAGGACAGGCTAGAAGGAGGGGATGGTTCCTTTCTGGTATTGCCAAGGCAGGACCTCCCAGACATGGAGTGTCTCCGAATACTCTGGAACCTCTGGTAGACAGGCTTGCTTTGTTCCGATGTGTGCTCCCTGAAGCTGGGCCACACCTTATGTCTACCACATCCCACACGAATCCTCTAGTTGGCCTGATGGGGTGGGGGAACTGGCACAGGGGTGTCTGTGCTGGCTTTGGCAAGGTGGTGGTGCCATGCAGTGTACTGGCCATGTGGGGCCATATGACCAGCTGATTGTGAGTTTCCTGGCATGGGAGGGGGATGTGTCTGTCCCTGGCTGAGTTAGCAGCCCAACACTTGTTTCTGGACATGTAGTTGTTCTGGGTCTAGGTCTAAAAACTTAGGGGTTAGCATGGGCAGGGTGACCACCTTGTCTTAGGAGAGGTGAGTTGTGGAGCAGGGAGCTCGCTTGGAAACCTTGGTCTGCTTGGCTTAACTTTGGCTGAGGTGGGCTCTGGGCTGGGCATCTGTATGTGGGGAGTAGGGGCTGGGTGGGTGGGAGCAGGGGCCTGGTTCTGGGTGTGTGTCATGCCTCACTTATGGACACGTGACCAGCATACCGCAGAGAGAGTCTACATACCTCAGTATTGGCCCAGTGACTCCGGCCTCTTACTCACATAACACCCTCCCCATTCAGAGCCCTCTTTCCATGATGTCAGATGTCCCTTGTACTCTCAGGGCTGGGCCAGCCCCCTTGCTCTTGTCTTGTCGCTGTAGTTCCTCTCTCCTGAGGCCCACTTCCGCTTTGGCCCAGGTGAATTACAGGGTCAGTGCTCTCTCCTCCCTGCTCAGGAGGAGGTGCACTTTTGCATTGCCCAGGTTGATTACAGCCTCGTGTTGATGGACATTTATTGGCTTCCAGCTTTGGACTGTTCTAAGTTGCTGTCAGCATTCATGTAAAATCTTCATATGGGAAAATATTTTTACATTTTCTGATGGTATAAATACCTAGAAGATGAATTGCTGGTCATATGGTTGATGTGACTTTTTAAGAAATGCCAATGTCTGGCTGAGTAGTTAAAAGCTTGCAAGGAAATGCCGAAGTGTTTTCTGGAGTGGCTGTCCTATTTCCAAAGCCCCTGAGCAACAGATGCTCATCTGCTGTCCACCCTCACCATGGGCCATGCTGGACGTTGCAGCTCCGCCATCATGGGCAGTGTCTCTCTGATGACTGTCCCAGTAGAAACTTTCTGTCTGCAGAGCGCGTTGTGATTCTGCTGACACCATGGTTTGGGAATAAGGACATCAGTGCTTATCCCGGAATGCTGGGAACAGAGTTTGTGATGTCTGTTCTCCTGTTGTTAGGGAGTCTAATAGTCAGTCATCTTAGTTTCAAGCTAGCCAGAATGTCCTCTGCTTCTGAGATAGGGAACTGCTATGTACTTTGTTTTGTTTAAGCCACTATCTGCATAAACTGCATGAGCCTTGTATACAGAGCTATTCTAATAGAAGTTCTGCACACTGCTGCCTCTGGGCTCCGTGCAGAAGAAATCACCTGGTGTCTCCTGGCTCTATTGACTCACCCTGTCACAGCTCAATTCCTCGGCACCGGTCATTCAAGACCTGGAACAGGTTCACTTGTGCCAGCAGGTGACAGCGCCAACAGTTGACATCTTGATTCGCACCTCCCGGGTGCTGAGAACTTGCTGTGTGTTTGGATCCCTTGTTGGTGTCATACTGGGGTGTCCTGTTATTCTGGACACAGGGCTGCATCAGATGCCCGTATCTGTATATGGTAGCTTATCAGAATTTTCTTTACCATATTCCTTGAAGGGCAGCTTCACTGCGTATACATTTTCATCTTTTACGACTTGCTGTTTGTATCCTGACTAGGAAGTCTTTGACCAGTATAAGGCTACGGTAGTAGTTACTTTACTGTGACCTAATGCCCAACAAGAAGCAGCTCAGGGAAGAAGAGTTTATTTTGGCCTACAGTTCAAGGTTATGGTCCATCATGGTGTCTTTCCTGTAAACATACGATGGAGTCTACTAGGGAAACCTTCCAGTCCTGGAGCGTTCATTGTGGAGACTTTGAACTCTGGGGTCATTTTCCTTCGGGTTACAGTATTGCCATGCCATCTGCTGCTTCTCCAGTGAGTTGTGCAGTTTGGGATTTTTTCCTGTTTGAAGTGTGTTCCATGCCGCTGTGCAGGTGGTGGTGAGTGGTACTGCATTCACCCTTCTCTCTCACTGACTTCTGTCTTCCTGTATCTGCCCATGGCTTGGACTCTGGTTTGAATTTGCAGTTCTCTCTCCAGTGTTGACAGCTGGTGCTTCATGAATTTTCTAGCTGTGTTACTAGGTACACCCGTGGAATGGGTTTGTCTTAACCGATTGACTGACTTAACTGATTGCAGAGCTCCTGTCTTTCAACCTCGGCTGTATCTGGTGCTCTTTCTTTCTCGAGTCAGGGCAGCTGCAGCATGCTTCTCTTTTCCTGCTCAGCCATTTCTGTCTGTGTGGAAGTAGCAGTTTTTGGCTATACACTGTATAGACTCTTGCTTCTCATCTGAATTGGCAATCTGCTTTGTGATGGAGGTGAGGTAGTGCCACCTGATAGGCCCTTTGAAAACAGTGGGGAGTTCTATGTTCTGCATTTTCTGCTGTGGCTGCCCCTTGCCCAATTTGGCAAAAGAGACTTAAGCTGGGCGTGGTGGCTCACGCCTTTTAATTCCAGCACTTGGGAGCTAGAGGTCGGATGATCACTGTGAGTTCGAGGCCAGCTTGGAGCTACAAAGTTCCAGGTCAGCCTGAGCTAGAGTGAGACCCTACCTCGAAAAACAAAACAAAACAAACAAAAGGGACTTGAAATGCGGCTGCTGTAGCTGAGGGGCTGCACTGCCATTTTGCCTCATTTTAGTCAAGTACAGTTCACACCTGCAATGACTGCCACAAGTGGCCAGTGGACTGGCTACCTCACATTCTGACCTCTATCTTTGGTGTAAACACTGGTGTTTTGTTAAGTCCTGCCCTCATGATATTTGCTTTCTGTATTTCACATTTCATGTTGTCTTTTTGCTTTCTTTCCTTGCAGTTACTGGGTGTTACTCACTTTCCCCTGCAGTCTGGCTTACTAGTGATTCCCATTTATTTTTTAGTGGGTGCTTTAGAGCTCAATAGTACATTTCTTCATCCTTCACAGTCTGCCTTCAAATATTATGCAGCCATCTTGCCTATACTATACAGCCTTAGTGTAATGACATTCTCTCCTGCCTTTGGAATTATTTTATACATTCAGAATTAACAACCTGCTGTTGTTAATAACATTATTACTGATTTTGTTTTAGTAACCAGTTGTCACTTAAATACATAGAAGTGAGAAAGATGCCTTTTAAAACTACCTTCTTATGCACCTTGTAGCTTCCTTTACGTCTTTGTTTAGACCCAGACTTCATTTTCTGGGTGCTTCCGACCTGAATAACTTATTTCAACACATCTTGTGGTGCACGTCGGGTGGGAACAGGTCCTCTCAGCTTTTACTTGTAGAAAACAAATTTTTACTCTGCCTCTATTTTTGAAATATATCTCCACTGGGTATAGAGTTCAGTTAGGAGTTTTTTTCTTTCTGCATTTAAAGGTACCATTCCACTGTCTCCAGTCTTCTGTGGTCCCTGTGGAAAGCACCAAGTCCCCACTGGTCTCGTCCCATGGGTAGTAGGTCTTCCGCAGCCCCTTGGACAGCTTCTTTTCCAGTGACTTTCTACAGCTGGCCTGTTCTGTGCTTTGCTTTGAGTCTGTGTGCATTTGTTGGGGGCTTATTGAAGTTCTTAGATGTTGCAGTTTATATTTTCATAGTATTTGGTGATTCTTGATCTATCTATTTTTCTTTCTTTCTTTCTTTCTTTCTTTCTTTCTTTCTTTCTTTCTTTTTTTTTGTGCTTTTTTGAGGTAGAGTCTCACGCTAGCCCAGGCTGACCTGGAATTCACTATGTAGTGTCAGGGTGGCCTTGAACTCATGACAGTCCTCCTACCTCTGCCTCCCCAGTGCTGGGAGTAAAAAGACATGCGCCACCATGCCTGGAAGGTCCTTATTTCTTGAGATTCTTTTGGATTGGTTGATTGATAGATTGCTAGCATATGCCTCTCTCTTCCTGTGTGCCACACTGCGGAACATGCTCACTTTTCGTGCCCTTTCCTGTTTTTTTTTTTTAATTTTTATTTTTAAATTTTTAATTAATTAATTTAATTTATTTTTATTTTGGAGAGAGACACAGAGAGATAGGGAGAGGAAGACAGATAGAGATGGGTGCACCAGCAGCCTCTCAGCCACTGCGAATGAAATCCAGATGTGTGCGCCCCCTTGTGGGCAAGTGAAGCATTGTGCCCTGGCGTCACTTTGCATCTGGCTAAACGTGGGACCTGGAGATTGGAACCGGGTTCTTAGGCTTAGCAGGCAGGCGCCTTAACTGCTAAGCCATCTCTCCAGCCCTCTGGTTTTGTTTCGCTTCTCCCGTTTGGGTTCCTTGCTGGTCCTTCTCCAGGCCCTCTCCAGTGCTCAGCCATTACTTCCAGTTGTTCTCTCCGCCCCTCCCCCTTCCTCTGCTGCTGAATAGACTCAGCTCCTAACCCTGTGTGAGGCCAGCTCTCCACTAAGCTCAATCCATCCCCTTATTTCTTTGTTTATATTTATTTTGTTTCCTCTTTTCTTCTTCTTCTTCTTCTTCTTCTTCTTCTTCTTTTTTTTTTTTTTTTTTTTTTTTTTTGAGATAGGGTCTCATGTTTATATTTATTTTGAAGCAAAGTCTGTACTACAGCCCAGGCTGGCCTTGAACCTGCTATCCTGCTGCCTCAAGCTCTGAAGATGCTGGGGTCACAGGCATGTTCCACCATGCCTCATCTGGCCCAGTGCTCCCCTTTTCATCTTCAGACATTTCCGTCTCCTGTTCCCTGTCCACTTGCTCTTTCCCTCCACCCTCGAGTACTTGGGACTGCTGAGTGATGTGTTCACATGACTGCTTGATGCTCTCCTGGGGCACCCAGTGTCAGCATATTCACATGGCTGCCTGATGCCCTCCTTAGACACCCTGGGTCTGCCTTCCAGTTTGAGGCCTCTTCCACCAGCTTATTTTCTCATGGCTGTGAGTTGGGTGGTCCTGCTGCTTCATCTGCCAAGGATCTTATGTCCTTTTGCTCTGGATTCAGTTATTTTCTAGGGTCTAGGGGCAGTTGTTATGCAGTTCACCTTGACCTATTCAAGGATTGTTTTGGAACCTTTTAGGGACATTGTCCTTGAAGTAATAGCTCATATGATAATTTATTTCATTGTCAACTTGACTGGATTTAGAATCACCTAGAAGACACACCTTTCAGCACGATTCTGAGGATGATTCTGTAACTGCGTACTCTCTCCCATTTCCAGTGAGGGTGTTTCTGTAACTGCACACTCCCTCCCATTTCCAGTGAGGGTGTTTCGGTAACTGCACACTCCCTCTCACTTCCGGTGAGGGTGTTTCGGTAACAGCATACTCCCTCTCACTTCCAGTGAAGTTGTTTCGGTAACTGCACACTCCCTCTCACTTCCAGTGAGCGTGTTTCTGTAACTGCCTAATCCCTCTCATTTCCAGAGAGTTTTACCTAAAGAGGGAAGATAACCTGAATATATGTGGCACCATGCCATGGGCTGGGTCCTGACTGAATAAAGGGCAAATGGAGAAAGGAAATTGAGCAGCATCTCTTTGCCTTCTGATTACAGTAGCAATGTGACCAGCCTCCTCATGTTTCTACCAATGATATGATATCTATGATATCCTAGGACTGTGAGTCAACCCCCCTGCCTTTCTTTTGTCTGATATTTTGTCATTGCGATGATAAAAGTCATCAGTGTAGCCACCCTCCAACGTGAGTCCTTCTTCCATAGTGATGAGAAAAGTCATCAGTGTAGCCACCCTCCAACGTGAGTCCTTCTTCCACAGTGATGATAAAAGTCATCAGTGTAGCCACCCTCCAATGTGAGCCCTTCTTCCATAGTGATGAGAAAAGTCATCAGTGTAGCCACCCTCCAATGTGAGCCCTTCTTCCATAGTGATGAGAAAAGTCATCAGTGTAGCTGCCCTCCAACGTGAGCCCTTCTTCCACAGTGATGAGAAAAGTCATCAGTGCAGCCACCCTCCAACATGAGTCCTTCTTCCATAGTGATGAGAAAAGTCATCAGTGTAGCCACCCTCCAACGTGAGTCTGTCTTCCATAGTGATGAGAAAAGTCATCAGTGTAGCTGCCCTCCAACATGAGTCCTTCTTCCATAGTGATGAGAAAAGTCATCAGTGTAGCCGCCCTCCAACGTGAGCCCTTCTTCCACAGTGATGAGAAAAGTCATGAGTGTAGCTGTCCTCCAACGTGAGCCCTTCTTCCACAGTGATGAGAAAAGTCATCAGTGTAGCCACCCTCCAACGTGAGCCCTTCTTCCATAGTGATGAGAAAAGTCATCAGTGTAGCCGTCCTCCAACGTGAGTCCTTCTTCCACAGTGATGAGAAAAGTCATGAGTGTAGCCACCCTCCAACGTGAGCCCTTCTTCCACAGTAATGAGAAAAGTCATGAGTGTAGCCACCCTCCAACGTGAGTCCTTCTTCCACAGTGATGAGAAAAAAGTGTAGCCGCCCCCAAGTGAGCATGAGTGTAGCCATCTCCAGCATGAGCCCTTCTTCCACAGTAATGAGAAAAGTCATCAGTATAGCTGCCCTCCAACGTGAGTCCTTCTTCCACAGTGATGAGAAAAGTCATCAGTATAGCTGCCCTCCAACGTGAGTCCTTCTTCCACAGTGATGAGAAAAGTCATAAGTGTAGCCGCCCTCCAACGTGAGCCCTTCTTCCACAGTGATGAGAAAAGTCATCAGTGTAGCCGTCCTCCAACGTGAGCCCTTCCTCCATAGTCATGAGAAAAGTCATGAGTGTAGCCGCCCTCCAACGTGAGCCCTTCTTCCATAGTGATGAGAAAAGTCATCAGTGTAGCCGCCCTCCAACGTGAGCCCTTCTTCCACAGTAATGAGAAAAGTCATCAGTGTAGCCACCCTCCAACGTGAGCCCTTCTTCCACAGTCATGAGAAAAGTCATCAGTGTAGCCACCCTCCAACGTGAGTCCTTCTTCCACAGTGATGAGAAAAGTCATGAGTGTAGCCGCCCTCCAACGTGAGCCCTTCTTCCACAGTGATGAGAAAAGTCATGAGTGTAGCCGCCCTCCAGCGTGAGCCCTTCTTCCACAGTGATGAGAAAAGTCATGAGTGTAGCTGTCCTCCAACGTGAGTCCTTCTTCCACAGTGATGAGAAAAGTCATGAGTGTAGCCGCCCTCCAACGTGAGTCCTTCTTCCACAGTGATGAGAAAAGTCATCAGTGTAGCCGCCCTCCAACGTGAGTCCTTCTTCCACAGTGATGAGAAAAGTCATCAGTGTAGCCGCCCTCCAACGTGAGTCCTTCTTCCACAGTGAAAAGTCATGAGTGTAGCTTCCACAGTGAGTCCTTCTTCCAAAGTGATGAGAAAAGTCATGAGCCGCGTGAGCCCTCCAACGTGAGCCCTTCTTCCACAGTGATGAGAAAAGTCATGAGTGTAGCCGCCCTCCAACGTGAGCCCTTCTTCCACAGTGATGAGAAAAGTCATGAGTGTAGCCGCCCTCCAACGTGAGCCCTTCTTCCATAGTGATGAGAAAAGTCATGAGTGTAGCCGTCCTCCAACGTGAGCCCTTCTTCCCTCCAACGTGTGAGCCCTTCTTCCACAGTGATGAGAAAAGTCATGAGTGTAGCCGCCTCCAACGAGCCCTTCTTCCACAGTGATGAGAAAAGTCATCAGTGTAGCCACCCTCCAACGTGAGCCCTTCTTCCCAGTGATGAGAAAAGTCATCAGTGTAGCTTCCAACGTGAGCCCTTCTTCCATAGTGATGAGAAAAGTCATGAGTGTAGCTGTCCTCCAACGTGAGCCCTTCTTCCACAGTGATGAGAAAAGTCATCAGTGTAGCCGCCCTCCAACGTGAGCCCTTCTTCCACAGTGATGAGAAAAGTCATCAGTGTAGCCGCCCTCCAACGTGAGCCCTTCTTCCACAGTGATGAGAAAAGTCATGAGTGTAGCTGTCCTCCAGCGTGAGCCCTTCTTCCACAGTGATGAGAAAAGTCATGAGTGTAGCCACCCTCCAACGTGAGCCCTTCTTCCACAGTGATGAGAAAAGTCATGAGTGTAGCCGCCCTCCAACGTGAGCCCTTCTTCCACAGTGATGAGAAAAGTCATGAGTGTAGCCGCCCTCCAACGTGAGCCCTTCTTCCACAGTGATGAGAAAAGTCATCAGTGTAGTCGCCCTCCAGCGTGAGCCCTTCTTCCACAGTGATGAGAAAAGTCATGAGTGTAGCCGCCCTCCAGCGTGAGCCCTTCTTCCACAGTGATGAGAAAAGTCATCAGTGTAGCCGCCCTCCAGTGTGAGCCCTTCTTCCACAGTGATGAGAAAAGTCATCAGTGTAGCCGCCCTCCCAGTGAGTCCTTCTTCCACAGTGATGAGAAAAGTCATGAGTGTAGCCGCCCTCCAGCGTGAGCCCTTCTTCCACAGTGATGAGAAAAGTCATCAGTGTAGCCGCCCTCCAACATGAGTCCTTCTTCCACAGTGATGAGAAACGTCATGAGTGTAGCCGTCCTCCAGCGTGAGCCCTTCTTCCACAGTGATGAGAAAAGTCATGAGTGTAGCTGTCCTCCAACATGAGTCCTTCTTCCACAGTGATGAGAAAAGTCATGAGTGTAGCTGTCCTCCAACGTGAGCCCTTCTTCCACAGTGATGAGAAAAGTCATGAGTGTCCAGCTGCCCTTCTTCCACAACATGAGTCCTTCTTCCCACAGTGATGAGAAAAGTCATGAGTGTAGCTGTCCTCCAGCGTGAGCCCTTCTTCCACAGTGATGAGAAAAGTCATGAGTGTAGCTGTCCTCCAGCGTGAGCCCTTCTTCCATAGTGTGAGCATGCTGCCTCCCACCCTGTGTGAGCTCACAGCTGTTTCTCCCTTGTATTTTCTTCCTTAGTCTTGTAGAGTTTGGGACTGTATGAGCACAGATCAGTGTTTGGCTGGAGACCAGGGCCATGTGCAGATTTCCAGAGAGCACACTCCCTGCCTTCCAGTCCTGGCATTTGTCCTCCATTGGTAGGAACTGTTATTTTCAGCACCCCTGTGTTGACCTCCTGGTGCCTGGAGGTCCTTGGTTCTGTTTGGGTGTCTTCTTGCTTGGCAGACTGATATTAACAAGTCATGTTTTTCTCTCAGAATTACAGCACTCACCAAATCTTGTCCATTGTCAGAAAGTTGTTTCTGATGTTGCGTCTGGTTCTCAAAGCTAGGCTTCTAGACACTGGGCCCCTGTGTAGCAGGTGTAGCTATGACACTGTGTATCATTATTGTGGACACTGGGGCATCTTTTCATTTTGGTTTGTGACAGGAGCTTGCTATGTAGCCCAGGCTGTCTTTGAATGCTCCATTATCCTACTTTGGCCTCTGAGTGCTAGAATGACAGGTGTGGCCCATTTTGATTCATTTCTGTGCTGTCGGCACACAACCTCTGTTTCTAGTGCTTCTCTGCCTTGGCATTCAGCCTCTTGTGCTCGACTGCTGGCCTTGACCTCTTTCTGCTGCTGACTCCAGGTGCATCCCTTCTTGCCTGGCTTCTTATTTTCATTCCTGAACATGGAGAGCAAGCTTGACTCCATCTGACTTTGAACTGGGTGCCCTTCACCCCTCAGAGCTGACCCATCCCTTGCCCTGATGAAGAGGCACAGATATGACCTGTGTACTTCTGGGACACTGTCTGCTTGCTGTGTCTGGGAGTGGCCATCTGTGCTGTGTGACCAGGAGGGAAGAGGGTACTGTGTCCAGTCCTGGTGACACTGGCATGCTTGAAGGATTAGAGAACATGGTGCTGGTGAAGGTGTCCCACAGAGAGAAGGAGCTTGCAGCTGTCTGTGCTGTAGTTCAGCAGGGCCGAGTGACCCAGGCTCCTTCCAGCTGTGGGTCCGTGCTCCCCAAGGGTGTCATCTGCATGGTGGAGGCTGAGTTTTGGCTACTTCTCCAGAATCTACCCTCCTACAGCTTAAATAGGCAGTCACAGGGTGGCCCTTTGCTCTTAAGCACATGAGAGGGAACCTGTGTACTTTATGTCTCAATTCTGGTGTGAAAAGTTGGCCATGAAAGCCACCTTGGTTAAAAGGGAGACTGGGAAATGCATGACCAAGTGCCCAGGAGGAGGAGAGGCTGGACTTTAGACGTCTGGCCAGCAGTTGCCTGGAACACATAGCCCATGTGGCCTTGGCAGTGGTCCCCATGTCAGTTTATCTTATGTGTGGCCAAGATGAGGGGTCCCCTGAGAGATGGTGCTGGGAAAGGAGTTTGCTCCCAAGAGGAATCCTGTAGTGTCTTGGCCCCTGTGCTGGCTTCTAGGACCTTATCAGCACCGCTCTTCCCCACTACTGTACATGGTCTCCATCAGCAGATGCAAGCTCACAGCCCCTCCTTGGCCTGGTTCCCTGACTTGTGCTTTCTCTGGGGGTCTACCTGGGTGTTCTCCACCTTCTGTGGTGAGGTCAGATGTAGCTGGTGGCACCTGCTCCTGTTGCTAGGCTGCCTCGCTGCCCTGTCCTGACTCTGCAGGCCCAATGCTTCCCTGTGGAAGTGGAGATGGAGGCTCTGCAGGCAACATACAGGGCTGCTGTGCATCAGAGGGTTGGTCTTGTATAGCCTAATCAGGCCTTGAACTCATGATCCTCTTGCCTCAGCCTCAGTGTTGGGATTTCAGAGCTGTGCCACCATGTCTGGCTGAGCCTTGGCATCTTAGCATTTGCCTACTGGTCAGGGGACCAGAGCCTGGCCTGGTACTGGTCCTGAAGTGCTTTCCTGGGTTCTGTGGAGCATGCTGAGTAAGGCCTGAGGCCTCTAACCTTCTCACCATCGAGGCTCTGCAGTGACTTGGCTGCTGAGAAGAGCCTGGGAAAGTTCAGGAGCCAGTGTGTCCCCTGGGTGGACTGTGTGGGTGGACTGTGTGAGTGGCCGACCCTGAGCTGAGTCCTTGCAGCCTCTGCTCCCTGACTGCACACTTGCAGGTAGGCGGGCATCTGTCCTAGTGCACCTCTCCACACCAGGAAGCCCCATCTGCCAGTCTCCCCTGGGCAGAGCTGGGTGACTGGGTCAGCATGTGACCTGTTGGGCCTCCACTGCTTTGTGCCCATGTGGGCAGAGCTGCTGAGATCTTGTGTGTCAGCAGGATGTGTCATGTGTGAATGGAAGTGGCACTGTCAGGCCTTGGCACTGGTTTCTGGGCAAGATGTGTGTGGGTCGGGAAAGTGAGTGAGCAAATGTGGCTGGCTGCAAGATAGGGCATGGGGGCCCTGTTGCCTTCAGCAAGGTCTGTCCCTTCAGCATCAGAAGTTGGGGCTATCAGGGCACAGGCTTTGTGGAGAGGAAGGTGCTGGAATCCAAGTTGTTCCTTGGTTTCTTTTTGGGACAAGAAAAAAGGCAAGGCAGTGTGTGTGACATGAGCCCTGCCCTGTTTGTGTTGTGGGAAAACTGACCTTAACTCCATTTATGGGCTGTGAGAGCCCAGATAACCTGGCCCTTGGCCTAAGTGTGTGAATGGCAGACTGTGGGATGGGCGGCGCACCTCCCAGACCCTAAGGGTCATCTTTCCGTGAGAGGAGCCTCTGAATTCTGTGCTCTGCTTCAGACCAGCTTCCCTGCCACACTGCAATCCACATCCCACAGAAGGCTGTGGGTTTGGGGCTTGTGCAGCTCAGGCCTGGCACAGCCATTGGAGGGCAACACTCAGCTGCAGTTCTGCCCTTGTGGCCTCACAATGTTGTACTGTAGTCCTGCCTTTCTGAGCCCTGTGCCAGGCTCTGCATTCCTGTCCTGTAACCCCCAATGCTGGGCTCAGTGCAGTCCTGCCCTCCTGGTATGCTGGTGTCTTTCTCTCCATCTTCTGTCTCCTCATGAGTAAGGATACACCATGCCAGCTTGGTCCCAGGGCTATGCCCTCCAGGAACTCTACTGCTACCCTTGAGCTTACCTTTGGCCTGCCACCTGTGCCTGTGCTGGTACAGTGGCAACCAAAGGTGACACAGAGGCAGTTTGTGAGCTGCGTGGGAAGGAACAACCTCAGTGTACCAGGGCACAGCGAGAGGCCTCTGGTATCACTTCTGGGTTCTGGGGGCTCTGGAGGAGGAGTGTGGTTGCCTCTAGACACAGGCCCAGCGTCTGAGAGGGGAGGACTGGTGGCCATGGGCGTGGAAGAGGCAGGCGCAGAGGAAACAGGTCTGACCCAGGCCATGGTGAGGAGAGCCAGTCCACTAGGATTTCCCTGTGGTAAAGGCAGCGTCCCACTGAGCTCCCAAGGCCCTTTCCCTGCCACAGAAAGCCTCTCTCATAGCAAATATCTGTCCCTTGGTGAGGGTGGGGAAGGGGTGGCATGATCGCAGCATGGGGCCTGACAAGAGCTGGTAGCAGAGCAGCAGGCGGCCCCAGCACTCTGGGAATCAGGCGCAGTGGGGTGTGCCTCGCCCTCCGGCCCCTGGTGTTTCCTCAGCAGTGAGTCCACACCCCGCAGAGTGGGGCCTCCTGCAGGTGCGGAGGGGGAGTGTAGAGAAAAGCACCCTGCTCATAAGGATCCAGCCTTTCCGGAGACGCCACATGTGTGGCATTGGTGGCACGCCTCTGCCTCAGGCCAGAGTCATGTCTTTGTAAGAATATCACATGGTTGCTGCCCTTGGGGATCAGCGTGGGCCTTGAAGCCTTCCTGCTGTCCTGGGTGCACCAGGTCACTGTCCCCTGGACTGGACAGTTGAGATGCTTCTTCCAGAGCAGCCATGGGCTCTAGTCTGCACTTCAGTCAACTGATGCCCACATGCACTGCCCTCATCCCCCAGTCCATGCCTTTCCCTTTCCCTGACCTCAGGCTAACCCACCACAGTGAGCTATCCAGATTTCTTTTTTATTATTTATTTATTTAAGACAGACAGAGGGAGAGAGAAAGGGGGGGTGGGGAGAGCATGGGCGCACCAGGGCCTGTAGCCACTGCAAACAAACTCTAGATGCATGTACTACCATATACATCTGGCTTATGTGGGACCCGGAGAATCAAACCTGGGTCTTTTGGCTTTGCAGGCAAGTGCCTTAACCACTAAGCCATCTCTCCAGCCCACCAGATTTCTATTCTTGGGGGTTTTGTTATTTTTTTTCTTGGCCTGATTTTTGCAGTTCTTGAAATGGGAATTTGGGGTTCCTTGCCAATACAACCAGTATGCCAACACAACAATAATTTTAGGGTACCCTGATTCTTGTCTTACGAATTTAAAGAACTAAAATCCATAGACCAGAGGGTAAGGTTTAGAGAGACATTATTAGATAGAGAGAAGGAAAGAGAAGAAAGTGTAGTGAGCTCCTGTCATGTGGAGGGTAGGAAGGGGTAGAGAGCCCATGTGGGAGTAAAGATAAGACCTCATCCTGGGAGGACCCTCCTGTCCTCCAGTCCTGTGCAGTGAACAAGACTTCATCCCAGGAGGACCCTCCCGTCCTTTGAAGTTCAGCTCAACAGCACATGGGCTTTCCCTTGTTGGAGTGCCTTGTCTGTGGGCTCTTGTGTCTGGCATGACACATTTGACATTAGTTGTGTATGTGTAAGGACCTGAGTTGCAAGCATGATGTATGTGCTTGTTCGCCTTCCTGCATGCCCTGGCGTTCCGGACGGTGCCTCTTCCCTGAGGTACAGCACTGCTCTGAATGTCCTCCAGGTATGGTGTGGTCCGAAGTCCTCACTCCTCTTGGCACATGTGCCCTGTGGTGGGGTTGTAGGGTGCAAGACCTGGGTATCCCCCTTTGTGAGGAGCTGCTCTCCCCGTGCAGCTTGTAGTGGGAGGGTGGGTGTGGTGGTCACTCCTAACCCTGCCCAGGCGGAGCTGGAAAGCAAGTGGGACACTTCCGTCCCTCTGTTGAAACAGCCCACACTGCTGCTGGTGCCGGTCCTAAGGGTGGCACCATCAGCTGTGTCTTCACTCTCTCCTCCTCCAGCTCCCAGGGACAAGCTCGGGATGTTCAGGAACTGTGTCAGGAGACATCCGCCATCGTCTTCCAAATAAACTCCCATGGTGAGTCCTGGCCACGGCCTGCCCTTCTTCCTGCTGTCCCAGGCCTGTGCAGTGACAGTGGAGGCTGGGCTGGGCTGGCCTGTGGTTTTTCACTGCCCGTGCCATCCTGTAGTCTGGTTCCATGTTTGCAGCCTGGGCTGGGGCTGCATCCCAGCACCAGGGTGTAGTCTGCTCGGCTCCTGCGCTGCCTGCTCCTCAGCTGCAGTCTGTCCCAGCTGTCCTACCAAGGCTCCTGTTTCTCCTGGTTCCACTCCACCTTTGGTGTGATTACTGGAGGAAGGAATGTGTCCCAGGTTCCTTCAAACTAGGGTCAGGGCCACATTGCATGTATCTAGCAGGAGTGGGGAGAAGACTTTCCTGGACTGGGAGTAAGGCCCACTGGAGATGTCTCCAAAGAGGAACTTAAGCTGTTTGTGGGCCTGGCACCACCTGTCCAAGTGGGCGTCTGCTAGGCAAGAGTGGGCTGATCCTGGTGTTCAGGTTACACCAGTAACTTGCGTGGGCCTCCGTGCCTTACTCTGCTGTGGCAGTCACACTTGGAAGGTGGGGCAGCATGAAGGAAGGCCCTTCTCATCCGGATCCTCTGCTCTTGGCCTGTGGCCTCCGTGGAGCAGAGCCTCTGCTCCCTGGGGACACTGAGCGACACAGAGGAGCTTCAGGACAGCCTGTGAGTGTGGGGCCGTGTGTCTGTATGCTGGTGCATGGTGCCATGTGCACACTCACACCTCGTCAGTCCATACCCATACACCTTTGGGTGAACCAGCCTAAGCTCAGACCTGAGACTGGGCCTCGGCCCTGTGACTCATGTCTCCATGGTTCACACAGCTGCTACCCCCACTGTTGGACTCAAGGTGCTCTTGTGGACTTGAGAGACACCTGGGGGCATTTGGGACAGGTGATGCTTGCATGCTGAACCTGTCCGTGGTACCTCAGGCTGTCCTGCAGGCCCACAGGAAGTGCACTCCTCTGTGGTCACAGGCTGAGTGGGTGTGATGCCAGCCTGATGGTCTCGCTGGCCTGGCCTGATCTGGATGAGATCTGGGCCCTGAGGGCAAGGTGCCTGTGGTCTTGTCTGGGCAGCCCGGCCCCATGGGCTGGCAGGAGAAAGGAGTCCCCTCATGGGGAGTGAGTACAGACCTTTCCTGACACCGTGGTCAGGTACAGGCGAGCCGGACCTCAGTGGAATTGTCAGGTTTGGTGCCTCTTCTCTCCCACACAGGCCATGCTGCACACATGACCCCAGTCAGACCCACGTGGCCTCTTCTGGCCTTCAGTGACCGGAGGACCCACCAGTTCCAGGTTGTAGAACTCACACCACTGCATGATGATGCTAGGCCCTTGGTTCCATCCTTGCCACCTGCACTATGCCCTCATGAAGAGCGGTGAAGGTGCACGCCCTGCGTGAGATTCTGGTCTCTGGGGGGGGAGTTGTTCTTGTCCTCACAGCGGCTGTGTTGTTGGTGCCCTTGGCTGGGTGCTATTCCAGAACTGAAGAGCCCTTTGCAGACACTTCCGTGATTCTGTCCTCCTGTTTCTGACTGTGAGAATAACCCGCTCCCATTGCAGGGATCTGGACACACAGGATGTCTGGGAATCACTGTTGACGTGTGATGTCTCTGGGGGTTTTCCCAGCCCCGTCGTGTGATGCATTCGAGAACCTGCTTTCACACTGGATGTGTGCGGACATGTGCCCTCATCAGCTGTGCTTTCGGACATCTTGGCGCCGAGGATGCCGTGGGTAGTGCGGGTGGGGCTGCACCTTTCAGCTCTGCAGCGTCAGGGTTATGAGCAGCTCCAGGCTTGTGTTTAGTCTTCGTGCCACTGCCCGTGTACTGGACTCCGACTCTGGAGGACCTTGGCCACCTGTCCAGTTAGCTGAAGAGCGTACCCCAGACTGTGAGCCTTGAAGATGAGAGAGCTCTGGAAACAGGACCTGACTTGTGGTCACTGCTGTCCACAGCCTTGTTTAAGGAGCAAGCTCCCAAAGGCAGCCTCAGCATGCTTCCTGTCCCTCTCGGTATGCTGGCTCCTGACCAACAGGCAGGCCTAGTCTGCTTGTCATGACCTTCTGGAGTTTTCCATGATCCCATCTAATGAATGCACACATATGCCATTAACATTTTAAAAAATAGTGCTGGAGAGATGGGTTAGTGGTTAAGGCGTTTGCCTGCAAATCCAAGGGACCCCAGTTTGATTCCCTAGGACCCATGGAAGCCAGATGCACAACGGGCTGCATGTGTCTGGAGTTCATTTGCAGTGGCTGGAGGCCCTGGTGCACCCATTCCCTCTCTCTCTCTCTCTGTCTCTGCCTCTTTATCTTTCTCTCAAATCAATTAATAAATAAAATATATTCAAAAAATAGCTTCTGGAAATAATATGGGGTTGTGGAGTCTTTGTTTTCTCCTTGTTCACAGAGCTACCATTTTTAAAAATTTTTAATGTGGCTTAGTGAAGACAGTATGAACACTCTGCCACACCATCCATCTTCAGTCCCAGAGTGGCAGGAGGGAGCCAGTGAGGACCAGCATGGCTATGCACACAAGGGGAGTCCAGTGAGGACCAGCACGGCTACACACACAAGGGGAGTCCAGTGAGGACCAGGATGGTTATGCACACAATGGAAGTCCAGTGAGGAACAGGATGATTACGCACACAAGGGGAGTCCAGTGAGGACCAGGATGTTTATGCACGCAATGGGAGTCCAGTGAGGACCAGCATGGTTACACACACAAGGGGAGTCCTCACTGGACTCACCAGGATGGTTACGCACACAATGGGAGTCCAGTAAGGACCAGGACGATTATGCACACAAGGAGAGTCCAGTGAGGACCAGGACGGTTACACACACAAGGGGAGTCCAGTGAGGACCAGGGCGGTTACGCACGCAATGGGAGTCCAGTGAGGAACAGGATGATTACACACACAAGGGGAGTCCAGTGAGGACCAGGGCGGTTACGCACACAAGGGGAGTCCAGTGAGGACCAGGATGGTTACACACACAATGGGAGTCCAGTGAGGACCAGCATGGTTACGCACACAATGGGAGTCCAGTGAGGACCAGGATGGTTATGCACGCAATGGGAGTCCAGTGAGGAACAGGATGATTACACACACAAGGGGAGTCCAGTGAGGACCAGGACTGTTACACACACAAGGGGAGTCCAGTGAGGACCAGGACGGTTACGCACACAATGGGAGTCCAGTGAGGACCAGCATGGCTACGCACACAATGGGAGTCCAGTGAGGACCAGCACGGCTACACACACAAGGGGAGTCCAGTGAGGACCAGCACGGCTACACACACAAGGGGAGTCCAGTGAGGACCAGGATAGTTACACACACAAGGGGAGTCCTCACTGGATTCACCAGGATGGTTACACACACAATGGGAGTCCAGTAAGGACCAGGACTGTTACACACACAATGGGAGTCCAGTGAGGACCAGGACGGTTACGCACACAATGGGAGTCCAGTGAGGACCAGGATGGTTATGCACACAAGGGGAGTCCAGCACACAATGGGAATCCAGTGAGGACCAGGATGGTTACGCACACAAGGGGAGTCCAGTGAGGACCAGCACAGTTATGCACAAAAGGGGAGTCCAGTGAGGACCAGCATGGTTACGCACACAAGGGGAGTCCAGCGAGGACCAGGACGATTACGCACACAAGGGGAGTCCAGTGAGGACCAGGACGATTATGCACACAATGGGAGTCCAGTGAGGACCAGCATGGCTACGCACACAATGGGAGTCCAGTGAGGACCAGGATGATTACGCACACAATGGGAGTCCAGTGAGGACCAGGATGGTTATGCACACAATGGGAGTCCAGTGAGGACCAGCACGGTTACGCACACAAGGGGAGTCCAGTGAGGACCAGGACGATTATGCACACAAGGGGAGTCCAGTGAGGACCAGCACGGCTACACACACAAGGGGAGTCCAGTGAGGACCAGCACGATTTACGCACACAAGGGGAGCCCAGTGAGGATCAGGACGATTAGCACACAAGGGGAGTCCAGGGAGGACCAGGACGATTATGCACACAATGGGAGTCCAGTGAGGACCAGCACGGCTACACACACAAGGGGAGTCCAGTGAGGACCAGGATGGTTACGCACACAAGGGGGAGTCCAGTGAGGACCAGGATGGTTGCACAATGGGAGTCCAGTGAGGACCAGTTATTCACGCACACAAGGGGAGTCCAGTGAGGACCAGGACGATTATGCACACAAGGGGAGTCCAGTGAGGACCAGCACGGCTACACACACAAGGGGAGTCCAGTGAGGACCAGCACGGTTACGCACACAAGGGGAGTCCAGTGAGGATCAGGACGATTACGCACACAAGGGGAGTCCAGGGAGGACCAGGACGATTATGCACACAATGGGAGTCCAGTGAGGACCAGCACGGCTACACACACAAGGGGAGTCCAGTGAGGACCAGGATGGTTACGCACACAAGGGGAGTCCAGTGAGGACCAGGACGATTATGCACACAATGGGAGTCCAGTGAGGACCAGCACGGTTACGCACACAATGGGAGTCCAGTGAGGACCAGGACGATTATGCACACAATGGGAGTCCAGTGAGGACCAGGACGATTATGCACACAATGGGAGTCCAGTGAGGACCAGCACGGCTACACACACAAGGGGAGTCCAGTGAGGACCAGGACGGTTACGCACACAAGGGGAGTCCAGTGAGGACCAGGACGATTATGCACACAATGGGAGTCCAGTGAGGACCAGCATGGTTATGCACACAAGGGGAGTCCAGTGAGGACCAGCACGGTTACACACACAATGGGAGTCCAGTGAGGACCAGGACGATTACGCACACAAGGGGAGTCCAGTGAGGACCAGCACGGTTACACACACAATGGGAGTCCAGTGAGGACCAGGACGATTACGCACACATGGGGAGTCCAGTGAGGACCAGCACGGTTACGCACACAAGGGGAGTCCAGCGAGGACCAGGACGATTACGCACACAAGGGGAGTCCAGTGAGGACCAGGACGATTATGCACACAATGGGAGTCCAGTGAGGACCAGCACGGCTACACACACAAGGGGAGTCCAGTGAGGACCAGGATGGTTACGCACACAAGGGGAGTCCAGTGAGGACCAGGATGGTTATGCATGCAATGGGAGTCCAGTGAGGACCAGCACGGTTACGCACACAAGGGGAGTCCAGTGAGGACCAGGACGATTATGCACACAAGGGGAGTCCAGTGAGGACCAGCACGGCTACACACACAAGGGGAGTCCAGTGAGGACCAGCACGGTTACGCACACAAGGGGAGTCCAGTGAGGATCAGGGCGATTACACACAAGGGGAGTCCAGGGAGGACCAGGACGATTATGCACACAATGGGAGTCCAGTGAGGACCAGCACGGCTACACACACAAGGGGAGTCCAGTGAGGACCAGGATGGTTACGCACACAAGGGGAGTCCAGTGAGGACCAGGACGATTATGCACACAATGGGAGTCCAGTGAGGACCAGCACAGTTACGCACACATGGGGAGTCCAGTGAGGACCAGCACGGTTACGCACACAATGGGAGTCCAGTGAGGACCAGGACGATTACGCACACATGGGGAGTCCAGTGAGGACCAGCACGGTTACGCACACAATGGGAGTCCAGTGAGGACCAGGACGATTATGCACACAATGGGAGTCCAGTGAGGACCAGCACGGCTACACACACAAGGGGAGTCCAGTGAGGACCAGGACGGTTACGCACACAAGGGGAGTCCAGTGAGGACCAGGACGATTATGCACACAATGGGAGTCCAGTGAGGACCAGCATGGTTATGCCCACAAGGGGAGTCCAGTGAGGACCAGCACGGTTACGCACACAATGGGAGTCCAGTGAGGACCAGGACGATTACGCACACAAGGGGAGTCCAGTGAGGACCAGCACGGTTACACACACAATGGGAGTCCAGTGAGGACCAGGACGATTACGCACACATGGGGAGTCCAGTGAGGACCAGCACGGTTACGCACACAAGGGGAGTCCAGTGAGGACCAGGACGGTTATGCACACAAGGGGAGTCCAGTGAGGACCAGCATGGTTACGCACACAATGGGAGTCCAGTGAGGACCAGGACGATTACGCACACAAGGGGAGTCCAGTGAGGACCAGCACGGTTACGCACACAATGGGAGTCCAGTGAGGACCAGGACGTTACGCACACATGGGGAGTCCAGTGAGGACCAGCACGGTTACGCACACAAGGGGAGTCCAGTGAGGACCAGGACGGTTACGCACACAGGGGAGTCCAGTGAGGACCAGCACGGTTACGCACACAAGGGGAGTCCAGTGAGGACCAGGACGGTTACGCACACAAGGGGAGTCCAGTGAGGACCAGCACGGTTACGCACACAAGGGGAGTCCAGTGAGGACCAGGACGGTTACGCACACAAGGGGAGTCCAGTGAGGACCAGGACGGTTACGCACACAAGGGGAGTCCAGTGAGGACCAGCACGGTTACGCACACAAGGGGAGTCCAGTGAGGACCAGGATGATTACTCACACAATGCCTTCACACCACAGAGAATAGATTGGCTTTCGTAAGGTCTGTCACCATTGGCTGCTCCCACCTGTTCCAGGTGCCCAGATGTTAGCATGGTGGCTGTGAAGATGACTATGGCTCCATGGGGGCATGGCAAGGGTGTTGTACATCTAGCTCTGAGTAGTCCTGGGTCCTGCTGGGCTGAACAAATGTGATCCCGAAGCCTTGCCATGCCTGTTTGTGCAGGTGATGAGACCCAGCCAAGGGACTGCTCTCGGGCAATGGAGAGGGGGCCCCTGTACTCACTGTGAGCCTCTTTACCTTGTCCTTGCTGGGCAGTGTCCATACCTTGTGAGTGAGTGAGGGGCTCACATGCAGGGGCTGCCACCTGGACAGCATGTTCCTGTCCCTAGCCAGTGCTCCTTTCTGTGTGCTGCGGTCAGGGCCAGCTCAGCCAGTGGCCCCTGCTTTGGCCTTTGTTGCTCTGGTAGAGACCACTGCTGGTACCTTTCTCTCCAGGAGATTTATGTTGCTACGGGAACAGTAACAGCAGAGCCAAGAATGTGTGCTGAGGCACCCCAGAGGGCATGTACCAAAGCTGATGGCAGCAGACCCACCAGAGTTCCCTTCTAGTTGCCTTCCCCTGCTCTCCCTCCCATGTGTCATTGTCATCCTAGTAGAGTGTGGCCTGCTCCTTGTTTGGCCCCTGCCCAGGTTCACCCTTACTTTCACCTTCCATTCTCCCTAGCTCTTGAGGGTGGGCAGCTACCACTGGTAGTTTTACCTCACAGGCCATTGCAGTCTGCAAACTGTGGGGTGGGCTGAACTGAGTGCCCCTCCTGGTGTGTGGCGGAGGGGCTCTGCTTTCTCCTGGGCTTTCCAGCATGTTCCCTGGGTCACCTTACATCTCCTGAAGAGGAGGATGCCTCCCATTCAACTCCCCTACTATTGAGTAAAGAGCCCCTGGAGTCCGGTTGGAAACTGGGAGGAGCTAGAAGAAACCTTCGGGGATGTGCCTGGGGACAGTCCTGCAGGTAGCCATAGGATCCACCAGGCCAGGCTCCTGGCCCTGTGGAAGCAGAACACACTTCATCAGGCAGGAAAGCTGCCACAGGCTGTGACAGGCATAGCAGGTTCGAAGAGTAAGAAGATGACTGCTGACCAGTATGAGTCTTGACCTCTCCTGAGGACAGGAAGCTGACCCCAAGGTCCATCCAGTCTCATGGCACCCTAGCTTAGTCACCTCCAAAAAGCTGAACTGTAGATCCCATCATGTTGTGGGGCAGGGCCTTAAGGGATAGCCTTCCTGAACATTCCAGAATGTTCCTCAGCAGAAACTGGGCATTTCATGAAGCTTGTCCCCAGTGTCCTCTGTGATTACAGCTCCATGCTGTCTTTGCCACTTGTTTCAGGGGTGTGTCCAGGCTGTGGTGAGCGTGATGGGGGTCAGTGGGATGCTGTCATTCTGCCTCTTGCTTCATGCTCACTGCAGAGTGCTCAGGCCTGTGAGAGTGCAGTGTCTTACAAGGCCACATGGGCACCTGCAGCACAGCTCAGTTACCCCAACTTTGCCAGCTGCGCATCCTGCTCTACCAGGTCTCCTGAGAGATGCTCCGTCATGTGCTCTGATTTCTCTCCACTGGCCAAAGATCTTCATCCCCTGAAGCAGCCCTTACAGCCTTCCCTCCATGACAGCCAAGGTGTCAGTGCTGAGCTCAGCTTCTTCACCCCTAAGCTCACTGCCGGCTTCCCGCCTTGTGTGTCTGTCTCACAGCCACTGGCACTGAAGGCCTCACCCTCTCTGGCCTTTAGTTTCCATGTCCACAGTCTCTTTAGTGTAATGTGACTGTCATGGTATACCACGGGGACTTACAGGTGTGCAGCCTGGGCTCCTAAGGTGGTGGCTGTTGCTACAAAGATCATTAGCCCCAGTCAGAGAGCTATGGTCTTGACTTAGCAGACGAGGCCAGGACTCTCCACACAGGCATTTAGAAGACCTTACAGGGGCTGCGTCGTAGTTACCTTCATGTTGCTGGAACAAAACACCCAAACAAAAGCAGCTGACAGGAGGAAAGGGTTTATTTGGGCTGACAGTCTCAAGGGCAGTTTTCAGCATGGCAGGGACAGGATGGTAGAGCAGAATCTGGACATTACTTCTTGCCAGAGAAGCTGGCAGAGTGCAGCAAGAGAGTGAGCTGAACTCTGGCAAGGGGGATGCTGGGCTACGACACCCCAAAGCTCCCCTCAAGCAAATACATCTCCTCCAGTGAGGCTCCACCTCCCAAATTGCTACCATCTAGGGACCAAGTATTCAAAACATGAGTCTATGGGGGGACATTTGATTTAAATCACCCCAGCATGTGAAACCAGGTGGGCCTCACCCACACTGAAGGCATCCTTTGGCTCTTCCCTCCCTCCCCCCTTCTCCCTTCCCTTCTTTCCTCCCTCCCTCTGGCTTTGATCAGCTTCTCTGAAGTAGACTTTACAGATTCTAGGTCATGCCCTCTTCACGCAGTCAGTGAGATTGTTGTGTATGTGTGGAGTCACTCCAGGAAAATGCCAGATGTTTACCTCGCTTCAGAACCTCTCTCTGGGCCCCTTCCCACCTGATACCAGCTGAACTGATTTCCAGCCTGGGGTGAACTTTCTGCAAGTGCAGCCTTGCAGTCATGCAGCCATGGAGGGTGTGGTCTCGTGGGCATGGGGCTTATTTGCACGTGCTCTGAGAGCCCGTTCTTCCTGTCACCGAGTGCTGTTCCGCTGTGTGGCTCTATTAGCTTCTGGTCACCCAGCCTTTCCTGAGGGACTGTGGCTGTTTCTGGTTAGCACTGCTAAAAAAGCCATGTGCTTGACTTCTAAAGGCCTCTGTACTTCTTTAACTGGAATTGCAGAGTTGCAAAACAAGTGTGATTTTAAAACTTTTTTATTTTTTATTTTATTTTTGGAGAGAGATACAGAGACAGAGAGAGAGGGAGAGGCAGATAGAGAATGTGAACGAAATCCAGGTGTGTGCGCCCCCTCATGGGCAAGTGCGGCATTGCGCCCTTGTGTTACTTGGCATCTGGCTAAGCGTGGGACCTGGAGATTGGAACCAGCGTTCTTAGGCTTAGCAGGCAGGTGCCTTAACCGCTAAGCCATCTCTCCAGCCCAAACAAGTGTGATTTTAACTCAATACCATGTGACTTTCCAAAGTGACTTCATTTTACAGTCTTGCCAAGGTTATGAACATCCTGGACCCTGGCATTTGGGACCCTCTCCAGCATCCAGTGGTGTCAGCCTTTCTACCTGCAGCTGTCCCCATGAAGTGGGTGGGGGAGCTGGCAGTGGTGCCTCAACACACACCTGCTTGTTGTGTGGAGCCTCTGGAAAGGTCCATTATGCATGTCCTTGTCCTCGTGAGTGTGGAATGGTTCTCTGTACCAGTCCTATATCTGCTCCTGGGGGGAGAGTTTTTTTCAGGGTAGGCCTTAGCATTTCTAAGTGTCTTATACAGAGCTGAGGGGTTTTGTTTTATGAGAGACAGAGAGAGACAGAGAGAGAGAGAGAGAGAGAGAGAGAGAGAAGAATATGAATTAGTGCACCAGGGCCTCCAGTTACTACCATTGAATTACAGATGTGTGCACCATTTTGTGCACATGTGTGACCTTGTGCACTTGTGTCACCTTGTGCATCTGGCTTACATGGTATCTAGAGAGTTGAACATGGGTCCTTACACTTTGCAGGCAAGCACTTTAACTGCTAAGCCATCTCTCCAGCCCAAGCTGAAGGTTTTAATGCTGGTGAAGTTTCTGGGACCCATTTGTTGCTGTGATGTAATTACAACTTGTCCCCCCTCCCAGCGCGCGCGCACACACACACACACACACACACACACACACACACATCCAGGCAGGAGTCAAACTGTAATGCTCTGAGGAAGGTGGACATTATCTGGCCGTGGTGTACAACAAGGCTGTTGGGAGGTGACTGGACTTCATGGTCACTAGGGTGTATTCCTTCCCGTGATTGAATTCTGCTGGGTTTATGCAAAGAGAGAGACTACAGAGATTGATACTCAGTGCTCCTGCCAGTGTGTGAAGTGACCCAAGGGGCCTTGGCCAGAGCCTACACCTTGCTGTTATGACTTCCAGCCTCCAAAACAATGAGCTAAACAAATATCTTTTCTTTGTAAGGTAGCCTGCTTCAGGCCCTTCATTATAGCAATACTAATACCATAGAACTAATGCACTATGGCTATGCATTCCCAGGTTTATGGTTCTCACAATATTTAGACCTGTGACACACTTGGAATTTGCTTTTGTGTGTAGATATTCCAACACCATTACTGAAAGAGCCATCTCGCCCCCTCAACTGTTGACATCTTTCTGGAAAACTGCCTGAGCCCACTGCTGTGGTATAGCCTGGACTGGTCTGTCCTGCCACTGTGTGTGGCCAAGCATGTTGTGTTATCACTGTGAGTCCTGAAGTCAGAATGCGGGTTCCTCAGCTCTTGGTCTTTGGACTTGTTTCAGATACTGTGACCCTGTGTGTTTCAATGTAACTCTTAGACTCAGCATGTTGGTTTCTGTTTGTAAAAAGCTTGCTGCATGTTGATTGTGTTTACTTGATGCATATAGATCGCTTCAAGAGTGAACAGCTCAACATGATCTCCCAGCCCGTAAACACAGCCGTCCTTCTGTTTGTGCTGTGTGCTCAGCAGTGCCCTGTCTCAGTGTTTGTGCCGTTACACCTTGCGCGATTGTTAGGTGTGTCTTCATGTTTGTGTGGCTTTCATACTGTTACAAATGGCATCACTGTTTGACTTCACTTTCGGGTGATGCCTACAGAAAGGCAGCTGGGCTCGTGTTCTGTCGCACCTGTGGCCCTGGGAGTCACTTCTTGGTTCCTGGAGGTTTCCTGTGACTTGTTCAGCACTGCCTGCAGCTGCCTTATTTCTGTGACCCCAAATAGTCCCACTCCTGTGTCCTTCTTGCCCTTGTCACAGTGTGTTAGCATGCAGTGGCTTCTTTGCTTTATCTCGTGGTTCTGTTTCTCTCAGCCATGATCGGGGAAAAGTGCTGACTTGTCAAGGCGTTTCCTACGTAGCCCACTGTAGAGACTCCCCTTCTTAACCTGCCCTGCTCATGTGAGAACCACACGTGTTGACCTAATTAGTTTATTTATTTAATGATTTGAGAGAGAGAAAGAGAACATGAGAGGATGGGATGGTCAGGACATCTCGCTGCAAAGGAAAACCAGACATGTGTACCACTCTGTGCATCTGGCTTTTTGTGAATACTGGGGAATCAAACCCTGGGCCAGCAGGCTTTGCAAACAAGTGCCTTTAAACCACGGAGCCATCTTCCCATGTTGCCCCATGTTGACTTTTTTTTTTTTTTTTTTTTTTTGAGGTAGGGTCTCACTCTATCCATGGCTGAACCTGTAATTCACTTTGTAGTCTCACAGTGATCCTCCTCCCTCTGCCTCCCGAGTGCTGGGATCAAAGGCGTGCGCCACCACACTTGGTCTTGACCTTGCAATCTTAAGCCAACCCCAGATCCCGCAGATGAGCTCCTTCGTCCTGCTGTATCATCTCTGCTTTGAACACAGCTTCCCAGTACCTATGAGCTGTGCTGCTGTGTTCCCCAATGATGACGCTTTCCTTCTGGCTCCTTGCTGGGCCTCTGCCCCAGGGTAAGGCTGGCCTGTGTTCCATAACCAGCCCCTCCTTGGCTCCCTTGAGTCGTTACCTAGTGCTGGTGCTGCCTTCTCTGGTCACGAGATGTGTGCATCGAATACTGTGCCTGTGTTCCCTGGCCATTCCATTTTAGGTCTGCCTTCCCGTGCTCCACGTGTGTGTGTGTGTGTGTGTGTGTGTGTGTGCATGTGTGTGTGTGTGCGCGTGTGTGTGTGTGTGCATATGTGTGTGTGTGTGCATATGTGTGTGTGTATGTGTGTGCGCGCGCGCATGGTTTGCTGGCCCTGAGGTTGACTTCCAGGACAATGACTTCATCCTGTCTTTTCTGATGCCAGAGCTCCAAGTGGTAACTTCTGCTATGTGGTTGTCCCACAGTTCTCGTGGCCACATGCTGTCATCGTCCCATTCTGTTTCTGACACTAGACAGAAGCTGTGGGACCCGCAGCTGTATGTGGAGGTCTCTGGGTTGAGCCTGTGGGTGCTGACATCCTGTGTGGTGGAGAATCGTCAAAGCCTCTCCTGTGCCGCCTTTGCCGGTGCCCCCGTCCCTCCCTTTCTTCTTCCCGGGCTGTTTCTTGGGTCTGCTGGCAACGCACCTATTGTCTCCCGAGGCTGGCAGAACGGTCTGATAACTGGCTGCCAGGTTGGGTCAGGGGACTTGCTGCCCTTTCATGTAGTGACCTCATGTAGAGAGAAGTGGAAGACTAGAAGGGGTGCAGGGCTCCAGGCCTCTCCTGCCACTGTTTGGGACAGAGTCTGGGGACATGTGAAGAGGTCTGTATGATGGGGAGACTGTGTGGCCCCCAAGGCTTTGATGGTGGCCTGGCCCACTATCCTATGCCTACAGCATCAGAAGCACTAGGTGGCATAGGTGGCAGCTGGGCTGTCTTCTCTCTCTGGCAAGGGACTTCAGAGACAGTAGGACATTGTGTCCTGGGAGCGGGCTGGAACATCCCTGGGGGAGGTATTGATAGCGAGTGGTGAGGCGTGAGCTGACCATTGAGCCTTAGCAGCATGCAGGGCTGAGGCCGCGGCGCATGCAGGCAGGGCTGTGGGAGGCATCGTCTTCTGCAAGCACTCAGTAAGCAGTTGTTGGCTGATGTGCAGCCCCGGAACAGATGGACAGGAGGACCTGGGCCTGTGCTGCACGGGCTGGAAGGATGGCCTTGCAGCAGCTGAATGGGAAGTGGAGGGACCCATCTGACACTCAAGAGAACTGCCAAGGGACCACTGTGGAGTCCAGTCTGGAGTGAGTTCAGGTCCATCTGGGACAGGACTGAGGACTTAACCCTGATGGTATTCCAGATGGGTCTCAGGCTGAGGCTGGGGCAGTCACCAGAGTTCTCCTGAGGAGTAATGGTGTCATGGTCCCAGGAGACCATGCTCTGTCACGGGGAGGTCACCATGGTGAGGGGGTTGGCCCCTAGGCCGAGACAGCCACAGAGGGTAAAGTCCAGGAGACAGATCCAGGGGGTCAGTGGCATGTGACAGTTTGGGGGGATAGGAGGGCCCTTGCCTCCCATTGGCCTTTTCATAACCCTGGAGGGACGCAGTGTCCTCACCTTACACTCGCCCTTGTCCACCCTCATGTGGACAGTGTCCTAATGCTAGCCTCGTCCTTGTCACCTTACTCACCTTACTCTCGTCCTTGTCCACCCTCATGTGGACAGTGTCCTACCTTACTCTCGCCCTTGTCCACCCTCGTGTGGACGCAGCGTCCTCACCTTACTCTCGTCCTTGTCCACCCTCGTGTGGACGCAGCGTCCTCACCTTACTCTCGTCCTTGTCCACCCTCGTGTGGACAGTGTCCTCACCTTACTCTCGTCCTTGTCCACCCCCGTGTGGACGCAGCATCCTCACCTTACTCTCATCCTTGTCCACCCTCGTGTGGACGCAGCGTCCTCACCTTACTCTCGTCCTTGTCCACCCTCGTGTGGACGCAGCGTCCTCACCTTACTCTCGTCCTTGTCCACCCTCGTGTGGATGCAGCGTCCTCACCTTACTCTCGTCCTTGTCCACCCTCGTGTGGACGCAGCGTCCTCACCTTACTCTCGCCCTTGTCCACCCTCGTGTGGACGCAGCGTCCTCACCTTACTCTCGCCCTTGTCCACCCTCGTGTGGACAGTGTCCTCACCTTACTCTCGCCCTTGTCCACCCTCGTGTGGACACAGCGTCCTCACCTTACTCTCGCCCTTGTCCACCCTCGTGTGGACGCAGCGTCCTCACCTTACTCTCGCCCTTGTCCACCCGCAGCGTCCTCACCTTACTCTCGTCCTTGTCCACCCGCAGCATCCTCACCTTACTCTCGTCCTTGTCCACCCTCGTGTGGACGCAGTGTCCCTCACCTTACTCTCGTCCTTGTCCACCCTCATATGGACGTTCTTCCTTCTCACCTTACATGACCCATGTCCAAGTGGGCGCAGTGCAGGCTCACCTTAGGGACCCTGTGTCCAGTGGTGCCTGGCGGGCGGCCCCTCACCTCGGTCGCCCTTGGTGGCGCAGGGCCTCACCTTACTCTCGTCCTTGTCCACCCAGGGACGCCTGCCTCACCATACTGACCTTTGTGTAAGGCCTGCAGACGCAGTGCTCAGCACTCGTCCTTGTCCAGCTGCTGGACGCAGCGCCCTCACCTTCACTCCTCATGTGAGTTGTGGAAAGATCCTCACCTTGATTCCTTTGTCCAGGGCCAGTGGGCCCAGCGCCCTCACCTTACTCTTGCTCAGTGTCCACCCTCATGTGGACGAGGTCTCCTCACTTAGTTCTCGTCCTGGTGATTTGTGGACACAGCATCCTCACCTTGGGGTCTGTCTTTGTCCACCCTCATGTGGACGCCCCTCCTCATCACCAGATCTTCGGGAACCTGGGTCCCGGTAGAGCCTCCACCCCACACATGGCAGACTTGTGGCTGGCTGGGTGGGCCCCGCAGTGGCACAGGCACTGTTCCCATGACCTAGTGGAGCCTGTCTGGGTGGGTGTTGGGGTTGTCCTGGCATTAGTGGGTTGGTGCCTCTCAGCGCCTTCCGGCCCTCCTCCCGTTGGCTGGACATTGGCTGGTTTCTCCAGTTGCTGTGTTTATCCAGGGCCTGGCCGCAGCCTTCCCACATCTTCCCTCTTCTTCCTTCATTCTCCACCACCCTCTGCTCCTGTTCTTGCCTCTCCCCTGCTGTCTTTTCCCGATTGCCCTCTGCACTCGCCTCTCTATTTCCACGTGTCCTCCCGGGCTCTCCTGTTCCCCTCAAGTCTCCCCAGGCTTTCTCCACCCGCCCCTGTCCCAGTCCCTTCTGTCTGCCTCTCCCTCTCCGCCCTCCTGCTATGTTCCTCCATGGGGCCCTGGCTCTCCCCTTCCTCCTACCTCTGATCCTGGCTCCTTCCCTACCCCAGGCACACGGTACAGCAGGAGATCAACAGAACCATCTAGGCCAGTGCCAGTGCCATGAAGCGGGTGTCAGAGCTGCTACAGGGCTTCTACCCACTATGTTTCCCTGGGGACCAGGGGCTTGGCCAAGGCAAGGGCTAGGGGGGGAGACGAGGTCTGGCCTGGATGACTGATGTGCACAGATGACCAGACAGCATGATGCAGTCTGTGAGCCAGGCCCTGCTCTTTTGGGGCTTGTGGCACAGGGATGCAGGTACCCCAGTCTTTCTGGAGTTGACAACCTGTGGTCCTTCCCTTTGCTGGTGCACCTTCCAGTGCCCCCTGTTCCCTGTCCTCTGCCTGTAGTATCCTGTTGTGCGCCCTCTCTGTCATGCAGACATTCCCCAGCCCTGCACCAGCGTCACCATGGCTACCACCACCTCATACTGTCCCAGCTACTCCCAGCTCCACCCACTCTAGGAGGCTGGTACACTGTCTCAGCCATGACCTTCCTGAGCTCACAGGGATCAGAGGGCGCCCCTCACGGAGGATTACTTGTGGTCAACCTGCAGAACGAGAGCAGTAGACAGACCACCACCCATAGGCTTGTACCTGCATGAACCTCACCGTGGGGCTCACCGTCCTTGGCGGCTTTTCTGCCACCAAGGAAACAATAGTTGCAACAGCCTGTCCACCAGCTAAGCCTAATATTTCAAACCTCTGGCCCTTGCTGCCTTGTGCTGTGGAAGCTGCATGTGGCTTGGCACATCCTTGCAGGGAACAGTCAGCAGCAACAGGGAGTTAAAAGAGGCCTGCCCCCATGGGCACACTCGGTCAGCGCGCGAGTGAAGAACCAATGCTGCAGTCCGAGACTGCAGGCTCTGGAGACAGAAGGTGGGCCAGTGTGGGGCCTCTGGGCTGATGGAGTGCTCAGACCCCGGGCTGTGGTGGCAGGTGCCGTGCGCTACCACTCTTGTCATCTCAGTGCTGCTCTTTTCTGTGCCTTTCACTTGCATGCTTTCCCTGTGTGTTCATTCATTTGGAAAAAGCTATTTATTTGTGCACGTGTGTGTAGAGGGGTGCGCTAGGGCCTTTTGCTGCTGAGAACGCATGCCCATCTGGCTTCATGTGGGTGGCTAGGAAATTGACCCCTGGTTATCAGGCTTTTCTTTAGACCCATCTATGGGGCACCTCTTATGTCAGACAGTGCTCAGCCCCAAATGCCTCTGCCCTTTTGATTGTGAAGGCACTTCTGTGAAGCTGAGGCTGGTGATGCATTGAGTCCAATTGAACAGACTGCACAGAGGTAGTTTTCTTCTGTGTCTTTGACTCTGTGGGGTCCATGTGGTTGGAGAAGATGTGTGGCCTGGGTTAAGGCTGAGAGGCCCCTGGGACCTGGTCCTGGGAGGTGACAGTAAGGCCCTGCACTGGGTCTTCTGTCCTCATCTCTGACAGTGCAGAATGATGGTCTCACCCCCTTGCCCGCTCAAGGATGTGCCACAGATGGTTGTCAATGCCAGTCTTCCTGGCCCAGCACTCATCACTGCCTAGCCATCAGGGCCTGTGATGCAGAGCCTGAGCCCCGAGTGTTAGAGGGGTCACTCAGCAGACGTACATGGGGAACTGGCTCCAGAACCACCTTAGGTGCCAATGTCCTCAGATGCTGAAGTGCTTTATATCAGGGCAGGGCCAGCGTCACGCGGTCCTCTACAAAACTTAGAGCACCCCGTGCACGCAGCCTCTGTATCAGTGGTAGTTGCATGCAGTGTTGGGAGAAAAATGATGTGAAGGAAATGTGGGTGTTCAGTCCAGGTGCAGCTTTTCCAAAGTTTGATTCCTGGCTGGTTCAATCCATAAATAGGGAATTGTGGATTTGGAGGACCAGTGGTATGTCTTCCTTTTCTCCACCCCCAGCTAAGCAGCCAGCAGCCATTTCCTGAATACCTGCTCCTGCCAGACCCAGGGTGGGGTCAGTGACATGGAGTCCGTGCCTGGGGCTCATGTGCACGCTGATCGGGCTCCATGGTAGGACAAATACTGCACACCCATGGCTCCCTGGGGGAGATCACGTTGCTCTGGGTAGGGGCGCCTTCAGGGGTGGGGAGCAGCTCCTGATATGTGGGGATGTGATTGGAGGACAGAGACCACGATAAGCTGGCATGTGGGCATGGCTGCCAGCGCTACCTGTTAGCCAAGGCTGATGGGCAAGGATTAAGAGAATCCGGTCCCCTACTTGGTTTTGTAGGAACCTGCGAAGCCCTGCACCACTTGTCCCGGTGTGGTGGTCTGTGAAGTGGCTGGTGTTTTGCTCTCTGGCTCCTCACTGTGTCCTGGGCTTTCACATGGGGCCAGTGTCCAGTGTCCCTGACATTGAGACATCCTGCACAAAGCCACAGTGCCAAGGGTGACCCGTGGACACAAGGACCACAGTGGATCTGGAGAGTCTGTCACTGCCCATGGTTAGCCCTCCCGTGTGCACTCTTCATGGGTGTGGGGCAGCAGAGGGTGGCAGTGCACTACAGTGTGGCCTAGCCTTAGCACCCAGAGCCTCAGGAAGGACTCATATGCCCGGTGGGCATGGTCTTCCTTGACCCGAGCCCTAGTGCTGGGAGCCTGCCTGGTTTCCTTGGCACTTGCTTATTCATTCTGAGTGGCCAGTGCCAGGAGGCTTTGCAAGCCAAGCAGGCAGCAGTGGGCTCAGCCTCACATGTTTTCTCCTGGGCCTTCTGCTCATGGCAAGCTTAAGCAGGCAGCAGTGGGTTCAGGGCTCATGTGTTCAACACCTGGCCCAATGAGCGTGCTCCTCTGGGTGCTGGCTGCATGGCGGGGAATGCTCCAGTGTGGGGAAGGGAGGGACAGAGGGGGCAAAAGGGTGATGATGGGTGAAGCTTGGCTTGCCTTCAGCACCTGTGCTAGCTGGAAGCCTCCAGTCAGCACTCGAGCCATGGTCTTTTCAGCTGTGCAGTGGGTTCCGATGAGGCCAGGCCCACGTGCCATGGTAATGCTGACCTGGCTCTTGGGGCCTTGCTGAACACCCTGGGGTGGGATCCTGATGCCTGACTGAGGGTATAGATGGTGGGGAGCCCAGCATTTAGGGGGAGAACATGGAGGTGCGTGGGGTTCAAGGATTTCTGGGAACTAAAATCATAGGATTGGGGTTTTGCTAGGGCCTAGCCTTGCATCCTATAAGCCACTCTCTTTTTGCAGCAGGAACGCCGTCAACTGGACTGACCGAAAACCCAGCTGTGGGATGCTATCCAGCGCTACGGAGGGGTTCAGGAGGCGAGGTTCTGTGGCAGGGGTGTCAACCATTGGGGTTGTGTCCCTTGAACACCCACGCTGTGTGTCTTGTCCTGACGTTAGCTTGGTATAGATTCATCCCCAGAGCAGAGGAGGGGCCTTCCTGGGGGTGTGGACAGACAGTTGCTATAAAGGATTCAACAGCCTTTGGAGGTGATGTGTCTCCTGGAAGGCTAGAAGAACAGTCCCAGCCAGTCTGAGAATGAGGGAAACCGGGACCTAGAATGTTCCCTCAGGTTCGCAGAAGCCGTCAAGGACTGAGCTCTCCATGGCCCCAGCAGCCTGTCCTGTTGGAAGCAGAGGATCTGGTGTTTGCTGGTCATGGCCTGGTGTCCAGTGTTTATCTGACTGTCTCTTTTGGTCCCCTCTCCTCTCATGTTCATCCCATCTTTCGTTTGTTTCCAACAGAGAGTTGCAGAGAAGTCCCGAGCACTGCTTCCCATGGCACAGAGGGGCAGCAAGCAGGTGAGTGACCACTGTTGATAGCTTTTGAGTCTTAGGTGACAGCACAGAGTGGGCTGCAGCTTGTTTGGGGGCAGGGTGGGAGGACTGGGGACAGAGGCCCCATCAGGAAGCTGGCCTTAAGAGACAGCTTTAAAAGTGGACAGTGACTGCATGGTCACTCCTACATGGTGACTGACAGACTGTTGGCAGTTCTGTGCACTGCACAGGACTGACTGATGTTCAGACTGTGTTAGCCTGCTTTCTGTTGCTATCACAAAACTTCTGAGGCTGGATACTTTACAATGAAAAGAGGTTTACTTAGACCATGGTTTGGGAGGCTGCAAGTTCAAGGGTCCTATCCATTTGGCCTCTGGTCAGTGTCTCTTGGCAGATAACATGGCAACAGTGGGAGAGAGCACCTGTGAGACAGAACCCAAGGGAGCCATCCCAGTCCCCAGAAGAACTGTGACTAGGCCCCACCCCTCAAAGTTCAGCACACTAGAGGCCAGGCTTCCAGCACACAGACTCTGGGGCTCAGACCATATCTCAGCACAGTGCAGACCAGCCTTCCTGAGCCCAACTAGAGCACAGACTTCCAACACAGATTCTTGGGGGACACTCCAACTACATTCCAGCCATGGTGCAGACCAGCCTTTCTGAGTCTGGACTAGCATACATGCATACACACAGACACACACATGCACACACATACACACATGCACACACACAGACACACACATGCACACGCACTGGTAGCACGAGGGATCAGAGAACCTCTACCCTGCCAGGACTTGAGGGGCAAAGGTTCTGACCGATCCGCTTGTGTCCTCTTCACCCAGGAGCATTTGTAAGCCTGTGCTTACTGATCAGGGTGTGGCATGGAGCTGCAGTGGTCTCCTTGGGGTGGGAGGACAAGTAAGACTTTGGGGCCATCATGGCCGCTGCAGCACAGCACCCAGAGAGGGCTCATCACTTCCTCAGCATAGGTACCAAAAGGCCAGGTGCGCTGGCATGTGTGTGGCCTGTGCACGGAAAGAAAGAGAGGCAGCTGATGAGAAAGCGAGGCTCTTCGATGTTCGGGTCCCCAGGAGCGCTGTGGGGGTGACGAGGGACGGAACTAGGCAGTCCCCCATGGAGGCTGAAGCGCATCCTCAAATTGCATCCTCTGCTTAGGACAGTTGAACCCTTCTGGTCAATGGCTTCTTGAGTCTCTAGTTTTTATGCACCGTGCCTGGGATTTGACCCAAATTACTTAGCGTGTTGAGAAACAGGATCAAAATGTAATATGAGCCGGGCGTGGTGGTGCACGCCTTTAATCCCAGCACTCGGGAGGCAGAGGTAGGAGGATTACTGTGAGTTCGAGGCCACCCTGAGACTACATAGTTAATTCCAGGTCAGCCTGGGCCAGAGTGAGACCCTGCCTTGCAAAACCAAAAAAAAAAAAAAAAAAATGTAATATGAATTGCAGGTGGAGACCAGTCTACAGGAAAACTGTGTAGTCAGCACAACAGGGTCTTCCACCAGCTACCATGAGTGTGTGAAGGCGAGCAGCTGGAGGGTAGACTTCCACCAAAGAACATGTGACACAAACGGGAATCCCAGTGCAGACAGCGTCATAAGTAAAACTGAGACTTCGGTTTCGGGCTGAATCGCAAATCAGACAACGCAGAGGAAAGATGACCTGGAAAGCGGACACAAAAGCCTTTGTGTTGAGACACAGACAGAGAAACAAAGTCCACAGAAGGTGGAGTTGGAGCCAGGATGGACCGGAGGAGAGAATGGGTCAGAGCAGGAGCTTCCAGCAGATCTGAGAAACTCTGTGACATGGGAAAGGAAAGTGCAGCTTCATTTTGAAAAACCACCCTTGGTTATTTCATTTAAAAAATTGGAAAAACAAAAACAAATGAATTCTTAAATGCTTATCAAAACCATCAAAAACTCCTATTTAGTTTTTGTTGTGTGTGCAGTATGTATTGTGTGTGTGTATTATGTGGTGTGTATGCATGTGTGTGCACATGTGCAGTCTGTGGTGTGTGTGTATGGTGTATGCCCATGTGTATGCAGATGTGTACACCCTGTGCGTAAGTGTGAGGAGGCCAGAGGACCATCAGGTGTCCTCTTCTGTCAGTCCTCACCTTCCTTCCCTGAGATAGGGTCTCTCATTGAACCTGGAGCTCCCTGTAATCCTCCTGTCTCACCACCCCCGCAGCTCTGGGGTTACAGGCATGAATGGTGATGCCTGGCTTTTTACATGAAGTTTGGGGATTGAACTCAGCAAGTGCTCTTACCCACCGAGCCATCTCCCAGCCCACTAACCCACTAACGCCAGAAAGCAAAGGACAAATTGTATTTAAAGGGACAAGCCTGACAGCAGGCTCTCCTAAAAGGCAATGGTAGATTCTGAACACAATGCATTGCTTTTGCCTTCTCTACCTCCCGACTGCTTAGATTGCTTGTGTGATGTAACCAACAATCTTACTGAGCTAAAGTGCCACCAAACTATAGTTCCATCACTGATGAAAATATTCCCCAGAAATACTTCTTCAGGTGAGATGAAAAAACATTGTTCAAGGAGCAAAAACAGTGTTTACAAATGACAGAATCATCTTTGAGTGGAAGGACCATGGTCCCAGGCGGAAGGCCAGTCACAGAGAAGAGTGAGGCACTAGGGACTGTGGCATGCGCAGTCCCTCCTGGATGCTGACACAGGCTGTGGGCTCATAGCCTGTGCTACCCCATGTCATCAGAGAGGCAGCTACTGCTTCCCCAGGACAGACGGGAGTACGTGGTCCTTGAGCAGAAATCCGCGGAGTAGAAAGCAGACACGTGGCTGACAGATTGACCCGGCAGAGGGGTTGGTTCTCCTGAGGAAGTGCTTCAACCCTCCACATGAATAGGTTCCAGCAAGGAAATGCAGGTTGCTTATATCAGGAATGAAGATGGGTCATTATTGGGCCCATAAGTTTTTTAAAAAAGTTTATACCAATATGTTTGACAGTTTACATGACGTATAAAAATCTTGAGAAGACTATAACTTGGGCAAGAGAGAAAGCCCACTCTGTACAAAGCTTGCCTTGTGAGCATGAAGACCTGAATCTGATAACCAGAACTCAAGGAAGAGCGCCAGGCCCTGAGGTGAGTGCTTGTAATGCAGCACTGGGAGGGGCAGGCAAGGGGGTCTCTGGTCCACACTTGCCAGCTGTCTAGTCCAGTTGATGGACTTTAGGCCTGTGAGAGACCCTGATTCAAAAATAAAATAGCATTGCCAACATGGTGGCACATGCCTTTTATCCCAGTACTCAGAAGGCAGAGGTAGAGGATCACTGTGAGTTCGAGGCCACCCTGAGACTACATAGTGAATTCCAGGTCAGCCTGGGCTAGACTGAGACCCTACCTCGAAAAAACCAACCAACCAAACAAAAAAAGATAGTGTTCTTGAGGGTGACAATTGAGACTGTCCTTGGCCTTCATATGCACACATATACAAGCATGCTGTCACCCTCACATGTGTGCACATACACACACATTAAAGAAAGTAAGAGAAACTATAACTTGCCAAGCTGTGCAGAGAATCTGGAAAAGTCAGTATTTGTTGTGGTCCCCCTAAGGCCAGCCCAGGAGGGACGGCAGGGTCTCTGCCGAGTTGGGGGTGAGCAGCGCGGAATCACGACACAGACTCCGGGAGTTGGGTGAAAGCGGAGGGCGAGCTGCCGCAAAACTCATTTATTCAAGGAAGTGTAGGGAGTTTAAGGGTTTGGCTGGCCAATCATTGTATGGGGTGGTCCCCTTTTTGTGACCAATGACAGCCTGTCTCTGGACAGGTATCTCATAGCAGGTTTCTCGAGAGCATGGGACTGTAGCTGTTGTCATACCAGGCCTGTGCAGAATGCCATGTTCACAGAAGCCACTTCCTGGTTTCTCTGCCATGCGGTCTGGCTAGGGCCAGGCCTGCATTGTGCCATACATATCCTCCTTTTTGTTTTTATTATTGGCAACCCTGGGAGGCATGGTTTTTTGCCAAGCCATTGTTGAACCCAGGCCCCAAGGGATCATCATATGTGAAGGTGCCTGTCTTAGGTTATCCCATCTCATGGAATCTTACCCATCATTGGCTATCCGCCATCCTAGTGAGAAAACCTGAGGAGTGTGGCCTGGTATGGCTTTTAAAGCATGCCATACATACGTGGCTATTGCCTAGGAGGCATGGGAGGGCCAAATGGTGGTGGCTCTGTGGCGTGTGAACAGTCCCAATGAGTGAGAATTAACTATAGAACCTGAAAAAGACTGGGGTAGGACAGGTTGCTGGGTGACTGTCGTGAGCTCACTCTAGCGTCATAAATAGTAGCATTGAGTGTCCTTAATGGTAGCAGCTCAATGTAATCAAAGGACTTGCAAAGGAATTTATGGCTGGTTGGAGGGTAGCATTACCATAAGAGGCATTAATAAGCAAAAAAGGCAAAGGTGTGGCTAAGGAGAAGTGTGTGTTTGAAGGGGGAGGAATACAGAGAAATAGAGTGGCTAAAATAAAGCCTAGGAAAAGCATGAGAGTCTAGGCCCACTGTACCAAACAAGTATGGCCTAAGAAGAGTTGTCCAAAATGGTTTCTGGGAAGTGGTAGTAGGTAGAAAAGGAGATAAAAAGGAGTAAAAAGAGGGAATGAGTTTAAAGTCCTGTATCCAGTCTGAGGGGTTTGGCATAATCCTCTTCAGCAAGGCTGGTCGGTCGCTGAGTCAGTGGCTGGATGGATATTTCTGGCAGGAATCCAAACTGTGATCTTTGAAGCTTCTGGAAAGACACAAGCATACCCTCGGCCCTGCGTTAAAAGAGGGTGGGGCCCCTTCCAAATATTAGTAAGAGGATCTTTCCAGAGGACTAAGGGTAAGGGTGTTGTGGTTGGTTGGGATCTCCAATGTCTGTAGGCTGGGGAGAGTCCTGCCTCATCAAAGGTGAGAAAATTGAGGGTGAAAAGAGCTTCCACTAGGGCCAAGTGGGGGTCCTTGGGCTACATAGTGGACTTTTGTTTTATGATTAATTCCTTTAGGGTCCGGTTTGTTCTCTCCATGATGGCTTGTCCTTGGGGGTTGTAAGGGATCCCAAGGGAGTGTTTTATTCCTCAAGATTTCATGAAGGATGTGAATTGGGCAGATGTGTATGCAGGGCCATTGTCAATTTTAATTGACCAGGGTACGCCCTGACCAACATAGCGGTTTTTGTTGCCTTAATGACATGGGACGCCTTCTCCCCTGAGAGAGCAATAGCAAAAGTAAGCTTAGAGTAAGTGTCCACAATGACATGGACATATTTGAGGTTACCAAAGGAAGGTATGTGGGTAACATCCATCTGCCAGATAGAATTTGGGGTAAGGCCTCTAGGATTGACTCCTTGAGGCTGTAGGGGGCCCAGGGGGGCACATGCCTTATAGGTACGGGTTGAATGTTTGCATTGGCTAAGCGAGAGCTCAGGATATAGGGTTTTTAGATTAGTGGGGGATATGTGGAACCTTTGGTGTAAACGTCTAGCTTGTTCTAAAGGTGGCAAGGAGGAAACAGCAATAAATTTGTCTACCTGTGAATTCCCACCAGCAATAAAGCCAGGCAGACCAGTGTGTGAGCGAACATGCTCAATAAACCAAGGGTACGATCTGTTTTCCATCTGCAATTGTAAAGTGGAGATGGCAATGTCTATGGGATGATGAGAGGGCCTAGAATTGGCTAAGGGCAGAACCTTTGTCATTTGAACAGCGTAACTGCTGTCAGAGAATATGTTGACAGGCTCTTGTTGACAGAGCTCTAAGACTCTGATGATGGCATATAGTTCCCCTAGCTGGACTGAATGGGGGTTAGGGAACTTAAGGGCCTCATCTGCTCAATTGGCTCTCTTAATAATTAGTCCATAAGTATGTTTATTGGCATCTGTAAAGGCTGAGGCTGCTAAGGGTATTGGCTGACCAGAAGACCTGGAGAAATAGTTAGTCTTTATGGGTAAAGCCGTTAGGGATTGAAGTAGTTTGTGAGCAGGGAAGTGATTGTCTATCTCATTGGAGAATCCCGCCATTAGGATGTGGGAAAGGGGGTCCTCCCTAAAAAGAGGTTGAAGTTCCGACATGGGGATGGGCAGAATTATTTTAGAGGGTTCCATATTATAAATTTTGTTAGTGTAGGTATGTGCCTTAATTGCTATGAGGAGCATTGCTTGTAGGTTGGTGGTGAGTTTATGGGCCTGTGCCCATGAGGGATGTACCCAGTAAAGGGGCGATTGGTTTTGCCAGATGACTCCCAATGGCGCCCCTGTCGTCCAAAGGATCACATTTAGGATTGGAGCAAACATGTCATATCTTGTGAGGGTCATTGAAAAGTGGAATATTTTATGTAACAAATTTTTGGAGTGATCATTTAGAGGAATTTTTCTTGAAGGGTTTTCAGTAACTCTAAGGAGGTCATAAAGTGGTAGGAGTTCACTAGGAGGGATGGGCAAGAAAGGTTTGAGCCAGTTAATTTGGCCACAGAGTTTTTGGAGATCATTGAGGGAATAATGGTCCTTTATTAGAATGTGAGAGGTAAGTGGTTGTATAGTAGTGGAAATTTTGTATCCTAAAAATCCAAAAGGGGGCACTGTTTGAGTTTTTTCATTCACTATGGCAAACCCAAGTTTTTTGAGGTCCTCAATGAGTAATTTAAGAAGGTCCAAAAGGGCAGTTTTTGAGGTGCGTGCAATCAAAAGATCATCCATGTAATGAACAAGAAGGCATTTAGATTGTATTCTCGCTGTGGTAGAGGATATAAACATTTGGCAAACAGAAGGACTGTTTTTCATGCCCTGGGGGAGAACCCTCCATTGATATCTTTGAGCTTGGATAGAATGGTTGGTCTCCCAGACAGTAAAGGCAAAATAGGGCCTGTCCTCTGCTGCTAAAGGGATAGAAAAAAAGCAATCTTTAATATCTAAGATAACTATATGGTTTTTAGTAGGGATGGCTCCAGGGTGGGGGAGTCCAGTTGGAAAGGAGACCTTTTTAAACATATGTTTATTAACCTGGCAAAGGTCTTGGAGCAGTCTATGTTTACCAGTTTTGTTTTTAATGACAAAGATGGGGGAGTTATGGGGGCTAATGGAGGGCTCAATATGGCCAAGAGCAAGTTGTTCTTGAATAAGGGATTTGAGAATAGTTAATTTAGGTTCTAGTATAGGCCACTGTTCAACCCAAATGGGTTCCGTGGTATCCCACTTGAGGCGTATGGGAGTGGTAGGGGATCGGACAGTGGCCTCTAGAATTGGGGGTGATGATGAGTGGTGTGTTGTTTGCAGGGATTGGGTCGCCCTGAGAGGCCAATGGTATCATGGGCTATAACAGCATCATAAAAGGCCTGGTCATCTGTTGTTATAACAACACCCATGTCAGTAAGGAGGTCTCTTCCCCAGAGGGAATTGGGGACATTTGCCACCAAAGGGAGAAATTCCCCTGTGTTGCCATCATAGTCTGTCCATGTAACTGGTCTTCTAACCTGTCTAGTAGTCTGTTGTCCCCCAACACCCTTAATATTAGGACCGTCTTTATAGGCCCAATTGGGCATGCAGAGTGCATTGCTGGCAGAGATAATAGTGGCATCTGCACTTGTGTCTACTATGCCCTTGAATTCAACCACATCCAAAAAGACAGAGATGTGGGGTGAATGGTCATAAACAGGCAGGGTCCACCTAATGTGGAGGGGTTCCCTCTTACTTGTGGGGTTGAGGGTTGCCCCTGGGGAAGTTTAAAGGCAGGGAATTTCTGCAATCCTTGGCCCAATGATATCCCTTTTGACATTTAGGGCAGGGGGTTCAGGGCCTTAAAATAGGCTTAGTTGTGTTTGGACAGGTCCTCCGAAGGTGTCCTGGTTGGCCACAGCCCCAGCAGAGGGGTGGTTGTTGAGTAGGCTTTTGACCCATGGTCAGGGTTTGTATGGAGGTGGCCAGGGCCTCGAGGTGGGCAGACATGGGATTGATGTCTTTGGTAGCTACAATCTATTTCTGGAGATCCTCATTGCGCACGGCAGCAATAGCATTACGTGCTGCTGTGGTTGCTCCCTCCCATGCCAGTTGCTTAACTAAAGCATCCCTGGTGGGGCCAGGGGGAGTGTGTTAGTCCACAGACTCCGTCACACAAGAAAGGAAATCCGTGAAGTCCTTGGATGGGCCCTGGACCAGGTTACAAAAATAGGTATCTGGCTTCTCTGGGAGGCAGGCCTTAAGCCCTTGGAGGGATAAAGGTTTTACTTGGTCAAAGTAGGCATGTATGCCCACTGTGGCTTGTGATACAGGGTCTGTATGTGTTCTCTCTCATATGTGGATCCTAGCTACAAATGTATAGACTTGTGTATGAACTGGAACCAAAAATAGGTACCAGAAACCAGTAAGCTGGTAAAAGGCTATAAGGGAGGGAGGAAAGGGAAGGACTTAAGTGTATGGTACTGCACATATGTAAGTAGAAGAACAGATTACAGGGAGGGGAATGGCCTAACCAAGGCCATGGGAAGAGAATGCGTAAAAGAAGGGCAGGGGGAGGGTCAATCTAAATTCAAGATAGTGTGAATAAGACTTATGTAAACCTATATTTTTTGAATAATGGCACATCTAGAAGCTGTAGACTGTTACTAGAAAATTTTCAGTGCCTGGAAAATGGGATACCTTAAAGTGAGTTGTTGGCCAAGGAGGTCCTGGTAGCCTCCAAAACATTAAAGGCTTTTACCAAAGCCCTTGGTTTCCCTTGAGAAACAGATAGTAAGACCCTATTGCTGAAGACATCTCTTGCCTAAGAGGCAAGGTCACTGAGAAAGCAAGCTGGTGCTGAGCAGAAAACCTTCTCCCTATAGACCAGTCAACTGAAAGCTGGGAAAAGCTGCACTGCACGCAGCCATATGGGAGACAGATGTCATCAGCAGTGAAAACAGTGGACAGTGAACATTCAAGTTTGACTATACAGGCCAAATGACTGAATGGGTGCAATAGTGGCATGTCTGCTCTTGGGGTAACCAAATGCTCCATAATTGGACTGAAGGCCCTCTCGACAGGAGGGAATACATACTTGGTACTGAAAAACCTAAGCAAAAGTCTATGGCAGGAGAGGTCATGAGCCTTAGGGGTATAAAGCCTGCTCTTATCTGACTAAATGTATATATTATTCCCACAAGCTGCCCTGGGGGCACTACACTTAATGTTTATATTCACATATCAACCCTACTCTCACTTCTGGTTAGAGAAGCTTCTCTTTTCAGATGTCAGTGACCACTGGGATGACCCAAAAGGCAACATAGTGCTGAGAAGAAGGGATGGAGGAGTGCCCAGCACTGAAACACCTCTGTCACACCCTCCAAAGCTCAGGGACCATTGCGGAAGAGGGGGCGGATAGAATGGAAGAGCCAAAGGAAGGGTATGACTTCTTACAATGCAACTGCCCAGATAGAAATTGGCCTCGATATCCATGACCTTGCAGTGCCTAGTAATACCTTCGCAAGACCCTCAAAAATAGAAGAAAAAGATGATGGCATCAAATCAAAAGAGAGACTAATGGAGAGAGGGAGGGGGATATGATGGAGATTGGAGTTCTAAAGTGGAATGGGGGAGGGGAGGGAAATACAGAAGTATAGAAGTTGTCAATAAATGATAATTAAAAAAAAAGATTTTAAGTTGAAAAACCTCAAGCAAGTTAAAATTAGAGGCACTGAGACTGGTTTTAGGTTGCTGGAGCTGCTATTGTCAAACACATTAGCAATCTTAAGGAAGGTGGAAGAAGGTGGCCTGACTGCTTTACATTAAAACAATGGAGAGGATGCCTGAGGAAAGACTGTTAGAAATGCAAACTCTTGGAAAGAGTTGACTGGAGAAGAAACCTGCTTTTCAAGGTTATGATTTATTTTGTCCCTGGATCAAGAATATGGCTGTGTGCTGCACACCTGGTATTTAGTTTTGGAAGCATGAAAAATGCATGGAGTGGTCATGCAGGAGCTGCTGCTGAGATGCGGCATGAGGCAGGGCATGAAGACCCTCAGGAATAGGCTGGAAGAGCCTTTGGAAGATGGACCATGGTTTGCATGGAGACCTGAATATGTTTTGGATATACCAGGACTGTGCAAAAGGGCTACCATGGAGTGCAGTGTTGGCATGGGATGAAAGTTTTTCCTGGCAAATCTGCCCAGCTGGAGGGGCGGAATTGGAAAACCTGGAGACTGTCAATCTCTGGTTATATTGAACTTGAACTGTAGAAGTTTGATGACTGCTGATGGTGGTTGAGTTTGCATTGTTCTAGTTTCTCCTTGCTATGCCTTACACCAGTTAAAAATGTTTACTCTGTGCCTTTATATGTTGAAAGTATTTAACTTGTTTGATTTTACAGGACTCACTATCTTAAGTTGATCAAGACTGTGAGAACCTTTGAAGTTGGACTGAGTACAATTTACAATGTGTGATAGTTATAAATCTATTGGGGGCCAGGGGTGGAATGTGATAGTTTGAATATATGTCCCCCAATATATTCAGTATTTTATTAGTTATAGTTTGCATCTGTAATGACCTTGCTAGAGGCAGTGTCACTGGAGGCCGGTCTTAAGGTGTGGTGGTGGGTTTGAGATTCCATTGTAAAGATATGCAAAGTGTGCCTAAGGGGAGTTCCTGAAGTGTGCTATGGTTTTTGGCCGTAGTTTTGCTCTGTGTGCTGTGTACCTGATTGGATTTTTTCTCTCTTGCCTGGTCCTGTAAGAGCAGGCCCCTTCTCCTGCCATTATGGAACTTCCCCTGGATCTGTAAGCTTCAATAAATAATATCCCTTCCTCCATAACTATGCCTGGTATGGAAGTTCATCTCAGCGAACCTGAAGCTGTCTGCTTGCAACTGAAGACGTCTTCTGGAATAGACCGTCTTGTGGAGCAAGTACCAGTCATAGTGAGTCTGAAGGTGGATGGCCCATTGTAAAAGGACGTGTTCAAAGTAAGAGGAGTCAACGCCAGATTCCTGGGCCGCCTTGTGGATGAGAGCCAGATCAGGGCGGGGGGGTGTGTACCACGGCCTGGCTGTTGCATCTGGCCCTATGTTAATGGGGAAGGAGGCAAAGGGGCGTGTCAGGGAATTGGCAGTCGCCTGGGTGTGTCTAGGACTGAGTGGGGTGAGGTCCTTGCAAGGGTAAAGAGGGGGAGGGGTGGTTGTGAGTGTGGCTGTAGCAGGAGGGGGTTGGGGTAGTGGTCTATTATCCTTTAAAGGTTTGACATCTGAGTTATCTTAAAAGGGGGCTGGGAGGGACGAGCTTTGAAGAGCCAGTTTAGGGTCCTCCTTATAGCGTTCGTTATGGGCAGAAATGACTTCCTCCACAGTGGAGCCTTTAAGGCAGGCAATTATAGCAAGGAGGATAGGAAAGAATGGGCCAGGGGGGTGTGTGCCCTTTGTAAACCTCGCGTTTCTTTGCGAGGAAGAGAACCCGGGTCCAAATAGAAGTGTCCCAGATGTTCTCCCAACTAATCCATGGAGCTAAAACAAGAGTTTCATCCTAAAAGCTATGGAGGTCCTTTTGTTTTACTTTTAAGCCACATTACAGGAGGGCCTTAAGAGCCTGCAATTGCGGTGTCGTCTGGTGGGGATGGAGGTTGTCCATTACGGCATGGTGGTGTTTGTGGTGGGGGGGGGGGCTAGGCTGGGACACTCCTGAATCAAAGAGACTGAGAAAATAATAACCCAGATCAAAAATGATAGCCCACAGGATGGTCATGCAAACCACAAGTCCTATTGCCGGGGCCAACTGAGACATACGGATAGAATGTTTGGGACCCACGTTTTTTGTGCTTAGTGGGGGACTTCCGTGGGTCATTACTCCACGGCTGTATGCCCACATGCTGTCTCCGGGGGAGGCTCAGCCAAAGGCCTTGCCTTGGTTCCGTAATCAGGCTGGTCAAACCCTTATGTGATTTCGCTGGGACGAACCAAATAATGGAGGGGCCGAAACAGGCTTTGGGGCTGTGCAGTGATGTGTGCCTTCCTACGGTGCAGGGGGGAGGACGAACAAAGGAAAAGGGGGGAGGAGTGGGTTGCCTGCTCACCCTCAGGCAACTGTCAGCACACAGAACAGCAAGGGGCTTTTCTCACCAGTGATCAAGAAGGGGGCGTCTTGCCAACGCCGAGGGGGCTGTTCACCGATGATCAAGGATGGGGCGTCTCACCAATGCCAATGGGGCAGAGGGTCCCTGTTCAGGCGCCAGATGTTGGGGTCCCCCCTAAGGCCAGCCCAGGAGGGACGGCAGGGTCTCTGCCGAGTTGGGGGTGAACAGCGCAGAATCACGACACAGACTCTGGGAGTTGGGTGAAAGCGGAGGGTGAGCTGCCGCAAAACTCATTTATTTGAGGAAGTTCAGGGGGCTTTTAGGGGCTTGGCTGGCCAATCATTGTATGGGGCGGTCCCCTTTTGTGACCAGTGACAGCCTGTCTTTGGACAGGTCATCTCGTAGTAGGTTTCTTGCAAGCAAGGGACTGTAGCCGTTGTCATACCAGGCCTGCGTAGAATGCCATGTTCACAGAAGCCACTTCCTGGTTTCTTCTGCCATGCATTCTGGCTAGGACCAGGCCTGCATTGTGCCATACAAGTATTTATTAAAGGAATGAGCTGGGCGGAGTGGCATATGCCTTTAATCCCAGCACTCAGGAGGCAGAGGTAGGAGGATCACCATGAGTTCAAGGCCACTCTGAAACTACAGAGTAAATTCCAGGTCAGAGCTTGAGCTCGAGTAAAACCCTATCTGAAGAACAAAACAAAATAAAACAAAAAAAGCAACGGTGGCCTGGTGTGGTGGCACATGCCTTTAATCCCAGCCCTTGGGAGGCAGAGATAGGAGGATCACTGCGAGTTCAAGGCCACCCTGAATCTACATAGTTAATTCCAGGTCAGTCTGGGTTACAGTGAGACCCTACCTTGAGGGAACAAAAAAAAGCCAGGTGTGGTGGCACACACCTTTAATCCCGGCCTGAGCTATAGTGAGGCCCTACCTCGAAAAACCAAAAAAAAAAAAAAAAAAGGAATGAAATCAACAAGAAGTGGCCCACCAAGACAACTCCAGATATGGACCATTTCACTAATGAACCTTCCAGATCCTCCAGGAATAGCTGCTCACACAGGCGGATGTGGCTGTCACAGCAGCAGTCATGGAAGCCAAGGTGTGAAGCTGCTGCATGTAGCAGGGTCTGGAAAGGATGGTCCACTGCTGTAAGTGGGGCCTGCCTCAGGAAGACAAGGTTGCTTTGGATTCGCACAGTGGACTCAGCGTTAACAGAGCATGTGAGGAAACCAAGGTCATCTCCAAATAATGACGAACCAAAGCCCTCGGCAGCTCTTCCTTGATCTGCGAGGAGTCTGGGGAAGCTGCAGCTGATGCCACAGGTATCAGGAGACAGTAAGTCTCCTGAGATGCAGGACAGAGCACGGGGGTCTGGTCTTATCCCCTCCATTGCCATTACATGGGGCTTTGCATCCCAGCAGGTGTGAACAAAAAGGAGCTGGGCGAGGACTAGGCAAAGCCAAGCCACCTTCCAGCAGCGTGGCTGTGACACAGATTGAGTGTGTGTGCAGGGGAGCGAGAACTGAGACATGACTCTGCCAAGACCACTCATTCCAGGTCAACATGCAAGAAGCCATTGTCAACTTGAAAATGACATTTAGAAAGTGAGATCACAACAAGCTGGCTCAGCAGCAAGTGTCTACGGTACCAGCTGCTGGGGAGGCTGAAATGGGAGGATCACTCTTGAGCTTGGGAGTTCCACATCAGAACACTTAGAGAGACCTCCTCTGACAAAAAAGTGACATATTAGAGCAACATCAAATAAAGGAAGGAAGAAAAGTCTGTAGTGGAGCCCTGCTCATCATGGCTGAGAGAAGACTGGAGGATGCCCCCTTAGAGGGAAATTTGGTTCCACAGAATCTGAAGCCCCAGTGGGGGTTGGTGTGCATGCCGGCCTTCTACCATGTACATGGAAACACTGGTGACCCAAAGCAGCGAAGAGGATTTTACAGAGCAGAGGTGTGCGTTTAATCTGTAGGTGCTGAGACATGTCATGAAGCCAGGATGGAGTGTGGATACAGTCCTCATGTGTGTGCTGGCTGATGGGTGGCGTGCCCCTTATGGACCGATTGTCTTATTCGGGGATTGATGTAGTCCACTTGAGAAAAGGATCACTTATACTCTTGAATTTGCCCATGCGCAGAAATAGTGCTGTGTGATCCCAGACATCATGGCAGAGATGAGACTGGCTTATGGCACACGACAGGAAGTGCCTTAGCAGCTTTACAGGTATGCTGACCACAGAGATGAAGCTTGCAAACTTCGTTAAAAGTAAGAGAAGTGAGGGCCAGGGAGATGGCTTGGTGGGTGAAGCCCTCCCTGCCAAGCCGGAATGCGCCAGGCTGCCAGAATCCCAGCACGCTGACTGCCCGACGTAGAGTTTTGCAGAAGCTTGTGGAGAGGCGGAAACAAGCAACTCCGGAGTGAGGTTCTAGGGCAGCCCCATTGCTGATGAGATGGGAATGAGAACCAACCCATAAGTTTACCTCTGACCTCCTCAACACATGTACACACACGCACACGCGCACACACACACACACACACACGCACACACACATTAAGAAAAGTAAGAGTACAGGCCGTGCACAGAGCTGAGGTGGTCTTGCATAGCATGGTGTTAGGACACACATCCTCCACATGTGAGACTCTCACAGCTCAGTCGGCGGGGGGGCTCCCAAACGAGGGTTTCCAAGTTCCAAGTGACTATGAGAGTGTCCGCATGTATCAGCCAAAGTAGTTTTAGAAAAAGGGAAAGTTGGTCACGTGTGGTGGCCTAGGCCTGTCACCCTGGAAATGAAGCAGTGGAGACAGGATTGCCATGAGTTTGAGGCCAGCATGGAGTGCATATTGTATTCCTGGCCAGCCTAGACTACAGAGTGAGACCCATTCTCAAGAAAGAAAGAGGGGGAAAAAAAAAACAAAAAAAAAAGAAAGAAAGAAAGAGGGGGAGGGAGGGAGAAAGAGCATGAGAGGAAGGAGGGAAAGAGAAAGAGATAGGGGAGAGAGGGGAAGAAGACAAGAAAGTAAAGTCACAGTGCTTTGTCACTTTATGTCACACTGTAAGTAATTACAAAAATTATAAAGCTGAATAAAAACACCTGGAAATGCCCAGCGTTGGCCAAGATGAGGGGCAGCTGGACTTGGGGTACACTGCTGGCCACTTGTGATCTGGAAGGTGGGCTGGGTCTTGGCTGGGGTTTAGTGTTCTTCCATGATCTACCTAACGGAGGAGCACACGTGTGTTCAGTGCACATCACAGGTAATTGTGCCCTTGGCAACTCCACGTGCAGCTGGACCAGCTGATCTTTCCATAGAGCAGAGAAGTCACCTGCTGAGGTCACACAAGAGGCTCCACAGCAGCTAAAAGAATAAACTTGCCTGCCAGGACCAGCCAGTGTTCATCTTGGACATGGTGCCCCATCAAGGAAGCCTGAAACCAAGTGGGACACTGCAAGTCCACTTCTGCAGAGGTCAAGACAGGGCCAGATGATGGAAGACACCAGAAGCCAGGGGCAGGGCTGGTGGGTAGATGCCAGCCTTGCCGCTGGCCCTACTCAGGTCTCCCTCTCACGTGCACTGTGTGCTGAATGCATGTGCCTGTTCGTGAGCCTTGTCTTCCAGTGACAAGGTGGTCAGCGGTGCTCCTGGGACGCTGAGGTCAGGTTATTTTCAGGAGCATTATGGGCTACAAATGATGAGATGGTCGTTGACCCTGTGCAACAGAAGGCTTGCTGCCAGGCTGGCATTGCAGACTTCGGGTGGCTGTTGGTGGCTGAGCAGTCCTGTCTGGAGCCACGGTTGCCTGTGCCCCTGCCCCTGCTCTCACCCGAGTGCAGCTGGTTCTTGTGGCCCTGGTTGGGTGATGCCCTGTGTTGGTTCCCAGGTCAGCCTGGGACCCCAGCTGGGTCTGGCTAGTCCACGGCACCTGGGTGGTCTGTTCACCCCAAACTCAGGCAGAGCTGTGACTATTCATTGTTGGGGACCAGACTCACAGGTAAGTCATGCTGTCTTGTCCCCTCCCCCCCCATTGTCTGAATAGGCATCAGTTCCCGTCAGAGGCCATGGGAGTCCCATGCTCGTCTCCACAGGCTGCCAGAGGTCTCTGGTCACACTCCCATGTCTGGGCCGTAGGGCACAGCTGCTCCTTGTCTTGGTTTGTGCCCTTCGGAGAAACTGAAGACCAGCGCTGAGTGCCTTCCCCAAGAGAGTGTGGCAGCGCCCTGACCCCTGCTCTTCCGGGGTCAGAGTGCATGAGAAAGTGCTTGCTTCCCAGAGCCTGAACTGGGGACACTGTCTGGCCTGCACCCTGGCTCTGTGCTCTCACTGGGAGGGGGATGGGCAGGGTTGCAGAACATTCTTGTCACCCAAGACCATCCATCCCAGATTTTCTCTTCTCACGGGAAACCAAACCCCTTCTCCAGTGCTCCCAGCATGGTGTGTGTCTTCCTAGTCTGCATGGGCTCCAGTCCTGTGAAGAGAAAGAAAAGCTGCCTTTGTGGGCCATGTCCAGCTGGAAAGCCATCACAGGCTCTGCTCTGCACCCAGCACCTGGCCAGCAAGTCCCTAATCTGAGCTTCAGAGCTAAAGATCCAAATTGAGCCTTTGTGGGCAACATAAAGGAGGCCTTTATCTGCCTTGTAGGAAGCTGGAGAGTCCCTAAACCCTTTTGTCCCCTGTCCTTTGTTCTGTGTGCCTAGGAGGATGAGCCTATGTGAAGGTTAGGGGCAGCCCCTGCAGGGTCTCCCCCTGTGGTCCCTTCTGCTGCTGCTCCCTGCAGGCTGAGCGCCATATCCATCTGTGCCCTCAGAGGTTCCCTGCAGCCTGCATGGGTGGCCCAGCACTCTGCCTCCACGTGAAACCCAAATGCCAGGTTATGTCCACAACTCTCCTATGGCATTCTTCACCCAGCAGGGCTGTCTCCGTGCTGACTGGCCGTTGGGATCTGGTCGTGGGGATGGGCCATGTTTCTTTTAGCCCAGCTGGCAGATGGGCCGCTGTCAGTGCACACGGCCCAGTGGCTCCTGGTAGTCGCTAGGGAGCTTCCGCAAACTAGGATTGGCCTCAGCTGGGCTGGTTCGGGGTCTGCTGTTGCCCAGGTATCCCATGGCAGGCCTTCCTGGTGTCTTCTCAGAATGGATATGACACCTCATGATCTACTGTGCTCTGGCCCTCAATACTGCCTCTTGTTCCCTCTCCTAGGTTCCTCTGGGATATGGGTGGTGGAAGCCCCGTGTCACAGGAGCTAGATCTTGCCCCATCCACACGGTCAGGTTGAACCTCTCACAGGAAGGTCCCGGGCAGGTGGCGTGAGGCACACATTCCTCTTAACCTGCAGATGGGAAGGCCATGGTGTAGGTGCTTGCCGAACTCCACTCTCAGGCCTGCGGCAGCTCAGAACGTCCCCATTTCCATTCAGTACTGAGCCCTCGAAACTATAGGTGGCAAGCCTGGGCCTCAGAGCAGGGGCCATGCTGGACAGGACTTGTGCCAGGGCTCTTACCAAAAGCCCAGAGGCTCAGAAGGGCTGCAGAGCAGGAGGAGGCAGCGGAGCAGGGCCTGGCTCAGGGCCAGCCCTCCCCTCCCCACCAGGCCCTGCTCACTTCCTTCCACCCACAAGGAAGGGGAGGCGATAATTAGCGCCTTGGACGAGAGCACTTGTCAACAGATTTTTAGATCTTTTATTTAATATTCATCTATCCATGTATTTGTTTATTTAAAGCCCTGTGCTAACTTCCCCGTGTTCCTGTAGCGCGTGGGAAGGACGTTGGCTTGGGAAGGAGACCTGGGTGAGGGTGACTTCACCATCCTCTCTAAGTGACACTGGCTGTGCTCACTCTGTGGGTCCTGAGGAATAGCACCTGCCCTCGTGTCTTCTCCCTTAGGCCCGAGGTGGCCAGTGTCCTTGCTATCATTCCATTGTTACTGATGCTGTTACGAACCCCTGACGCCTGCCTCTTGTCACAGTCATGGAGCACACAGCTACCCTAGCCTCATGTGCTCACCCAGGGAGGCTCTGCCCATGCACTCCAGCCTGGCACAGGGCCATCCTTTCCACCCAACTGCGCTAGGGATGAATACCAGGCTGGCATAACTTTCTTTAGGATTGTGCTCTGGAGTCTCTCCTGCTGACAGCACCCTCCTCAGGGTGCCGGAGCATCCCACAGGTGCAGGCGTACCCTGGACATCTTCCTGACAGCCCCCTCCTAGCCCTAGACACTCAGGCTTTCCCACCCTTAGGGAATCTTGTTGCCGGGAGGTCTTGCAGACATAGACTGCAGCCCAGGAGGGACAGGTCACCATGTAATCTTCCTGGAGCCCTGCAGGGTTCCTCCACCGGCACAGGTCAGCCAGGGCTGTGCTCCTACCACTGTGTGCTGCGTGGTCCTGTCACGAGGATGGGGAATGCAGGGAAGGACAGACAAGTACCCGAGGGGATGAGTAGAAGCTCTAAGCAGGTTGGCACAACAGAACAGGTTCTGGGTGTTTGGCTCCAGCCCTGCTTTGCAGCCTCCAGCCCTAGCTGGCCACATTCACATGATGGACCCGGAATAGGTGAATTGGCTGGCAGCTTGTAATAGGGTGGGGGCCATATATTCAAACTACCACACAGCTGTAGCCCCATTTTCTGTGCCTCACACTGGAATCTGAAGCTCTGCCCTTGGCACAGCAGAGGTCAGCATGCAAGAAAGGGTAGATAAGGGCTGGAGAGATGGCTTAGCGGCTAAGGCGCCTGCCTGCTAAGCCTAAGAACATTGGTTCCAATGTCCAGCGGTTCCAATCTCCAGGTCCCACGTTTAGCCAGATGCAAAGAGAGGCAAGGGCACAATGCTGCACTTGCCCACAAGGGGGCACACGCATCTGGATTTCATTCACAGCAGCTGAGAGACTGCTGGCATGCCCATCTCTGTCTCCCTCTCCCTCTCTGTCTATCTCTCTCTCCAAAAATAAATAAAAAATAATTTTAAAAAATTTTTTAAAAAGGGTAGATAGGCTACCAGCTGCGCCAGTCCCAGGGCCAGTGTGCCCATGCCCAGTCACTGCTGCGCCTCTGCACCCCAGACCCAGTCCCAGGTCCAGCGTGCCCATGCTCAGTCACTGCTGTGCTTCTGCACCTCAGCCTGGTCCCAGAATGACCCCTGGAGGCAGGGACTGTCCGTCTCTCAAGCTGGATCTCAGAGCTAGCCATGCTCCAGCTGCACTGCTGCCTGAGAGCACTGGCACCAAGGCAGAGGTACCAAGCTGGCCGGGCCTTGTGCTTTAAAGGGAGACATTTCTCAGAACTGGAAAGCGGTCCTTTACCAAGCACTCTGCAGACTGCTCTGGGATAGGCGGGGAAGGAGGGACTGTGCATTCAGGCAGTGTCAGTTCTGGTGTTAGTTTGGGACTCTCCTATCCTGGCCTGCCCAGAAGCCAGATAGGTGCCCATTGACTGTCTCTTCCAAGCCACTGTCATAGAAGGCCCTGGAAGTGTGACCAGATTGTCTCTTCAGAGAGCACATTGGGGTAATTGGAAAATGCCATTCATTGGGTTAAAAATGTTGTGTTAAATAAAGGAAGAATGAAATTGAAAATCCCCTGAGGTACCTTCCCCAGACCAGTAGGCAGGGGTGGGTTTGTGTCCCGACTGTGGGACATCAAGTAGCCACTTCCATCTGACCCTGGCTTCACAGCCTTTGCCTGCAGCCGGGCCTGTGATGGGTCTGTAACCCTACAATGAGAGGTGGGCTTTAGGTGCACAGAGGGGATTCCTGAGGGCTCACAAGGTGTTTCATGACCACCATAAAGCTGGAAGCACAGACTACGTGCTTCTTGAGGTCAGGACCGGATCCCTCAGGCTTGCCTTGTGGGCTTGTGAGAGTGCAGCCACAGGGTGGGAGCCTGCCGAGGCCTGGAACGGGGACATGCCTGTGCCACTGGGCAGGTGATCAAGCCTTCTGTCCCTCCCTCCTGCTTGCCTTATGCAGAGACCTCCGACCTCTTCTCCCCTGCAGTGGGGACATAAGCCGAGAGCACATTGGTTCCCAGCCTCTGGAGCCTGTGCTGTTCAGTGGAGACGTCTTGCTCAGTGCTGGTGAAGAGCCGCAGGTACAGGGGACTGATGGCCGGTATCTGTCTGCAGACCCCCAGGCCCCATTTGCAGACCTGGCTGCTGATGAGAAGATGCTTGACGGAGGTGAGAGCGTGTGGCAGAGCCAGGAGCCAGTGCCACTTCCGGACATCACAGAGGAGGGCCTAGAGGCCACCCTGCAAGTGGAGGTGAGGGCTGCGTGCTGGACCCTCTGCTCTCCACCATGAGGGTCTGCATGGGTCAGGGTCAGCCTGCTGAAAGCACTCAGACCTGGCCTGTGAACTGGAGTGAGCTGCATGCTGACTGCCCTTCCCATATCTGGTGTGCATGATGGAGAAGCTGCGGTGTGGGGAGCTCACCCTCTCTGGTGCTTTCCTGGAAGGGCGGAACACTCTGGCTAGACCAGGCAACAGAGGGAGCAAGTCTCAGCACTGGGCCCCTTTCCTTTGCTGCCTGGGAGATAGTTGACTCTAAGGAGGCAGCTAAGTACCTCGCATACCCCCAGTAGAGGAATTTCCCCATGCTCGAGCAAACCATTTAGAACATAACCTGCAATGTGGTGAGCTGTCGAGCCAGCCCTTGCCGTGGACGCTGGATACCACTAAGGTTTGCCTGTGTGTTGGCAGCAGTGTCCACAGACCCCACACATAATCTATGGCTGCAGCTGAATGTGTGATATTTTGAAAGGTGAATGTGAGTGTGTGTAAGTGTGCCCCTCACTGCTGTGAAGTGTGAATAGAAAGCACAATTGTTGTCTATGGCCATACCACTCTGAATGCTCCCAATCTTGTCTGATCTCAGAAGCTAAGCAGGGTCAGGCCTGGCTGGTTCTTGGATGGGAGAAAGCAGTAGTTGAGCAGCGTGGTGGGCACAGGGCACAGGGCTCTGCTGGCTACACGACTGAGCCTTTGTTTGGCCTCGGCCAAGGCAGTGCTGCGAACACAGACTTGAAGTGCTCGCAGCTGCACTACTGGAACAAATGGCCTCGAGAGGAGATCCTTGCAGCAAACAAGGACACGCTGGCAAGCTCGGTCACTGGGGACCCGTTTGGCCTTGCGGTGGTTTGAGTGAACTGTCCCCTATAAACTCATGTGGTTTGAATACTTGGTCCCAAGCTGTAGAACCTTTGGGAGGTCTAACGTCCCTTGCTGGAGGAGGTGTGTCGCTTGGGGTGGCCTTGGGGGGCCATAGGCTAACCTCCCTTGCCATGCTAGAGCTCACTGTCGCTCTTCCCCCAGCTGATGTGACGCTCCGTTGTCTGCTCTGTCATATTCCCTGCCACGATGAAAATCCTCCTCAAAACTATGACCCCAAATAAACCCTTTCCCTCCACGAGCTGCTTCTGCTCAGGTGACTGCTACGGGCCCCACCTGCCGGGGAGAGCTAGGCTCTGGCCACTCTCTTTTGCACACTTACTTCAGGGTCGCCTCACCCTGCTTCTGCCGTGTCCTCACTTCAGCCTGGTAGAAGGGTACCTAGTTCTCAAGGCCGCCATGCAGTGCCCCCACATCCTCTCCAGGAGCTAGTCCCAACCTCTAGTGGTTTTTGTCCCTTCACTGCCACAGCAGAGTCCCCCTTCCTAGAGAAATAGACATGGGTCTAGGGTCTCAGGAGGCCAGGAGCTGGTGGGATGTGCTTCCCTGTAGCCCCCAAACCAGAATCCTAGGAAGGTCTCAGAACAGCCCTGGGAAGTACTGCCTGGCCTGTCCTTCAGGGGACCATGGGCTGTTCACAGCAGAGCTGTGGGAAGGGTCCAGGGAGGAAGCTGGGGCAGAAGCACGTGCTGTCAGTTAGGCTGCACTTCTTCCTGAGGAACACAGCCAGGGTGTGATGACACAGCCTGCTGAGGTTGCACACAGGCAAAGGTGAGCCTGGACTGGGCTGCAGGCCTCTGGGTTCTTGGCAGCTGAGTCAGCAGGGCCAAGGGGTGGGTTAAGGGGATTTCTGTTGCATGCACGCATGGGTCCATTATCTGAAGCCAGAGCCAGAGCCCTGCTCCCAGAGCTGTGTGGAGCCTTGAGAGCTATCTGGTGCCTCCAGCAGCCTCCTGTGCAGTCTGAGGTGGGGATGGCACCAACACAAGGCTCGTGGCATTGCTAGGACCCCAGGATGAAGTTTCAAGAGCAGAGGTCTGGACAGCACACACCCCCAGGCCCTCCCTGGTGGGAGCACTCTGCCTGCTCGAGCAGCGTCTTGGTTCTGTGCAGTGAGTATAGGCGGAATAGGAGGCTTTCTTAGGATGAGGAAGCCCCAAGTAGGGGTGGCTGTAGTTATCTTCTGAGAGATGGGGTCCCTGCCCTGGAGAACCTGCATCCTAGACCTGTTTACAGAGCATAGGACCCTCAAGCCAACCCTGGTCTTGTATGATCTCAGCCCATAAGCCATATGCACAAAGGACACGTGCATCTGGAGTTACTCTGATCTCTGCCATTTTGGCACTTGGTGGGGTCCTCAGAGGGACTGTTGGCAGCACTGCCTTTCTAGCCTGGGCTCCTCATCTGCAGGTGGCCCTGCAGGAGTCACAGAGCCCAGTGCCAACACTCAGCAGGCACCGGGTGGAAGGACACTGGGGTGGGAGCTGCCGTTCTTGGACGGCATCTGCTGTGAAAGCAACCCTCTCTGCATCACTCACTCTCTTTGGTCTTTGAAAATGAGAAAAACAGAACACAAATTGTCATCATCCTTTAAAACCCTCCCCCCGTTTGCAGTGTGTCTGGTGACAGAGGCATGCAGGATCAGTGAGGAAGGGGCCCGAGAGCCAGACCTGAGGGGGGGTGACCTCTGCCGTTGTGCAGGACCAGAGTGTTCCTGTGCAGCTGTCTGTCGGGACAGAGAGGACTTACTTCATTGAGTGAATGTGGGGTGCAGGTAGATGGGGAGACGTGCTCTTGGGGTTTGGGGACTACCAGCAGCAGGCTGTCTGGTGACTATCTGCCATCTTCCTGTGCTGTCCGCCAAGTCTGTGGATAAGCGCCTCACGGGGCTCTTTGGGCTCTGGTCTCATTGTTCTGGTTTCCAGATCCCCAAGCCCCCAGTGGACGTGGGAGGCACTTGACGTGGGTGACCATGAGGAATATGGTGTTTGTGGGCCGGGTGCTTTGAGAGGCTTTGTAGAAGGAGCCCTCCTGTGGATTGAATGTCTGCACCCAGCACCCCTTCCCTTGTTGTTCCCGTGCTGTGGGACAAATGGCTGGCCTTAGGGTATGATGGCCTCGCTCAGATCTGCGCTGAGTATCGAGATGACCTTGAATTGCCCTTGCCTCAGTCATTCAGTCTATGATTGGTGAGTCCACAGAGCCTTCTGGCTCAGACAGCACGTAAGTGAGCCAGCACGTGTCACGGGCTCCGTGGAACCTTCCAGAGGCTACTGAGAACAGTGGGAGCAGCGGTCCTGGTTATGAATCTTGGCCCTATGGGCCTTCCTGGACCAGATCCAGGGAGCTGCTCAGTGAGGGTGCCCTGCTCCCTAGGATTCTGGGTGGATTTGTAGTGGCTCAGCTCCTGACACCCAGCCATGAGGACAGCTGCCATGACAGGTCTTGGCAGTCCTATTCCTGTGGGCTCCCTGCTTGGGTTCGGATGATGCCCCCAGAGAGACCCCTCCCCTCCCCTCTTCTGCTGTAGTTTCCACGTATGCCACCATGCCCTGTAATCTCTGACCAGCAGTGTTGACTTCCTGCCTGTGTGTTGCAGTTTGTGAAAAGGCCTCCATAGGCTCTTGTAGCTGCGTCCTTGGTCTCCAGCTGGCTGTGCCATTCCGGGAGGCTGTGGAACCTTCAGGAAGTGGAGGAAGTAGATAATGAGGGGAGAAGGGGCAGGCCTTGTGGCTTATAGGCTGGCCCTGCTTCCTGTTCTGCAAGGATGTGACGTGAGGAGGTGAGGAGTCCCTGCTGTACTTACACCATGAACTGTGTAGGCCTCCCAAATACGATGGATTGTCTCTCCCACCCTGAGCCACAATCGCCCTTTCTCCCCTTTGTCAGGTCACGACTAGAAAAGTAACTAATGTAGAAAATTGATTGAGAAATGGGGCTGATATTGTGATAAGTCTGACTGAGAGGATCAAGGGCCTTGGAACTGGTTTGTTGGAGGAATGTGAGAGTTTGCGCTTACAGGCATGGGAAGCCCTAGCATGCTGTAAGAGGCTGCAGTGTGCCGTTCTGGTGTGAATTTGAAAGACCACAATGCCGGTAGAAGGGTGGACAGTAAGGACGGTGCTCTTAAGGGTTCAGAAAGAAAGGGGTTTGGGGGGACTCTTCCTGTTATATTCTGGCAAAAAAACCTGCCCATGTCCTGAGATTATGAGTGAGGCTGAATTGAAAAGCAGTGGACTAAATTGTTTGGCAGAGAAGGTTTCGAGATAGCATAGCATTAAGTTTGGCATGGTTACTGCTCCTTGCATTCAGTCAGGTTTATAGTGAGAAAGCAGAGCAGAAAGATACAAGAAATATGCTGTCTTGTCAGAAAGGAGCAAGAATGTGTTTAAATTTGCAGACAGGATGAACATGGTAGGGACAGACACAGTGGCTGTAAATTGCCAACAAGATGCTATTAAATAGAAAGTTTGTCCTCTGCGCTAGGGAGTCAGAAAACATATCTCCTCTCCAGGAATCTCTGGTGTATAAAAATACAAATTCATTTGAAAGTAGATTGCTTCCAAAAAGAGAGAGTCTGAGAAAACAGGGCCTCCAGGGCACCCTGCTCCAAAAGGGAGACCTAGAGAAGTATTCTGTCTCCCAGGAGTAGACATAAAAGTGCACAGAGGCTTCTGTGCTTATGGTCCGGGGTGGGGAGCAGGCTACATCTTAAGCTGGCAGTAGAATGTGGCAAAGTCATCCCAGAGGCCAGACATAAAGCTGCAAGTGTAGGGGTGTAGGGGCCAGCTCCCTGAGGCTGCCTGTTGTTTTTTCATAGGTACTTGGTGACTCAACCCATCAACTAGACCAGTCTCCCCTGATTACAGTGTCCAGTCCCTTTCTCCAGTGACAGGGTCAGTTTCTGTGCCCATTCACGGTTCTCAGTCTCCTTTCTCCAATGGCAGTGGCCAGCCCTCCATAAGGACTATTCCTCCCATGTTAGAGGCCAGCCCTGACTTCCTGCTGCTGGCTTCCAAGAGCCCATGGGCAGCATCTCATTCTAATACCAGGGATCTGAACTCTGCACCTCTTTGCAGAGTGGTCATTTGTCCCTCTCTTTACACTCTGTGTGGGTCTCCACCTGCTTGCCTGACCCTGGGCCTGCTTCCTTGCTGAGTCCTTCTGGTCTCTCCTGACCTCCCCAAGCCTGGCCCAGCTTTGCTTTCCCTGTCTGGACCCCATCTTCCCTACCACCTGTGTGTCAGGCCTGGGGCAGCACTGCCCCTCGAGAGCCCTGCGAGAGTCTCCTGGGTCTACTCTACAGGCTTTGAAGGGTTGGGTGGGCCAACGAGTGCAGAGCCAGGCTGCTATGGAGAGGTATAAGGGAGGCTTGCAGCCCTGTGGTGTGGGTAGTCCTGTGACAGTGCAATCTGGGCATACGTGGCTTAGCAAACCATGCCTACCTAGATGTCTCTTCACTAGGGTGCCATGGGGTGTTCCCTCTTAATTTCCTATAAAAGGACATAGGTGAGCAAAACCTTAGGATGATTCTCACCCCAAGGGAGAGTACCTGCTACTGTGGATGGATGGTGAGGATGATGGTGAGGCATCATCTGTACTGGGGGCCTGGCCTGCCTACCAGTCAGTGGCTGTGCGTGGCTAGCACACTTGCTGAGTTTGTCCTTGGAGCCTGGGCCTTCCCTGGACAAACCCTGTCCATCTGGGGAATTATGAATAGATTAGGAAATAGAGTGGCGCCATGAGTGAGAACCCGATGCTGGCCTGGAATGCAAGTTCCCCATGAGGAAGGACCTTGCTCTCTGTTCTCCACTGAGGGCGGGTGAGGCTAGAACCCAGCTGTCGGACCCCTCAGGGGCTATCTCTTAACAGGCCTTGAAGCCCTGGCCTTTGAACCTCTGCCCCAAGGTCATCTGCCTTCTCCCAAGTGAAGTGTGGGCATCCAGGGTTTTTCTAGTCACACGCAGGAGCTAGGTCTGCAGGTGAGCCCTTGAGTTGCTGCAGCCTGTCTCTCTCTATCCATATCCAGCCTGTTGTGCCTTCCTGGTGTTTGTCCCAGGCAGGAACCCCAAGCCTCCTATGACCCTTGATGTCAAGCATCTTGGTGCCATGGTAGCCTCCTGCCAGCAGCCCTGTCTGGTCCATGGAGACTGAAAGGCTGTCTGTCTGGTTGCTGACAGCATGCACTTTAATTGGGTTTGAGGCACACCAGGCTCCTGTGGGTGAGAAGAAGGCAAGATCGATGGTCTGCAGCCTGAGGTGTCTGGCCACCCAATTAGGGCATGTCCTAGGGCTGCTGTCCCCTTCTACAGAAGGCAGCTCATCCCCAGCATTGTCTGCGGCCCTGGTGTCGTGTCTGTCCACTCGGGCCCGACTGAGAGCTCCACAGCGACGCAGACCCTATGCGCTTGGCCAGGAGGGGAGAGCAGCGCTTGGGCTTCAGGAAGAGGTGGTGTCTGCACTACACAGTACATGCCACAAAAATGGGCCATGAGGAGGAGGTTGTGGCATCTCTGCCACACAGGCAGTCCCACAGCAGGGCCATGATGAGCTGGGCTCAAGCACTGCCCGTCTTCCCCTTTGTTCCTCTCTACCACTCTGAGTGGCCAGACGTGGGGGCCTGAAGATGATGGGTATCTGCAGGCCACACTTGAAAGGAGACATCCCTGCAGGTGAGGCCGCGGCACTGCCCTTAGTGCGGCAGGGCATTTAGAACCCTCGCGGTTGCCCCAAGTGCTAACAGGCTCCCCCCCACTGGTCTTCACAAGACGCCCTTTGACCCGTCCATCCGAGGTCATGTACACACCCTGCTCTTGCTGCTCCTCTCTTTGGGAACATCCTGTGTCCCTGCCAGCCCTCAGACCTGCTCTGGGTCCTCTCGGTCCTTCCAGGTCCCAGGCAGGGCCTCAGCCTTCTCCAGTCCTTGGAGCCATTCAACCCTTCCGTCCCCTCTGTGGTCTTTCTGCTTCTGTCCCTGTCCCCACAGTGGGGCTAAATGACCTTTGGCTAAGACGCAGTAGGAACTGTGTTGCTGTGAGGGGGAGACCCAATGCTAGACTCAGCACCCCTTCTTCTCCTCTCCCCACTCCACCCCAACTCCTCACCTGCTGAGACCCCAGTGACTGAATTGTGCTGTCCTCTTTATATGTATATGGCCAGGGTAGAGCCACTGTGGAGTATGTGGACAACAGTAGACCTGGGGCCTGGTGTGGATTGTCACCACCCCTGCAGATGGGAGCACAACCCTTTTTGGGAAGTGCAGCCTTTGCTCTGTGCCTGGCCCCTTGGAAGCTTCTTCATCCCTGGGGACAGCCCTGAAAAGCTCTTGTGTCTCCTGACTACAAAGGGGAAGTGGGAGTGTAGTCCCGGCCCCAGGACCAGCTGCCTGCTGCCTAGGTGTCTAGGGGACACTCTGGTCTTCCTGAAGCTTCTCAGCCGGATTGTTCAGAGCCCCTCACTATCCCGCCCTTCCTCCTCGTGGTCAAGTCAGTCTCATGTTCAAAGATACCTCCAGGAACCCCCCGCGGTTTATCTGCAGCCTGACCTCTTGGAACTGCAGATGTTGGTGTCCAGCACCCAGCTTCCCGCTGGAGCACCATCAGGACGGACGTGCTGCTCCCCTCCACAGCCTTCCCCAGCGACCCTTAGGTCAAGGCTGTGAGCACCTGACTGCCCTCCCTCCCTCCTTCCCTTCCTTCTTCACGTCCACACCCCATCTGCTAGGAAGTCCCATTGGAGCAGCCCTGGCTGTCCCTTCCCCTCCCCCATCTCCTGCCCTGTTGCTGCCGCCTTCCTGTGTGAGCTGTCTGCTCACCTGTCCCCTTCTCCCAGGCTTATTCACCGTGCTTCTGCTGTGGCTCCCTTTCCCTCGGACTTGGAGGGGGCGCTCTGGGGGCTGTCTGGTTCCCACTTGGTATATACCAAACCACACAAGTACCTTGTAGTTATACCTTGAAGTGTCATGTCAGGCACTTTGGGCAGGGCTCTGGCGAGGTGGCTGCGATCTGCTCTGGGTCTCCAGCCCTCTGCTGGAAGTCTTGAGAGGCCAAGGGCAACATGGACAGCTGGAGGCTGCAGCCACCGCGACCACTCATTTACTCTCTCCCATGCCTGTTGAGAGCACTGGCAGGCTGGCTTTGCTGGGACTGTCCACAGTGCAGCCCCTCATCTGTTCTCACTCCAACCTGGCTCAGAGCTCTGAAGCCAGCCTCAAAAGCACTCTAGGTCACCTTGCAGCAGACAAAACGTGATGGGTTTGAAGGGAGAGTCCTGGGCCACTACCACGGCAGGAGAGTGAGAAATCCCACACCATGCTTCTAGCCTCCTACAGACCTTGGGTGACATGGTATCTCAACAGTGCATCATGGTACAGCGTCACCATTTACCCGCAAGTCCAGTGACTGTACTCGTGGACTTTGTTGCTGTTCATCTCACCCCACTGCACTGTAAACAGCCAGCTGGGGGCAGTGCTTGGGTCCATTCCAGCCATTGCTGTACTCCCAGCACCTCAAGGCATGCTGGACACTGCAGGTGACCTTGAGTGAGCAAGAGGTGGTGATAAGGCAGGTGGGCAGGTGGGTTGGTGGGTTTTTGTCGTGGGACTCCTGGAAGAGCCGCTGGAACAAAGGGCAGCTGGTGTGTGTGTGTGCATGCGCACATGCACGCAAGCTTCTTCTCAGTGCACACAAAGGCCCCAGGAGTGAGCGCTCAGGTGTTCCAGTTTTATTGAAGATGAGACAGAAGCTCCCGAGAAGTCCCTTAGCAGGCCCAGGTCACATAGCTCATGAATGGTGGGGGCTGAGGCCAGATACTGGGCTGCCTGACTCCAGAACAGAGTGGTCCCAACTGTGATGTTCTCCACACTGCCTGCCCCTTCGCCCCATTTCAGAGGAGACTCACCCAGAGCCTGGTCGCTAAGCTCTAGACAGCCCCCATGAGCCGGCGACCAAGGTGGCTGCTCCTGTCCAGGGATGGCACGCCCTCATCTGTGAGGCTGAATTAGGTGGGCACATTCCTGCCAGTATGCCACTAGGCGCTGTCCAGCCGACTGCTTGATCCTAGATTGTGATCTGTCTGTTGCCGGCTGCTGCACGCACGGGGCTCCCCACACCAAGCCTCTCACCTGCTGGATCTCCCCAGCAGTTGTCACCTGACCCAGGTGCGGCTCTCCGCACACAAGCTGCTCTGTTGCCATGGCTACCTGGCAGCCCTGGGAGGACTGAGGACTCGATAAAGTGATATGAGAGGGGAACGGCTGGAGCCCCAGGCAGGGCCCCTGCGCTAGGCACACACAGTTGTGCTCAGGGTAGGACTGAGCAGGGATAGCCTGCCTATAAGTAAATGGAGAGACAAAGAAGTAGAAGCTGGTTGCTGCATGACCTGGAGCAGTGGCCTTGCAGGTAGCTGGTTGCAGTATCCTAATTAGACAAGAGATGCATGATAGAGAATAATGTAGTGGAAATTTTTCTTCTTAACGTGAAGGGAACCCGTAACGTGCATGTGTGCTCACACCGAACAAGGGTTATGTCCTGTGTGCTCTGGGAGGTGGCTCTGCGGTGCCAGGGGAAGAAGAGAAAGGTGGTTCTGTGAGGCTCTTAATGAGTTCTAGTTTTAGAAGCAATCAGAAAAATCAGTGCTGATTCAAACATTCATGAAGATGGGGTGTTCCACAATCTGCCTTGATCTATGTGACGTTGTCCTCACCAGGGCATGCAGCTGCAGCGCCCCTGCCCTTCAGACCAGTGTTTTGGACTGCTTGACTCTGGAGGGCTTCATTTAGGCAGCCCAGGGTCTAGATGGAAGGCTTGGGGCTCACAGACCCCTCCTCCTCACGCCTGGTCTTGACCTCTTACTCCAGGACCAAGGGTTGATTTCTGCCCAGAATTGTCTCCCAGCCTGATTCTTAAGAAAGCTGGTGGTCTGAATCTCTGGCGCATCTCCCAGTGTGTATGGCCCCATTAGGAGCTGAGGTCTACCCAGGTGGCCAATGACAGGAGGGACCCCAGCCTGTGCCAGCTATCTGCCCCTGATCCTTGCTCTGTGCTGTCAGAGTCTGCCTTCTGTTGTCTGTGACAGGCTCAAAACCAGGTCCCAGCTCCGCTCCACCTGCCCCATTCTACTGCTCCGGGGCCACGTCCTTGTCTTGATCTTTCACCTACTCTGCCTCAGCGTTGGGAGCCGGGATAACTGAGGTATAGACCCTGGACAGAAGCCCCAGCACCATGGGCGTCTCAGGGGAAGGGAAGGGCGCAAAAGTGCCTTCGTTTCCCTAGGGCTGCTCCTGCCTCGCCTAGGGGCTGCCTGCTGCATGGGTCTATCCCCTGGTGCCCAGGGTCACCAGGGAAGTCTTCGGGGCAAGGATGCCCAAGCCCCAGCATTTTGGCTGTGACACTGCCTGGCTGGTATAGTGCAGTCACTTTGTTCTGAGCCGTGCTGGGAGGACCGATGGAGGCTGCCTCAGTCCCAGGCCCCTAGTGGCTTCAGAAGGTGGGCACGAGCAGCCTGCCCTATATGTGCACCCAGAGGGCCCTGCCCAGTGCCTGTGGGGAAAGTGACTTTCTGCAGTGAGCCACCTTCCCCAGTGCCAGATTAGGGGCTGCTTTTGTTCAAGCTGTGCTCTTTGTTGTCCAAGATGGGTGACACTCATTGATCAGTGAGCCCTGTGGAGGGGAAGCAGAGGCATCGAGGGGCGAGAAGACACGGTGGTGGCATTGCCCCAGCGCCCTGTGTCAGAGTCTTTAGCTTTGCAGTGCCTTAATTACGGAGCCATCTCCAGCCCCCACAATTTGTTCCTTTTTAAGAGAACTGCTTCTGATGTTTCACCACCAGATACGCAGTGGAGGTTTGGTCACCAGTCCTTATCAATAAAGAAAAACTCCTCCTTTTATTTCGCCAGCTTTTTTGATTTAAAACTTACTGGGTACTCAATTGGATCAAGTGTTTTCTCTGGGATTACTGAAATGATCAATGACGTATGGCAAATTCCCCTATGTTGAAAGCAGTGAATAACTATTGCCAGATTTATCAAAAGCAGCTGGGAGAGAGTCACCATCAGCCCCCCAGCTAAAATCTCAGGCACTGCCCGTGCCAATGAATACTCTAATGCACAAGGTCTTGTGGCATGGATGTGGGGAGTGGACAGAGGGCAAAAGGTCAGGGGACAATGCGCCCATCACAATGGCTGCTTTGGGGTCTAATGCTCTGTAAGAAAGCCCTCACCCCGAGGCTGAGGGAAGAGTATCTTCAGGGGTCCTTGGCTCAAGACCTTTATGTCTCCAAACTAGTATGGCTGCTAAGTGTGGGACCTCACTCCCAGAGCAGGAAGGGTGACGGGGAGGCATGTGGTCAGCCGGCACCCATCCTCCAGTTTGCTGCTGCCCGTGTTGCTGCAGACACGCTGGAGCCAAGCCGAGACCCTGCCCTGCACTCTGGCCACCTTCCTGGCCACGGCTGATTCCCACAAAGCAGCTACCCCCCTTGCCATATTTAATCCCAGTAATTGAATTGCAATTGATAGTGCATGTCGGTTTAAGATCATGCTAATTGCTTCATTTCCCAGAACACTCCTAAAAAGAAAATGAATTTCCCTGTAATATTTGCAGTCGGGTGAAATGACCCTTGTGAAATCAATTCTGGCTCCGTGATGAGCTGTGAGTAGGTGGGCGTGCTGGGACAAGGGCCACCACACCACACCTCCTGCCTGAGCAGGCCCAGAGAGTGAACCCAGCCATGTGCCAGGTGTGTGAGGGAGCACACCTGGCTCTCAGAGGACTGGTTTGCCCAGGTTTCCGTGGTCAGGTTAATACTCGGGAGAGGCAGGACGTCCAGGCAGTGTGCACAGGTGTGAGGCCCACTCTTCCCTCTCCCAAGAGTCCAGAACCATCCAGAGCCCTGGTGTCCTTCTCCGTGACAGGTGTGGACATGCCTCCCTCAGGGCGTGAAGGTGACCATTTGCGCAGCCTCTTCCTGTGTGGTCCCTAATATCATAGCCATTTCCCTCATGGACATCTTGACCACTTTAGTGGCCCAAAGGAGTTAGGGTAAAACTGGATGATGAGGCCGAGGGGAGAGGCAGGTGACAAGCTGCTATGAGGGGCCTAGTGTCCTCCTGGCCACCTCTGCTCTGTACTGTTCTCTAGCGTCATGGAGCCACTCTGCTTGATAGCAGTGGCGTGCCCACCCTCCACCAACCCACCTAGTCCCCTAGCCACCCACCCACTCACTCCCACTCTCCTACTTGCTCACCCCTTACCCATCCCATTTACCATGTCCCCCACCTACCCACTCACCCCACCTGTCTACCCATTCATCCACTCACTCCCAACCCCTCCCTCCACTCACCCCCATCTGTTCACACCCCCCACCCAGCAACCACTCACACGCTGTCCATCATATACCTCCCATTACACTCCTGGATTTGCTCAGCAGCACCTGTGTGTGGCCAATGCTCTGCTAGTGAAGGCAGGGCCTCTGTCAGGGTGCCACCTGTAAGGATAGGGCACTTACAGGCGTGGTGGTCCTATGGATGGCATAGACAGAATACTGTGCTCTGGGCAGCCTTTGGTCTCCCCATCAGTCTACCATCAAGGTGCTGGGGACATTCTGTCTTCCTTTTGACTGAAAATGGCCTGGACGAGTCCTGGTTCCTCTGCATGCACGGAGGGAGCTTGGGGTCCTTGTCCCTGGAGCATGTGGAAGTGAGGAGTTGAGCGGGTAGATCCTGCTCTGCTGACTCAGTTGCCAGACACCTTCCAGCCCCTTCCCTTCCTGATTCCAGGCATTCTTAACAGGAAGGAGCCTGCCCATCAGACCCCAAAGTACTGCTTAATTCTGGCCGTATTCCACATAAATGACCCCTGTGGCCTGCTCCCCGCAGCTTCTTCCTCTTTCTGCAGAGTGACATGCTGGATGTGAACCACACCACTAAGGACTTGGCCTTCATGGGGCCAGCTCCAGGAGATCCATTGCTGGGTGCCTGCTTCACCCAGGACACCCACCAGTCCCAGGCACTGGCTGGTCCTCAACCTCTCCCTTCTCTTGAACACTGACTTCCTCTCTCCCCCCTGCCCAGCTGTCCACTGTCCGCCTGCCCTAGGGCTCTGAAGGAAGCAGGGCGGGGCTGCAGCAAGGACCTTGGCGATGCGGAGGACGTGAACCTGACTTTGGAGTTCTGTCACTGGTCATCCTATTTCTGGGCTCCAAGCCTTCCTGTGTTTCTGGGGAATGGACTGCCCATGTGGGAAAGGAGGAAGAACAGAGGCTGGGGGACTGCAGCCTGGCCAGAGCAGGGTGTTGAAAGTTGCTCTGCCCCCAGAGAATCTGGGCTAGCTGGCCACTGGGAGTCCTCCAAGATGGCCTCAAGAGGCCCAAGGGCGCAGGTGCTCAGGGTCCCTGTGTTCCTTAGTGGGGACACGCAGTGACAGGAAGAGCCTCTGGGCCCTACCAGGACTGTAAGGGTGGCCTGGAGACCCAGTTTCTTCATCCATGGGCCACGACCAGACGGCCCTTGCCCTGGTCTTCCATGCCACATGTGGGGAAAGGTCAAGGCCTTGGCACAGCCGTGGGTCTCCTTTGGCCTCCCTACGTTACCCCCTTCATGTGGACAGTGCTGAGACATTTTAATGCCTTCTCTCTTCCTGGCCAGTTAGGTCCTGGGTGGTTGAAAATGAAGCAACTTGTTGAGTGATCTAAGCATCTCCTGTGAGGGCTGAGTCTGGCTCTGAACCCTCGCCATGTGCCCTTCCGGCTACCTCAGCCCAGGAAGCACCAGGGACACTGCTGTCCTCTACTGAGTGTGATCACACAGAGGCCTGTGTGTCATGTGGCATGGGATGTTCAAATGGATCTTGGAGGATCTGGCTGACAGATACGGTCATTGCTGCCCCATAAGGGTGTCAGGCCCGCCTAGCTGGACCTGGAGGTGCTGCTGATGCCTGGAGGGCAGGCAATTCCTGCCTGCTGACTCTCTGTCCAGGACTGTGCTCTCCTCCACCGCCCACCAGGGCCCAGAGACCTCAGCCCAGCCACTTCCTTCCCCTCCGTTCTTGGTCAAGATGCTGCCTCATTTGGACCTGTCTGGGAGTGACCATAGTCTGTAGCTGTGAGAGCCTTGTGTTTTCAGCCTGGGGTGGACAGCCGGCACACAAACCTACTTTGATCCTTCCCTGGGCTCCACTATTCTGAGCCAGGAACCTGAGCAAGAACCGAGTCCTTCCCATAGACTTGCCTGTACAGCTTCCAGCTCAGCTCCTCTGCATGGCCTCCCCTGTGCTGGGCTCACTCTGACTGCTCTTCTGCCCTCTTGTCTGCTGTGGGCTTCCAAAGTGGTGGCTGCAGCCATTGCAACTCTAGACTGCCCATCCAGGCTGGGACTTGCAGAATACAGAATGGCTTGCCCACTGCAGATGCCACTCAGGCTCTGTGGACTGATGGAGGGAGCCACCTTCCAGTGTGGAGGGGTTCTACACCAGCTGTTCTGGGAAGGGAGCCATTCCGAGAGCAGGCAGGGAGGACACGTGAAGAGCAGGCAGGGGGAATTCTGGGTGGCCTGTGCATAGGAGGTGGGCAGGGATTGCTCCCCACTTGGCCTTTTTAGGGTCTAGCAGCAAGAAGTCCCCATACAACAGAGCTCCAGTCCTGAGCCAGCAGACGTGGCCCCGTTTCCAAGCTCTGACTCCCACACCAAGACACACAAGCCCAGCTTGAGCCCTCAGGAGACAGAGGTTCTGGTCCACAGGGTAGCACACCACTGCCCACTGCAGGGTAGCAGACCACTGCCCACTGCAGGGTAGCACACCACTGCCCACTGCAGGTCCCACCAGCCTGGAAGTCGGCGTGTGTGGAGGCAGGATCCTGCAGGCTGTGAGCACTAGGCTACTGCCACCATGACCTGAGTGACCTCAAGCACAAGTGGAGAGTGCTTTGTGGTGCTGTGTGCGAGAAGCCAGGCAAGATCTTGACCCCTGGCCTTGTCCTCACACCTGCTGAGTGTGCAGTGCCTCCGACCTTCTCAGTCATGGACCCCCAAACAGCCAGGAAGGAGAGCCCTTGGCAAGGAAGCAAGACCCTCACCAGTCTGCCGTACCCCATAACTTGCCACTTGGGCCTTCTTTGACCACTTCCAGTGCACAGCCCCCGGATGCTACTCCGGGGGGCGGGGGAGCGTGGATCTGTGAGCTGGCTCCCGGCCGGTGCTGCTGCTTCCAGATGGGAAAATGAAGAAGCCAGAGCGCAAAGCCAGCTGCTTCGTGGCCCTAAGTGCAGGTCCCATCCAGGGCTGCCTCAACTTTGGCATAGTGCAGCACGACCCCCAGATTCCCCAAGGGCCCAGATATGAAGTCATGGGCAGGCTCCCAGGGCCTGTATGGCCTGGGAGCTGCCATTTCCACCCTCCTATAGCAGCTGTCTAGACAGGATGCTCACTGTAGAGAGTCTGACCTGTATAGCAGGCCACAATATAGGCAGGCCCAGAGTCCCCTCAGCCTCTGCCATGTCACTTCTCATACGATGTGGCTGGAAGGGGTTCTGCCCTGGCCACACTGTAGCTGACTGCCACACTGTAGCTGACTGAATGTGCTTAGCATGTGGAGCTCAGGTCATGACTGTCATTAAGCTACCAGGTTTTAAAACCAGCAGGTCCGATCCGGGAGAAGACCCTTCCCTAGCAGGGCATGGAGCCTCCATGGTCATGGGGTTTGAAGGGTGACAGGGGGAGGAAATGGGGCCTCCCACTTATTCCTTCTTCAGGGCAAGGTCCTTTGAAGTGAACCCATGGGCAGTGTGTACCAGGTTTGGGGGCCTTAGGGAAGGGGACTCGGGCCTTTCCTGCAAAGTCTTCAACCTAGAGGGGCAACAGGAACTCAGGAGCCCCCCCGCCCCGCTGTGTCTTCCTGCTTTGACATGAGGCCTAGGCCAGCCTGTCTGAGACCCCACAGCCCTGGGCTTATCTCCCTCAGCGGAACCCTGGTGTCCTAAGTTTCTCAAGGGAGTGAGCCACGCAGAGCTGACAGCCTGGGTGGTGGTTGAATAGAGTTGGAGGCAAGAAGTATGACAGCAGCTGTGGAGCCTGGGGCCGGATGGGAACACCACAGCCGATGGGCTGGGTATGCCGAGCCAGCCACTCTCCTCCAGACCAACCCATCCTGGGACTTGGGCAGGGCCAGGCTGTGGGGACTAAGAACCAGCTGCAGGCTGCCCAGTGTGTGGGCCTCCATACCATCTGTTCCCTGTGGTGGCTGAGTAGGGTGGGCCTCTTCTTTGGGGCCTTCTAAGGTCTGCACTGGTCTGGGAGGGTCAGTGGTGATCTTCCTTTGTCCCTGGAGACCTGTTGCAGCATTGGGGGGGGGTCTCAGAAGTGCTGGGGGGACAGGTAAAGGCTCCAGCTGGGGCCAGTCAGCTGAAGTGTCCCCACCCAGCTCCTGGGCCATGCCTGGCTGCCTGTCTCTCCACATTGCTGTGTGGTGGGACAGTGCATGACCACTGATATCCCCACAGCTGGCCACAGAGCTGGGCTTCTGATTGTCTCGTGTCCCCGGAATCTGATTTTGGGGTGTTCTATGGCCATCTGAACTCACCCCCAGCCTACATACAGCCTGTGCAGAGCCCTCGGAGCACTGGCTCTTGTGTGTTCTGATTGGGGTGATGGCTGGCCGAGCTCATCAGAGTTGGAGCGCGCTGTTTCCAGGATCACAGTTCACGGGAACTGGCTTTGTCTAGATACCTTTATTCCCACACCTTTGGTGGTCACCTCCCCGAGCCTTGCAGCCTCTACCCTGCAAGTCAAGTCCACACGGATCTTGGGGCTCCCTTAGCAGTGTGCACAGAGTCCAGCTGGCCTGGGCCTGGCTTCCCTGGGGCTGGGTGGCTGGCATCCTCAGGGCTAGAAGGCTATTGTCTTGGTCTACAGTATCGAAGCCACACTGCGGCTGCTCATGTGCAGAGGCAGCCAGCAGGTGCCAAGTGGGCCAGTGGGAGAGGGATCCTGTCCTTTTTCCCTTCGTCCCTCCACCCATTGTCTGGGAGGCTGTGCCATGTCCTTGCTTGAAAGGGGCACGCCCACTTGCCTTTGAGCTGGGCCATTGACTTGAGCCCTGCAGATGGGGTAGAGACAGTGTGCGATAGCCACATGGTGGATGCAATGTTCTGTCACGTTTGGGTTCTCTGCTGCCTCCTGTCTCTAGGTCCTAGTCTGCTAGGCCATTGAGACTGGCCAGTAGGGGGTGGGAGCCCATCTCCCTCCGTGCAGAATGGAGGCTGGTGCATGGTGGCCTCACTGGCTGTGCTGCCCTGACATGACACTTGGACCCTTCCTTAATTCAGGAGGCTGCTGCCCCTTCCTCTTGGGTTCACCAGGCCCTCCCACTGCCCGTATTTCACCTGGGTGACAGGGCGTGGCTGTGTCACCTGGGCTGGTGACTGGGAGGCACGTCCACACTCAGGGGCAGTGGTGGCATCTAGGAAGGGACATCAGACTTAAGGCTGTTGCCTATGAACATGAGGAGAGCTGACATGAGGGCCCTGTCACGTCTGTTGGCCTTCTGCTGATCACCGCCACTGCAGGGGTCTGACTGGCTGGGATCGTATGGGAAGGAGGACCCAGCAGCCATTATGTTCTCACCACGCCTGGGGTCCTCTGTTCCCATGGGCCCTGTCCAGTCCCAGCCTAGCCCTACAGTAGCCCGTGTCTGCGCCAGGATGGTGGACTTGAGCACTGTAAGACAAAGGTATGGAGAGAGTTCTAGAAAATGCCAGTAACTGCAGAGCCATCTACCCAGCCCTACTGGGAATTAAGAAAAGGGCCCTTGACTAGCCTGGGCGTGTGGTCTGTCAGAGACCAGATGGGGTACAGTGTTCTGTGACTGAAGGAGGGACCACTGGGCAAGCTCAGTGTGGATAGCTGCCACGTGGGGTGGTCAGTAGGAAGGGCAGCCACCATGCTGTGCTTCCCTTGGGGCTTTGGGAACTCAAGGCTGTGCTGGAAAGGCCCTAGGGTCCCTTGGGATGTGAGGGAGAAGGGCTGGCCTGAGACGATAGGAGTGAGGTATGGAGAATGCCCATCACACTGCCAGGCTCAGGTGGGCAAACTCTCAGACCTCTGTAGGCGAGAATGTGTGGGAGGGTGTGGCAGTGGACACTGGGTCATGGCTAGCCATCTTGGCTTTCTCTCACCAGCTGTCAGACTCAAAGCCATGCTGGCCAAGAGTGGCTTGTCCTCACAGCTGGTGAATTCTAGGCTGGGGCCACTTGTGAAAGGTCCCCTCTGTGGGCTGGGACAGAGGCAGACCAAGGACTATGTCACTGGTACCCATGCAAGGTTCCTCTTGCCCAAGCCCATCTCACTACCTTCCTGCATGTTGATGGCAGCCACGCCCGAACATCGAGCCTCTCGTGGAGGTTGGCCAGCACCTCCCTAGGGTAGAAGGCAGAAGCTGGCACATTAGAAGCTCAGGGCCCCCGTACACTGACCAGCAGGAGGACAGCCTCCCTTGAGCATGCAGGGTCAGCTGCTCAGAAGGAATAGCAGATGCCCTGGGGGAGGGGGTAGAAGAATATGTGACTGAGGAAGAGAAGGCAGCAAGTGGGCAGTTGCCTTTACCCAAGAACCCACCAGGATGCTGTTTCCACCCCATTCGCATTGCAGCACAGGAGCCATGTGTAGCCCAGAGGGGCAGGGCTCAGCTGGAGCATGGCCTGCCTGCTGTCACCCCTCAGTCCTGGCCATACCATGCTGGGACCCTCCACATCCAAGGAACCAAGAGGTGAAGGTCTCTTTAGCCAGGCCTTCTCTTTGCAGGTTAGGAGCTGGAGGCCCAAAGAGGGTTTCCCTAGCGTCCCATAGTGGTGGACTCACAGCCACCAGAGGAGCCTGAGTGGTTCCATGCTAGCTTGTGGCCTTGGTCTAGTGGGAAATGTCACCCCCTCCTTCCCTCTATCTCCCCCCACACACTGGCCCTGACCAAGCAGAGCCCATGTTCCAGGAGCCTGTGTTGCATGAAAGAGATAAGCAGGGTGGTGTAGGGGTGAGGTTCACAGAATTGCACATGCAGGCCCTGAACACGCTCAGCTCTCTTCCTCCTGGAACATCCCTGGGATGTGCAGACAGTGAGCACCCGGATGGATAGTTGGACAGAAAACTTGATTGGAATGATGCATGAAGGGGTCAAGAATAGATTAGAGGAAGTGGATGGATGGACCCACAGGCGTGGATGGCTGGTGGGTGGACAGAAGGATGGACCGAGGAAGGAGATGGGAAGGGAGATGGATGGATGGACCCGCAGGCATGGACAGCTGGTGGGTGGACAGAAGGATGGACCGAGGAAGGAGATGGGAAGGGAAGTAGATGGATGGACCCACAGGCATGGACGGCTGGTGGGTGGACAGAAGGATGGACCGAGGAAGAAGATGGGAAGGGAGATGGATGGATGGACCCGCAGGCATGGACGGCTGGTGGGTGGACAGAAGGATGGACCGAGGAAGGAGATGGGAAGGGAGGGGGCAGGCGTGGATGGCTGGTGGGTGGACAGAAGGATGGACCGAGGAAGGAGATGGGAAGGGAGGTGGATGGACAGACCGCAGGCATGGACGGCTGGTGGGTGGACAGAAGGATGGACCGAGAAAGGAGATGGGAAGGAGATGGATGGAAGGCGTGGATGGAGGTGGACAGAAGGATGGACCGAGGGAGGCGATGGGAAGGGGTAGATGGATGGACCCACAGGCATGGACAGCTGGTGGGTGGACAGAAGGATGGACCCGATGGGAAGGAGGGGATGGATGGAAGGCGTGGATGGCTGATGGATGGAAGGATGGACCAAGGAAGGAGATGGGAAGGGAGGTGGATGGATGGACCCGCAGGCGTGGACGGCTGGTGGGTGGACAGAAGGATGGACCGAGGAAGGAGATGGGAAGGGAGGTGGATGGATGGACCGCAGGCGTGGATGGCTGGTGGGTGGACAGAAGGATGGACCGAGGAAGGAGATGGGAAGGGAGGTGGATGGATGGACCCGCAGGCGTGGATGGCTGGTGGGTGGACAGAAGGATGGCTGGAAGGGTGGACAGGTGGATGGATGGACCCGCAGGCGTGGACGGCTGGTGGGTGGAAGAAGATGGGGAAGGAGATGGGTGGATGGATGGACGGACCGCAGGCGTGGACGGCTGGTGGGTGGACAGAAGGATGGCAAGGAAGGAGATGGGAAGGAGGTGGATGGATGGTGGGTGGATGGCTGGTGGGTGGACAGAAGGATGGACCGAGGAAGGAGATGGGAAGGGAAGTAGATGGATGGACCCACAGGCATGGACAGCTGGTGGGTGGACAGAAGGATGGACCAAGGAAGGCGATGGAAAGGGGAGGGGATGGATGGACCCACAGGCGTGGATGGCTGGTGGGTGGACAGAAGGATGGACCGAGGAAGGAGATGGGAAGGGAGGTGGATGGACGGACCCACAGGCATGGATGGCTGGTGGGTGGACAGAAGGATGGACCAAGGAAGGCGATGGGGAGGGGATGGATGGACCCACAGGCGTGGATGGCTGGTGGGTGGACAGAAGGATGGACCGAGGAAGGAGATGGGAAGGGAGGTGGATGGATGGACCGCAGGCGTGGATGGCTGGTGGGTGGACAGAAGGATGGACCAAGGAAGGAGATGGGAAGGGAGGTGGATGGATGGATGGATGGACGGCTGGTGGGTGGACAGAAGGATGGACCGAGGAAGGAGATGGGAAGGGAGGTGGATGGACGGACCGCAGGCGTGGACGGCTGGTGGGTGGACAGAAGGATGGACCAAGGAAGGAGATGGGAAGGGAGGTGGATGGATGGACCCGCAGGCATGGATGGCTGGTGGGTGGACAGAAGGATGGACCGAGGAAGGATATGGGAAGGGAAGTAGATGGATGGACCCACAGGCATGGACAGCTGGTGGGTGGACAGAAGGATGGACCAAGGAAGGCGATGGAAAGGGGAGGATGGATGGACCCACAGGCGTGGATGGCTGGTGGGTGGACAGAAGGATGGACCGAGGAAGGAGATGGGAAGGGAGGTGGATGGACGGACCCACAGGCATGGATGGCTGGTGGGTGGACAGAAGGATGGACCAAGGAAGGAGATGGAAGGGGGTGGATGGATGGACCCCCGGATGGCTGGTGGGTGGATGGATGGACCGAGGAAGGAGATGGGTGGAGTGGATGGAAGGATGGGCTGGTGGGTGGACAGAAGGATGGACCGAGGAAGGAGATGGGAAGGGAGGTGGATGGACGGACCCACAGGTGTGGATGGCTGGTGGGTGGACAGAAGGATGGACCGAGGAAGGAGATTGGAAGGGGAGTGGATGGATGGACCCACAGGCATGGATGGCTGGTGGGTGGGCAGAAGGATGGGCCGAGGAAGGAGATGGGAAGAAGATGGATGATTGATAAACAAATGGGTGGACATCTGGAGGAGTAGGTGGATATCTATAGATAGATGGACGGATAGGACAGCGGGTAGATAGATGGATGGACTGCTGGGTGGGTGGATAAAAGGCAGATGGTTAGAATGGGTTTTGGTGGTTTGAGTGTTGGAGAAAATTCCACCCTGTGGAATCTGGCCTTACTGGTCTCCGTAACTGGTGTTGCTCCCTGCACAGGGGATTGTGTGTAAAACAGTTAGAGCTGAGGTCCTTCTGCAGCCACTGTCCCTCCATACCTAGTCCTAGTGTGACATTTTCCTATCTCCCTTTGTTAGCCACCAAGGAGGACAAGGCTTCCAGCTGCCTCTGGTTACCTGTGCAGACCATGGATGGGCTCAGTGCGCCCGAACCTGACACTCTGGGCTTTGATGGAGGTTTCCATGCGCCACCTTGTCACCTTCCCGCTGCCTTCCCAGCTGCAGTGCCCCTGCAGCCACCTTCTTGGGGACCTTTGGGCCCTCAGCACTGTCCATTCCAGCGCCTGCACTGCCTCTGCCCTCTGGGAGGACCCCAGCTGCATCACGCAAGGCACCTACCTTTGAGCAGTTGCTGTTAGACATGCACAGGCAGCAGGGTGCCCTGCTGGCCAACTGGGCCCAGCAGCAGAGTACCCTGATGACCCAGCAGAACCTGCTGCTACCGCAGCTGGCCGAGCAGAGCCAGAAGCTGGATGATGGCGTTGAGGCCCTCAACCCAACCCTTGAGCAGCTGGTGGCTGTGCGCCCCACCCAGAAGCCTCTTTGTCAGTCAAGGATGGGGTCCCTGCTGGTGGAGCTGCCCAGGGAGCCACCCAAGGCTCCTATGGTGGTCCTGTGGGCCTGGAAGTGTCAAACATGACCCTGAAGATGGAAGAGGAGATATCAGGCTGGCCTGGGGGGGGGTGCTGGCCCAGTGGAGAGTGAGGTGGGGCCTCGAGTCCCACCTCTGCATCAGCCTGGGAATGGGTAACAGGACCCGGTGCCCAGGGAGCCAGGATAGCTCCAGTCCTCAGTGGAGGAAGATTGAGAGGACACATGACATCTCTCCATTGTGCTCTTGTGTCCCTGTCTTCATGGGAAGTGGCATCTTGCAGGGCAGGACTGGTGCATGACCCTTCAGGGTCGTGGATCACTCAACTCGGGGATCACTGAGTGGGGAGGCAGTCATGGTGAACCTGGCCTCCCATTACTGTAGCAAGCCAGGCCCAGTGATCCTGATTCTGCTACATGGCACCTCCCTTCAGGTCTTGGAGTTCTGGAAGTGTGGTCTACCAGTCCAGAAAGCCTCCCACTTTGTAAATATTTTTATTTATCAGAGAGAGAGAAAATAGGTGCACCAGGGCCTCTAGCCACTGCAAACAAACTCTAGACATATGTGCTACCTTGTGCATCTGGCTTATGTGGGTACTGGGGAATTGAACCTGGGTCCTTGGGCTTTGCAAGCAAGCACCTTAACCACTAAGCCATCTCCAGTCCCCAGTCTTCCTCTTATGGGCAAATTAGGAGGCATAGGTTCCTGCTTTGTCCTCTGTTCTGGCTCAAGAGTGCTCCTTCTTGGGCCCATGACCTTCCTTCCAGTGTCATTCCCATGATCACAGATGCCTTGTACATCTTGTTACCAGCACCCGGTGGCCTATCAAATTTGTTATTCAAGGGAAAATCAAGCTAGCTTTGAAGAGCAGGAAGTTCCTTCAGCATTCATCCTTCATGCTCCTTCCTTTCAAAGGAGAATCAGCATTCTTCCTACTGACCCAGGGCAGAGTAGCTGGCCCCATCTCAGTGGTGGTAATCTCTCAAACAGGCTGGAGTGTCTGGTCCAAAACTTTCATTTCTTTCTGGGCTAATTTTACATCCTTAATATCCTTCTGTTCTGCATTTTTCTCGACCAAACATACCAGTTCATTACAAACTCAAATTGTTTGGGTTCTGAGGACATGGGCATTCATGAGGAATGGAGCCAGCTTCTCACACTAACTGCTTCTAGCCCAGTCCCAATAAAGTTCTTCCCCCCACCCATAAGCAGAGCCTCCACAATTCTCTATGCACTTAGGTCTCCCAGCCTCTCACTAGAATGGTCCATCCTCTGCTTATAGCACTGCAAGGCTTCTCTAGTCCATAGTTTCAAATCCTTCTATATTCCGCCTTCAAGTCAATTCCAAAAGTTCAAAAATATGTTTAGTACAGCAATAGTACCACTCCTTGGTGCAAGTTTTCCATTGTAGCTATCTGTGTTGCTGGGGCAGAGCACCCAACCAAAAGCAGCTCATGGAAAGAAAGGGTTTATTTTAGCTTGAGGTCTCCAGGGTAAGCTTTGTCACAGCAGGGAAGGGATGGCAGAGCAGAGGCTGGCATCCATCTTTGTACAGCAGCTGGCAGGAAGCAGCAAGAGTGAGCTGACCTCTGGCAGGGGAAAGCTGGCCTGTAACATCCCAGCTGGTCCTCAGCAACACCTTCTCCAGCAAGGCTCCACCTCCAAAAGAGTGAGCTGAGTTCTGGATGGGGAAATCTGGGCTATCACACCCCAAAATTGCCACAAGAGAGGGAACAAAATTTCAGAACACAAAGCTATGGGGGACTTCTGACTGAAAGACCACACAGATGGAGTCCCAATCATGGTCATACTTTTTAAAAATTATTATTTTTTATTGACAACTTCTATACTTACATACAAAAAACACATGATATTTCCCTCCCCTCTCCCCTCCTCTTTAGAACTCCAATCTCCATCATATCCCCTCCCTCTTTCCATTAGTCTCTCTTTTAATTTGATGTCATCATCTTTTTCTTCTATTTTGAGAGTCTTGCGGAGGTATTGCTAGGCACTGCAAGGTCATGAATATCAAGGCCAATTTCTGTCTGGGCAGTTGCATTGTAAGAGGTCATACCCTTCCTTTGGCTCTTCCATTCTATCCGCCCCCTCTTCCACAATGGTCCCTGAGCCTTGGAGGGTGTGACAGAGGTGTTTCAGTACTGGGCACTCCTCCATCCCTTCTCAGCACTGTGTTGCCTTTTGGGTCATCCCAGTGGTCACCACATGGTCATACTTTGAGCCCTGGTCCCAGTTACACATTTGAGTTTTGACCGTAGTCACATGCTGAGCACTGGTCCTGGCCATTCTGTGTCCTGAAACTGAGGGCTGACCATCTGCATCTTTGAGACATGTATTAGTAAGTTGCACAGGACAGTGTTGGGGTCGCCCCCAAGGCCAGCTCTGGCTGTGACACAGACTCCGGGAGTTTGAATCCACAAACTCGTTTATTTAGCACAATTAGGGTTTAGGGGGTATCATGGGGTGGAGACCAATGACAGCCTGTCTCTGACAGGACAGAGGCCTGGGACAGTAACTGTTGTTCAGAACATATTTATAGAAGTCCTGTTTTCTTCTGCCATGCGGTCTGGCTAGGACCAGGCCTGTCTTGTGCCATACACTCCAGAGCTCCCAATCGTGTATGAAGCAAGTAATAAGTAGCAAAAGTTATTCTGTCTGGTTGGGAAAACTCAGCCTGCATCCAACAGACCATCCAGTGGCTGTCTCACGGGAGACAAGCATGGCGGCTCTGACACAAAGGAAGCTCAGGTGGCATCTGCCCCTCACCCACTGTGTTTCTCCCGGCTGAGCCGAGAAGGCTGCAGGACTTTTTAAAAAGAGGTAGGAGGATATGAGTTAATTCATTTATTTGGTCAGCCTGGGCCAGACTGAGACCCTACCTTGAAAAAAAACAAAGCATATATATATGTTGGATTTGAGAGTGAGAGAAAGGAGCACGCGGATAGAGGGAGAATGGGCGCGCCAGGGCCTCTAGCCACTGCAACTGAACTCCAGATGCATGTGTCACCTTGTGCATCTGGCTTACATGGGTCCTTGGGAATGGAACCTGGGTTTTCTGGCTTTGTGAGCAAGTGCCTTAGCCACTGATCCATCTCCCCAGCCCAGCTGCAGGGCTCTTACAGTCACACTTGTCTCCAGGTAGTGGGAGGCAGGAAAGGATGCACAAGGGCTTGCCCATGCCATGCCCACGCCCACTCGAGATGGGAGGGAGGCTCTGTTTGCGCCTCAGTCCAGTTGGCTGGAAATTAGATGCTCACGCTGAGTTGCAATGGAAGCTGGGAAATGTTCCATATTTTTATCCCTGGCGGGAATTTTGTTACTAAAGGGAAGGAGACATGCTGGGCTAGGTGCCCAGCAATCTGCAGAGTTGGGGAGTTTTCAGAGCTGAGACCTGTGTGGTCTACAGAGTTGGAGCTGCCGCGTGAAGATGGGCTGCTCGGCAGAGGCCCCAAGAGAAACCAACAAAGCCTGCGGATGGGTCGGGAAGGAGGAGCCCCGGGCGGAGAGCTGGGCTCTGGATCGAGGCAGGAGCGTGGCCTGGGCCGGCCTGCCCTCCAGCTCAGGTGCCCTCCCTGCAGACACTGAACCCAGCAGCGTCTAGGAGAGCAGATACCAGCCTGACCTCTGGTCCTGGGCATTTGTAGGGTGAGGAGAGCAGGTGAGTGCAGGAATGCTGGCCTTGGACCCTGGATGGATGCTCCTGGGAGTGGCTGGCTCCAGGGCTGGCCAAGAGGGTGAGTGCTAAACCCAAGCCGCCCACCATGGCATTTGAAGGCCTGTGGGAGGAGCAGCTGGCAGGACCATGAGCTGGTGTAGCTGCCCAGCAAGGTTCCAGCAGAGGACACCCACACGGCCCACCTCACAGCTATGTGGGCCCTGGTCAGTGAGGCCAGTGGAGCGGCTGTCACACAGGTGACAAGGTCCATCCAGCCTGGGGCTTAATGAAGACTTCCTGGACTGAGACTCGAGGAGCAGAGGGCATGGGCAGGGCTCTGTAGACCTCTTGTTTGGGCAGGGTCACACGGAGATGAGCAATGAAGGGAAGGAGGCGAGGCCAGAGGTGGCCTGTAGGCGCTGGGAGGGTTTTAGTAGTAGGACTAGCTCCCAGTCTCAGGTACCCTGGGAGGGTCCAGTGAGGCAAGGATGGAAAGGTCCCTGGCTGGAGAGTTCCAGAGGCATCAGTTCTGTGATATTTTTCAGAAGAGGTAAGTTGGGAAGATTTCCTTCTGAGCCAGTGGTCCTTGTCATCACATGTCCCACATGACAGGCCGGGATGTTGATGGAGGGGTGAGGTAGCATTTGGGGCTGGGAGAGTTTTGGGTTTCTGGACTCCCGAGTCCTTCCCCCACATCCTGCTGCCTGACACAGTGTGTGCAATGTTCCCAGGACTCTTTGAGTGGTCCCCCCAGGGTCCTCAGGAAAGGAGGAACTTGGGAGGATCCGTGCTGACGCATGGTGTTACAGAACCTGCAGGTCTGCGTGGCAGCAGGGTCACATGGAGAGAGCAGTTGGCAAGGGTTTGCTGTTGGCACCGAGTCAGCCAGAGAGCCCAAACCTTGATCTGATTCCATTCTCCTCCACCAGTCAGAAGAGCTGAGGGACGTGGACACAGGCAGGTCTGCGTGGGACCCTGGGATGCCCACAGGGCGAGAACCTGTAAGTGCCAAGTTGCCACCCATGGTAGGCTGGGTCATCAAGTGAAAATCAGGAGAAAGAACCAGCAGTAACAAAGTTAGCAAAAAGGCACGTCACATCCCAAAAGATTTCTGTCCCTGGAATTAATCAGACAGCCAAGTAGCTATGAGATGGTTTTTTCAAATAAAAGGGTGAAGTCCTGGGAGCAGTAAGAGACAAGAGCAGTGACCAGTATGGCTTTGAGAGGTGGAGAACTGGCAGGATTGGAGGAGGTGGGGAGTGATTGAGACAGTTTTCTGTTGTCATCACAAAATGCCCAACTCACAGAAAGAAAGGAATTCTGGGTTTGGCCCCAGGCTGATGGAGTGGTCCCGTGACTTTGGGCTTCTGTGGACGTAGCACGTTGGCAGAGCAAAACTGCTTCGTGGGTCTGGGGAAGCGGAAAGGACTAGGGTTCCACAGCCCTCTTTTGGGAGCACACCCCAGTGACAGAACAGCCTCGCACTGTTCCCACCTCTGCGGGTTCTAGCATCTCCTGAAAGCACTGCGCAGAGCAAGCCAATCTTTAAGGGGCACTGTCCACACTGAAACCGTAATCGCCAGGCCAAGCAACTCACTAGATGTGACAAGCGAGAAGTAGCAAGTGGGAAGATGGCTAGAAGGCTAACAGCCTGGCCTGGTGGTGCACATCTGTCTTTCTAGCAGCTCTAGGTGCTGAGGCAGGACTGTGAGTTCAAAGCCAGCCTGTGCTTCAGAGTGAGAGCTTGTCTCAACAATAAAAAGTGGGGCCTCAGTTGGTAAGAGTGCTTGTTGCTCAAGTGTGAGGGACTGATTCACACTAAGTTCCACTCTCCAGCACCCATGTGCTTGGTGGAGCCACACACACCTATAACCTCACCCAGCGGGGAGCAGAGACCAGAGCATCACTGGGCTTAGATCAGCCAGTCTGACCACAGACGGCAGCTCTTGGTGGTTGAGAGACTCCCTCTCAAGGAACAACAGGGCAGGGCAGCTGACATTAGCTTCTGGCCTTGGCACGCATGTGCATGCATGTGTGTGCGCACACACAGAGGCAAGAATGAACAGCTGTGCATGGAGCCCCATGCTAGAACACTTGCCTAGCACACACAGTGCTCTAGGTTACATCCCCAGTACTTCAAAAGGGAGGGAGGAAAAGAAAAACAAATCACAATATTGAGACAGAGGAGACAAACTGGCAGAGATAGGGAGGTGTGAGGAGTGAATGACGATCTGGCATCCACCTGCAGGGAGCCCTTGGAAGAGAGAACAGATCCGATGGAGGAGAGGAGGGTGTGCAGAGGGTGTGTCAGATGTGACCTGTAACTGCGCAGACGTGGAGTTCAGCTTATTCCAAATTAGACTTCTGGATCCCATGATGAGAGAAGGAGGGAGGACGGGCAGCAGTGGGAGCCAGCAAGCCGTCACTCTGCACAAGCGTCGTGAACTCGTGACAGCTTTTACCCTGCAACACCAGAACTATCGCCAAAAACAAGAGCAAACCACAGTCTGAAAAGAAGACTGTGAGGGTTCCCACCAGACCTCCACTGAACGCTCCCAAAGTACCGACTTCAAAGTGGAGGGCGGTGGCCCGTGAAGGAAGGGTGGGGTGCAGGAGAGGGCACCAGGGCATTTGAGCAGGTCAGCCTAGGTGCCCCATGCAATTGTAATCTGCCATGAAGGGCAAGAACATAAGGTTTGTGGGATTACTGTTTTGGGAAGGACAACCACCACCAAGGGAAGAATATTAATTGAGAAGAACAAAGTTCTTTGAGCTCCCTGTGTTATTTTCATAGAAGTTAAATATTGATTAATTTCAGTCTATTAATTGTACATGATAAAAGAAATTGAGTTTCTTCAAATTTGAGCTGTACTCTGCAAAAGAGCCTGTTGAAAGGCTGAAATGATGGGTTGGAGAGATGGCTTAGCAGTTAAGCGCTTGCCTGTGAAGCCTAAGGACCCCAGTTTGAGGCTCAATTCCCCTGGACCCACATAAGCCAGATGCACAAGGTGGCGCATGCATCTGGAGTTCGTTTGCAATGGCTGGAAACCCTGGTGTACCCATTCTCTCTCTTCCTTGCTCTTTCTCTTTCTCTCTGCCTCTTTCTCTCTCAAATAAATAAACATAAACAGATATTTTTTTAAAAGGATGAAATGAAAAGGCAGTAGCAGGTAGACAGCATTTGCAAATCACACATGCGATGAGAAACTTGTACCCAGAACATATGAGAAGCTCTTTAGACATTTCACCAGTAAGTGTGATGGTTAATCTGGGCTGTCATCTTGACAGGGCTTACAATCACCGTGGAAACAAGTCTCTGGGCATGTCTGTGAGGGATTTTCTAGGTCAGGTTATTTGAGGTGGGGGAACCACCCTAACTGCATGGCAGTGTTCCATGCGCTGGGGGGTCCCGGGCTGAATCCTAAGGAAAGAACTAGCTGAGAACCAGTAGTCCGCTTTCACTGTGTGTAACTGTAACTGAACACAGTGTGACTAGCTGGCTTCCTGCTCCTGTTGCCATGCCTCCCCACCATGATGGGATGGATCCTTGGGAACTGTAAGCCAAAGTAAGTCCTTCCCTGCTTAAGGTGTTTCTGGTTAGGTATTTGTTCAACCAAGTAACTGATCCAGACTCCTGGATGATGAGGGATCAGCAATGTGGGATGTAAGGTAGCCAGACCCGAGGAGATGAACCACCCCTCGTGCTTCAGCCAAGTGCAGGTGAAGCACAGAGGAAATGGGGAGATGAACAGGGGAGCTGCTGATTCCACGGCGAGCCTGACAAGCAGCGCCAGGGTGACGGAGACAGACGCTGAGGACGCTCAGCTTCTACCAAAGCAGAGACCCAGAAGCTCTGCGAGCTCAACACTGAAGTCAACTTAAAACACGGCCACCACGGCTCAGGGGATTCTGCAGAAGGAGGGCGCAGAATGACTGCAAGAGCCACAATTCAGAAGGGCAGACCCAGAGGCAACCCCCCCATGACTGACTTTTACTCTGACAAAGCACAACCTACAACCCCATGGGGAATACCAGCAGCCCCACTGAGGTGGGCTCTCAGCAGAATGGGGCAGGAAAAGATGGGACCAACACATAATGTGTCCATACAAAGCATATTCTTTCTTTCTTTTTTTTTTTTTTTTTTTTTTTTTTTTTTTTTTTTTTTGGTTTTCCAAGGTAGGGTCTCACTCTAGCATATTTTTTTATGAGAGAGAGAGAATTGGCGTGCCAGGGCTTCTAGCCACTGCAATCGAACTCCCAGCAAATGAGCCACTCATACAATCTTGCACACTTGCAAAACTTTGTGCATCTGGCTTTCATGGCATCAGGAGAGTTGAACATGGGTCCTTAGGCTTCACAGGCAAGCACCTTAACCACTAAGCCATCTCTCCAGCCCCACAAAGCGTATTCTCAATTTAAAAAAGAAAGTAACTGATGCAGTAAACTATCTAAACAGCCAGTGAAAATTGGCAAAAGGTTTGCTCAGGCACATGAGCAAAGATGACAGCAACCGGCACAGAAGCTCAACAGGGACAGCCGACGGGAAATGCAAATCGAAGCCACACGGGCCACACGCCTGCTAGCACACCGAGATGCCACAGCAGCATGGAGAGTGGGTGAGTCAGACCCTGCGGGGGGAAGGTTACATGTCACAGCCCCTCTGGAAAACCGGGGGTTCATTCATGAAAAGTTACACAGCGCTGTACAAACCAACAGTTGTTTTCCTGGGCCCTTACCTGAGAGAAGTAAGCACTCATATTCACACAAAAACTTGTACACATGCTGGGCGTGGTGGCGCATGCCTTTAATCCCAGCACTTGGGAGGCAGAGGTAGGAGGATCGCCGTGAGTTCAAGGCCACTCTGAGACTACATAGTTAATTCCAGGTCAGCCTGGGCCAGAGTGAGACCCTACCTTGAAAAACCAAAAAAAAAAAAAAAAAAAAAAAAAAAAAACTTGTACACAAACATTCATAGCATCCTTGCTTGTAATAGCCAGAAACCCACAAACAACACACATGTCCTTCCATGGACAAGTTACAGCTATGCAAGAAGAAAGGTCTGAAGTGTAACCTCTGGATGGCACATAAGGGCATTGTGCTTAGTGAAAGAGCCAGTCTTGAAAGTCCACACTGAATGATTCTGAAAATGCAAAGAAACCCCAAAGATGGAGAATGGGCCAGTGGCTGGTTGCTGGGTTGGGTGGGTGGGGGGGGAGGTTTTGCCCTGGTTATAATTGGGCTGCACAATGGTGCCCCTTGTGGTGGTGGAACACATCTGCATCTTGAACATGTTTACAAGAATGCCTGTGGAAGTGATGGAATCTCATAGAAACACACACACACACACACACACACACACACACACACACACGCCCGAGTTTGGAGCTGAAGACAAAGGTAGCCTCTGAACTGCAAGTCCGCAGACATGCAGTGGGGACAGTGTTTGGCAGATGGCTCAGGGGTAAGTGCTTGTGACAAGAGCCCAAGTATGAGTGCCTGCGCTCAGATCCCCAGACCCTATGCAAATGCCAGAAGCCATGGTCTTAGGTGGGGGCTGAGGAATCGAGCCCAGGCCATTAATCTTTGCAAGCAAGCACCTTTAACTGCTGAGACACCTCTATCCTGACAGTAAAATTGTGAAAACAAGCATGCTGTCCAATACAGTGCAAGAGAGCTTGAGTGCAAGATTAACCTCCAACACACAACAAACTTGGCCAATTTGCAAATGGAACACCTCTAATCTGAGATCCAAATGTGAAATGTTCCAAACCCTGAACTAATGAGTTTCATGCTGGCGCCCCAGAATTTAGAGGTTTTGGAAAGTTTTGGTGGCATATGCATCAGGAGTTTGTTTGCAGTGGCCAGTGGCTCTGGTATGCTCATTCTCTCCTCCCTCTCAAGTAAATAAATAAAAAGAATGCTGAAAGTCAATATGGTAAAGATTAAGAAGGCTTGTTTACTTATGAGAGAAAGAGGCAGAGAGAAGAGAGGCAGTATGGGTGGACCAGAGCCTCCAGCCACAGCAAATGACCTCCAGACACATATGCCACTCTGCATCTGGCTTTATGTGGGTACTAGGGAATCGAACCTGGGTTCTTAGGTTTTACAGGCAAACACCTTAACCTCTGTCTGAGCCATCTCTCCAGCCCAAGAAGGCATTTTTAAATGTAAAAGGACTGTCAGACTCAGAGAAACTGCAAAGAGAATGTAAGGGAAGAGAAATTTCAGATTCCCTACAGTTACACAAGTAAATCATTGTAGAGAGGCAGAGCTATGCAAAGGTTTGTTCTTGAAGAGAGAGAGAGAGAGAATGGCACCTCAGGGCCTCCTCCTGACATAGCAAATGAACTCCCAATGCACCTTGGTGCATCTGACTTTACGTCGAACCCTGGTCATCAAGCTTTGCAGACAAATGCCTTTAACCACTGAGCAATCTCTGCAGCCCTGTTCTTTCTTCACAAAGTCCACTAAAGAGACAAACGACAGACAAGACTGATGAGGAGACAAAATGAGCATAAATAGTGACCACTAAGAGCAGTCATGCCAACAAACTTGGAAACTGTGTGTGTGTGGGGGTAGTGGAAAATTCTTAGGAAAGTACATTTTACCAGCTTTGATTCCAGACGAAATGGATGCTCCACAGTTCTGTACCAACCAAAGAAGAATTTGAGCAAACAGAATCAGTAGGAACGATTTTTCCATCAACCCAGATGGGTTCAGAAGGATGGTTACCTAACCTTCAAGGAAGAGATTTTGCAACATTTTCTAGATAATAGGGAAGGAAAGAAAATTCTTTAATGCACGGTATGAGGAAAAAGTCAGCCACAAGCTCATGAGACAGGAAAGTGGTAAGCCAGTCTACCTCACAAATAAACAAACAAACAAACGTAGCCAACAGGACTGGCATGTGAGTGAACCGAACGCCATGGTGTAGAATGGCACGTCCCAAGGGCTGAGGAGGTGGCTCAGTGGTTAAGTGTTTGCTTGAAAAACCTGAAAGCCTGGGTTTAATCCCCCGCTTCCCATGTAAAGCCTGATGCACAAAGTGGCACGTGCATACGGAGTTTATTTGCAGTAGCAAGAGGCCCTGGCTTGCCTATTTTCTCTTTCCCATCCTTGTAAATAAATAAATATTTTTAACAGATGAGTTGCAGGTTGGATTTATTGTACATGAAATTATGCCAGGATGTCATAACATCATTCATTTAATCAATACAAAACCTATAAGTCGAATCCCCACATTAACAGGATAAATCAGGACACAGCCATGATGATTGTAGCAGGAAACCTTTTCCCTGGGAGACATGAACACATGTCTTCCCCCAAAATAGGGCTCAGATGTCAGACCAAGGTATGATTACACCAGTAACAGTTTGGTGAACCAATGAGTTTATTGGGGGTCACTTACAGAGCCTAAAGAGGGGTTCTATACAGAAATGGGAGCATGGGCTGCCTGTGTTAACATTACTCCTCGGCTGCTCCTCCCTCAACCTCAGGGTGAGGGCTTACGTACAGGGAGCATGGGACCCCAGAGAAGTCACACCGCAGAGAAGTCTCACCCCATTCTGGATGATGACTCTCCCACGGTCACTTCTAGGAGCTACTTGTCCCTAGGGGTCCAGGAGTACGGAGACCCCAAAGCAACCCTACCACCAATGATAAGTCTCAGCCTATCCTGAAAGCCAACTTCCGCATGGCTGCTTCCAGAAGCTCCTTGTCCCTGCTCGGGAGTTTGGAGAGCCCAGAGCAGCACTTTAGTGGGCTCCCAATGTCGGGATGACCCCCCAAGATGCTCCTCCCTCAGCCTTGGGGTGAGGGCTTTCTTATAGAGCATGAGACCCCAAAGCAGCTATTGTGATGGGCGCATTGTCCCCTGACCTTTTGCCCTCTGTACACTCTCCCCACCCAGGCCATGAGATCTTGTGCATTATAGTATTCATTGGCACCGGCGGTGCCTGAGATTTTAGCTGGGGGACTGATGGTGACTCTCTCCCAGCTGCTTTTGATAAATCTGGCAATAGTTATTCACTGCTTTCAATATAGGGGAATTTGCCATACATCATTGATCATTTCAGTAATCCCAGAGAAAACACTTGATCCAATTGAGTACCCAGTAAGTTTTAAATCAAAAAAGCTGGCGAAATAAAAGGAGGAGTTTTTCTTTATTGATAAGGACTGGTGACCAAACCTCCACTGCGTATCTGGTGGTGAAACATCAGAAGCAGTTCTCTTCAAAAGGAACAAATTGGGGGGCTGGAGATGGCTCCGTAATTAAGACACTGCAAAGCCTAACGGCCCAGGTTTGATTCCCCAGGATCCACGTAAGCCAGATGCAGAGTGAAGCGTGCATCTGGAGTTCATTTGCAACAAATGGAGGCTCTTCTCTCGCTCTCTCTCTCTCTCCTTGTAAATATATAAATAAAAATATACATTTAAATATATTTTATTTATTTATTTGAGAGAAAGAGGCAGAGAGAGAGAGAGAGAGAGAGAGAATGGGTATTCCAGGGCCTCTAGCTACTACAAATGTACTCCAGATGCATGAGCCCCCTTGTGCATCTGGCTTACATGGGTCATGGAGAGTCGAACTGAGATCCTTTGGCTTTGCAGGCAAACGCCTTAACTGCTAAGCCATCTCTCCAGCCCGAAATAGCATATTTTTTTAACAGTTTCTTATTTTATTGCCATACGTCAAAGTCGGGTTAATTGGTGATACCAACTTAAAATACTGGTAAGGAATCCTTTGTTACATTTCTGACTATCCCACCTTAAATATCTGTGTGCAAAAGAATCCACATCATTGTTTGATAGAGAATCTTTCAGGAAGTTCCCAAGTCACTGAAGGCATAAAACCAACCAAATGTGTATCACCTCTTCCACATACACATTGGTCAGCATTGTATTCTAAACAAGGATTACACCTAGGCCACCTAAATAACATGTTTTAAAAGGGACAAATAGAGGGTTGATCTTCTGTGAAAGGTAATTGAAGCACGAAGGCTAAAGTGGAAGAGAAGAGTGTCTGTGCCCACAGACACCTGGACAAATTCGAATTCATAAGCGAGTTTGATAAGCTGCCCTATTTAAAATCAAAATGTAAGAATCAAATACATTGCTGTGTCATCTGTGAGCTGTATTTCAAAATATAACATTTCTAGCAACAACAAGAAAAATCAATATAAAAATATGAGAAACATTTCTATGGAGAAAATTACAAAACTTTATTGAATAGCAGTTTGAGAGGTAGATGCACACATACCATGTTCATGGACAGCAAGACCAGTGCTGTGAAGCCCTCGGTTCTCCCCAGATCCACTTATAGGCTCAGCACAATTCCATTCAAAATCGTAGTAGGTTTCTGTAGCAGACAGCTTCAGGTTCACTGAGAAGAACTTCCAGACCAGGCACAGTTATGGAGGAAGGGATTTATTGAAGTTTACAGATACAGGGGAAGTTCCATAATGGCAGAAGAAGCTGGCCTGCTTTCACAGGACAAAACACAAGAGAGAGAAGCCACAAGCCAAAAGCCACACAGCACAGCACAACTCAGGAACTCCAGCTAGACACACTTTGCATATCTTTAGACTGAAATTTCAAACCTACCATCACACCTTAAGATCCACCCAGTGACGCCTCCTCCAGCCAGGTGACTGCAGATACAAACTACAAACTAATAAGACACTGAATATATTGGGGGCCATCTATTCAAGCCACCACAGTTTTCAATGAGTTTGACAGATAGATTATACAACACATGAGCAAACAAAGGCCTGAAACAGCATGGGATCAGCTGGAAAAGAATAAGGGGGAGAACATGCCTTTCTGACCCTGATACAGTCTGGTCCTAAACATGACACATGCTAGCAGAAGGGCTAGGACCATGTTCTGCAGGCTGTGGAGGATCCCCCTGGTCCCCAGCAGTTGGTGGGGTGACCAGCCTTGTGTCCTGAGAGATGCTCCAAGTGGTGAGGGCTGCTGGGGCCTGGGAGCCATGTGGTACTGATATTATGGGGTCCAGTGTTGTACAAATAAGACCATCCACTCATGGAATGTGAGGCAACGTTTTATTGGGTAAAAAAGAAAGAAAAGAAAGAGAATAAAAGCTGGTGTCACCAGGTCTACACCCAGAGTTCGGGTCCTCAAGATGTAGCATTGTACTGTTCAGAGTGTCAGCTTTTATTGGAAATAACCACATGATGTTCATAGAAAAAACAGGATGGGAGTTAAATCACAGCTCACATGTTGCAGTTACAGCCATAAAAGTAACCTTTAAATATAAAGGGGAATTTACATTACGGCAGGGGCATTCCATTCTAGAGGATTAAACAAACTTGTGAATAGTTCTGTTAGTCAGTTACAGGAAGTGCCCTGGGGGGTTGCTGTTAAGCAGGCCTGTGACCAAGAGTCTCCAAGTGTCCTGCTTATCCGCCCTGCCAATCTAACCCTAACCCTAACCCTAACCCTATTTGCTTAACAATGCAGGCCCAGGGTCATGCTATTCAGACCAGCAGAGCATCCTGTTTATCTACCATCCCCATCTGCTCAAGCAAGTGTTTCATCCCATTCTTTTATGGACTCTTACAAGGAAGTGACTTCTATTTTTCTCTAACTTGTTGTAAAGAAATAATAACATTTTGCCCTCTTTACACTGACACAGTGGGTGTGGAGGAGCAGCCACTGGGACATGCCCTGGATGGCTGGCCCTGATACCACACTCAAGCCACTCTGTGCAGTAAAAGATGGTGGCAGGCAGGGCCCTTTGAATCTAGTCTTGGGACCCTGTGCTTTCTGGGTGGGTCTACAGAACAAGGAGGCTCTGCTGGGGCAAGGATACAAGAACACTGAATACTGAGCTGGGTACTGTTTGAGGAGATTCTGCTCCTCAAATAGGAATTCTAGGTGCTGCGCTGGGTATTGTTTGTGGACACTCTGTGGGTCCAAGTGAGGGTAAAGTTGGGAACCCCGTGTGCCCTGTGACCTGCCTCTTTAGAGTTTGTGGCAATTTGTTCCTGCTCCCTGTCACGGGGCTGTTCCTAGGATGACGTGTGAGGGTGATTACAGATCCCACTGACTGCCCACTCTGCCTAGCACTTGGGCTTCTTACCATCCCAGCATGGTTAATTGTTGCAGTGTCCTTTTGCTGGAAGCTGTCAGCCCTCTGTATGTGAAGGTGGAGGGCCTTGCAAAGCCCTCAGCAAGTGCAAGCCTCCCTTCTTTCCTGCTCTCTGCTCTGAGCCTGGCACCCTGCAGTCGTGACCTGACCTTGTCCATTTTTCCTTCCTAAAATCAGGCAACACCCAGTCAGTATACCACATGTCTTTGTCACATGCCAGCCAGGTGTGCGGCCCCAGGTTCAGGGCTGCAGAGGTCCGAGGAGGGAGCTCTCCATTGGCTCTGAGGAATCTCAAGGAAGCTTAAGGGAAGCTTCCTGGATGAAGGGGTGGCCTTGAGCAGCACTTGGGAGGTAGAGATGTGGGGAGAGAGAGCCTGTGTGTGTGTAGAAGCCAGGTCTGATAGAGGGAGACTGGGCCTCTGCAAGGAGCCTGCCTGGCCTTCTGGTTGGGAAGGCCAGTAAGACATTGAGCCCAAAACTTTATGTTCCTCAAGATCAAGTCTTTTTTTCTGAGAAACCTGTTTGGGGACACAGGACCAGGTTTTCTTCCTTAGTTCCTTAATGATGATTGTAACAGCTTCCTATTGCAATCCTAAGATGCAAGAGTGGCCATTGGTTGCATCTCAGATGGAGCAAGCAAACAGGACCCTTGGAAAGGGTCAGCAGCAACCTGGGAGGGGTGTGTGTAGCAGACAGCTTTAGGTTTGTTGAGATGAACTTCCAGACCAGGCACAGTTATGGAGGAAGGGATTTATTGAAGCTTACAGATCCAGGGGAATTTCCATAATGACAGAAGAAGCTGGCCTGCTCTTACAGGACCAAGCAAGAGAGAGAAAAAGCCAAAAGCCACATAGCACAGCACACTTCAGGAACTCCAGCTAGGCACACTTTAAGATCTGCCCAGTGACACTGCCTCCAGCCAGGTGCTGCAGATGCAAACTACAAACTAATAAAACACTGAATATATTGGGGTTCATCTAGTCAAATTACCACATTCCACCCCTGGTCCCCAGTAGATTCATAACCATCACACATTGTAAATTGTATTCAATCCAATTTCAAAGGTCCCCACAGTCTTGACAAATTTAAGATAGTGAATCCTGTAAAATCAAACAAGTTAAATACTTTCAACATATAAAGGCACAAAGTAAACATTTTTAACTGGTATAAGGCATAGCAAGGAGAGACTAGAACAATGCAAACTCAACCACCATCAGCAATCATCACACTTCTGCAGTTCAAGTTCAATATAACCAGAGACTGACAGGTTGTCTCCAGGTTTTCCAATTCTGCTCCTCCAGCTGGGCAGAGTCACCAGGGAAAAGTTCCATCCTAGGCCAACAGTTCACTCCATGGTAGCCCTTGCACAGTCCTGGTATATCCAAAACATCTTCAGGTTTCTATGCAAGCTACAGTGCATCTTCCAAAGGCTCTTTCAGCCTATCAGGGCATCATGCTTGCTTCATGCTGCATCTCAGCAGCAGCTCCTGGAACTGTGTGCAACTCACGACCATTCCACGCATGTTTCATGCTTCCAAAAGTAATACCAGGTGTGCAGGACACAGCCATATTCTTAATTCATGGACAAAATAAATCATAACCTTGAAAAGCAGGTTCCTTCTCCAGTCAACTCTTTCCCAAAAGAGTTTGCATTTCTATCATAGTCTTTCCTCAGGCATCCTCTCCATTGTTTTAATGTAAAGCAATTGGGCCATCTTCCCTAAGGTTGCTAATGTGTTTGATATTGGAGGTTCAGTAACCTAAAACCAGTCTCAGTGCCTCTGATTTTAACTTGCTTAAGGTTTTCCAACTTAAAATCTTAAATCTCTCAGTCCAATATCTTTAGCCAAGCACATCAGTCCATTACAAATTTAACCTTGATCAAACTCTCCGGGCCTGGGCAGCAGAATGCAGCCATCCCTTATGCCAGTAGCCCAGTTCAAACAAAGTCCTCTGTAGTCTTTCCTTCCCTTAGAAAGCTCATGAGCCAAGCCTCCACGTTCAATACTGTTTGCACTTAGCATTCTCAAACTCTCATCAGAATAGCTCATAAAACTTGGATTACCACTCCAGAAGTTGTCTTCAGTTGCAAGCACCAAGTCTATGCCAACTCCTCCAAATCAAATATTTCAAAAGATCAAAATCCACATGGTCAGGTTCATCTCACCCCACTCCTGGTACCAACTTCTGTAGCAGACAGTTTCAGGTTCGCTGAGAATCACTTCCAGACCAGGCACAGCTATGGAGTAATGGATTTATTGAAGCTTACAGATCCAGGGGAAGTTCCATAATGGCAGAAGAAGCTGGCCTGCTTTCTCAGGACCAAACACAGAGAGCAAAAAGCCACAAGCCAAAAGCGACACAGCACAGCACACCTGAGGAACTCCAGCTAGGCACACTTTGCATATCTTTGGATTGAAATCTCAAACCCACCACCATACCTTAAGATCTGCCCAGAGACAGTGCCTCCAGCCAGGTGGCTGCAGATGCAAACTACAAACTAATAAAACACTTAATATATTGGGGCCCATCTATTCAAACTACCACAGTGTGTGGGCTAGCAAGGAGGCTGGGCTGCTTTTAACTTGGAGGGAGAGTGGTGTGTGTGAAGGGTGGGGTGGGAGCTAGCAAGGAGGCTAGGCTGATTTTTTTTTTTTTTTTTTTTTTTTTTTGGTTTTTCAAGTTAGGGTTTCATTCTAGTCCAGGCTGACCTGGAATTCACTCTGTAGTCTCAGGGTGGCCTTGAACTCTCGGCAATCCTACCTCTGCCTCCTGAGTGCTGGGATTAAAGTCATGCACCACCACACTTGGCTTTAGGCTGCTTTTAATTTGGAGGCTGAGCAGGTTGAATAACAGCAATTGGATTTTGCTGAGGCCTAAGTGGCAGGCAATGTCCCTGGATACAGACAACACTGGAGAATCTTGTTTTGGTGATCAGATTATTTCAAATTCGTCCCCTAGACTGCTGAAAGATGTAAATATGAATTGTTTTCAGGCTCTGTAAAAGACAGATTGTGGGGACACAGGGTTTAGGAAGGCTATCCTGGCTGAATTTGACCCTCCTAGGCTGGGGGCCCAGACCAGGGTCCTTTCCCATCTGCAGAAGTTCCCAGAGGTGCCCACCAGGCCAGCATCCCATCTGGGAGATGCTGAGCAAAAAAAAAAAAAAAAAAAAAAAAAAAAAAAAAAAAAAAGCCACAGGAGAAGGCTTTTAAAATAAGTTCTAGGGTCCCAGGGCAAAAGAGAAGAGAGCTGCTCCCCACCCCAGAGTGGTGTACTGTACTTCTGCTGCTCCAGGGCCCTCACTTCAGAATATATGAGACAAGGCCCACACCTGGCTCTGTCCTGCCTTTGCACCTAGTGCCCTCGACCTATCTGAAGCACTCTAACCATAGATGTGTGTCAAAAATTTAGGCCACTGAAGTGCTCAGTACTCCTCCTGGAGCTGGACTATGGTCCTGGGCTGAGCGGGACAGTATCACGGGCATGGAGGGTGAGGTTGGCATATGTGCCTGGGCTGGAGTGTGAGACTGTAGCTGCTACACAAAACATGCATTCCTTGGCCCAACTTGGTGTTGGCTTCTTCTGGCTCTGAGCAGGTGGGCTTTGGGGTTTCAGAAGTGAGTGGGAGCTGGGCCCCAAGGCTGAGTGAGACACACGTGTGGAAATCTGCCCACTTCTGTTCAGAGAGGCAGGCTCTTCCTGTGAGTTGGCTCCAAGCCCTGCCTCACCTCTACCACCTGGGTTCTGTTGTGCTGTTTAAGCAGTTTATCCTTTGATCAATGGTGGCTAGTCTGGAGTAAGGGGCTGATGCCAATGTTCCTACTGCATGGGGGTGTTCTTTAGGCCCACAGAGTGGCTAACCACATGCTTTCTCTTGTTCTGTGAGCCACACAAAATAAGTCAATATAACCTAATCAATTTTCCAAGGCTTCTCAGGGTGGGCAGGTGGAGGTAGGATCCTATCACTGTCCTAAAGCTGGAAGAGTGGCTTTCTCTTGGAAGAGCAGATAGAAGGGAGAACAAGCCCTGAATGCCAAGTGCACTATCACCTTGTGCTGTCCCCACAGCAGCCCAATTTTTTAATAATTTATTTTTTTGACAACTTCCATAATTGTAGACAATATCCCATGGTAATTCCCTCCCCCCACTTTCCTCTGAAACTCCACTCTCCATCATATCACCTCCCCTCTCAATCAGTCTCTCTTTTCATTTTGATGTCATCACCTTTTCCTGCTATTATGATGGTCTTGTGTAGGTTGTGTCAGACACTGTGAGGTCATGGATATCCAGGGCATTGTGTGTCTGGAGGAGCACGTTGTAAGGAGTCCTACCCTTCCTTTGGCTTTTACATTCTTTCCGAAATGGACCCTGAGCCTTGGAAGGTGTGTTTGAGATGTTTCAGTGCTGAGCACTCCTCTGTCACTTCTCAGCGCCATGGTGCCTTTAAGTCATCCCAAGGTCACCACTGTCTGAAAAGAGAAGCTTCTCTAACCAAAAGTGAGGGTAGCATTAGTATATGGGTATGAACATTAAGAGAAGTGCTTACTGGGCAGTTTCATGAGCATAGTATATACATTTAGCCAGATACCAGCAGATATTATACCCCTAGGGCTCATGACTACCCCTCTCATAGGTTTTCAGTATCAGGGATGTATTCCCTCCCATGGAGTGGGCCTCTAGTCCAGTTCGAGAGTGGTTTATTTCCCCCATAATGGAATGACACTATTGCACCTTTTGGCTCATTTGACCTGGCTGGCCAAATTTAAGGCTTGCAGTGTCCACTGTTGAGTATCTCCACTGGTGATTTCTTTCTCTCCCATTGAAATGCATGCAGCATAGCTTTTTTTCAGCTTTCTGTCAGCTGGTCTGCATGGAAGAGGTCTTCAGCTCAGCTCCAGCAGAATTTCTCAGTGACTTTGCAGCTCAAGTTTGTGGAGTCTTCAGCGATAGGGTCTTACCATCTATTCCTGGTGGGAAACCAAGGGCTTCGGCAATGGCCTGTAATGTTTTGGGGGTATTAGTGACCTATCTAGCAGCTCAATTTATAGAGGAGCCTGAGGTTAAAAGGGCAAAACTAGTTTCTGTGATGGTGCCTACCAGCCACCTCTTGGGTTCTGGGGACAAGCAAGGGCTGTACTCAAGGTAGCAGCTATGTGCATCTGGATGTAATGTGTGTGCACTTGTGTGGCCATGTGTGCATCTGTATGAAGTATGATCTGCATGTGCAGCCATGGTGAATATATATGCACCCATGTGTGTGTGCCCATGTGTGCATGCATGTGAACCTAGGCACCTCAGTGTGTGTTCATTTGTGCATCCACATGTGCCTAAGTACATGGATATATTGCAGGCGTGTGTGTTTATGTTGGGAGCTGTGTTTGGGCATTTGTGTGTTGCACACCTGTGTGTCCATGTGTACTCCCCCACAGGGCAGTGGTCTGGAATGCCAAGGTGTGGTCAGCCAGGAGAATGGTAGGAGTCTCCAGAAGCTAGCTTGGTCTTCAGTAAGCCAATGAGTGGCTGAAGGGTTGAAGGATTGCACTGGACAGGGGAAGGACAGAATGCCAAGGGGCCAGGCTCTCCAAATCCTGGGATGTCCCTGTGAGGGAACACAGCTCAGCCCTGCTTGCTATTTGGTCTGAAGCCTGCCCTTGCACAAGAACAGCCTAGAACCCACATTAAGAGACGGGGCAGATGGATGGAAAGCAGACTGGGAGGGAGCTGGGGACGATAGGAAAGGGAGGGCTCTCAAAGGGTTCTCAGGCTGGCAAGATGGTTCTCTAGGGCCAGCTGTCCTAGGGGTCCCAGGCTGGTGGAGAGCTCTGCCCAGTCCACTCCTACCCATCTCCTGCCCACCTTTGTAACATCTCAACCAAGGGCTTCTCCAGCTGTGGGGGCTGTAGTCCAGAGAGAAGGGTTCCTGTCCAAGGTGACCTCTTGGATGGGGGCTAAGTCTGGAGTGGAGACCGCTTCCAGCAGAGAGGTGATGTGGGGACTCAGAGACATGGCTCCAGTCAGAGTATCTGCAGGAGGGAGTTTGGGGGATGGGCTGTGTGCGCGTGGGAAGGTCGCTTTCAAGGCAGAAACAATGCACTTTTGAAATGGTGGGGAGTTGGGCTCATTTCGGCAGCTGTATGCAAATTGCATGCAAATGAGCCTCTTTTCTTTCTAGTACCTGTGGCCCAGAGCAACAGATAGGATCACAAAAGCAGCCCCAGAACTTTACCCTATGTTAGCAGGTGGTACCCAGAAGGTTGGACTATGACACAAGGTCTCCAGGAGGCCCTCAGCACTGGAGATGGCTCAGAGGTGGACAATGGATGAGTTCTGGGTCATGGAGCCTGTCTTTAGAAATTGTGGCAGCTATTGCTCTTTACCTAATGAGCACTGCCCCTGGACCACAGAGTGTGTTCTAACTCAGCTCTGCCAGCAACCAGCTATGAGCAGCTGAGCACATTGCTCCATCCCTCTTGTCTCATGTTCCTCTGCAGTGAAATATAATACCTGTGGTGCCTCTTAGGGCTACACAAAAAGCCCTGTGCAGACTTATGCCAGTGCTGGTACTGGTGGAGGAAATGATAGCATTGGCCTGTTGACAGTGATGGTGTCAATGCTGATGGTAGTGGTGATGGTGATGGTCATTGTTTGATGGTGGTGGTGGTGGTGGTGGTGATGATGGTTTAATGGTGGTGGTGGCGATGGTTTGATGGTGGTCATGGTGCTCATGGTTTGATGGTGGTGGTCATAGTTTTGTGGTGAAGGTGATGGTTTGATGGTGGTGGTGGTGATCATGGTTTGGTGGTGGTGGTAATGGTTTGATGGTGGTGGTGGTCATGGTTTGATTTTGGTGGTGGTGGTGGTGATGGTGTGGTGGTGGTGGTGGTGGTAGTGATGGTGTGGTGGTGGTGATGGTTTGGTGGTGGTGGTGGTCATGGTTTGATGGTGGTGGTGGTGATGGTTTGGTGGTGGTGGTGGTGGTGATGGTTTGGAGATGGTGGTGGTGGTGATGGTTTGGTGGTGGTGGTGGTGGTGATGGTTTGGTGGTGGTGGTGATGGTTTGGTGGTGATGGTGGTCATGGTTTGATGGTGGTGGTGATGATGGTATTAGTGATGGATGTTGGTGATGTTGATATTAACGAAGATGGTGTCAGTGGTGGTGGGGATGATCATGGTGGTGATGGGTGTGGTATAGTGATGGTGGTATTGATGGTGATTATATTAATGATGGTGGTGGTGGTGGTGATGGTTTGATGGTGGTGGTGGTGGTGGTGGTGGTGGTGGTGATGGTTTGGTGGTGATGGTGGTCATGGTTTGATGGTGGTGGTGATGATGGTATTAGTGATGGATGTTGGTGATGTTGATATTAACAATGGTGGTGTCAGTGGTGGTGGGGATGATCATGGTGGTGATGGGTGTGGTATAGTGATGGTGGTGTTGATGGTGATAATATTAATGATGATGGTGCTGGTGGTGGTGTGGCTGATACTTGTGGTGATGGGTGATGCTAGAGATGGTGGTGTTGGTGGTAATGATCATGGTGATGGTGATGTTAGTGAGGATGGTATTGACAGTGATGGGGTTGATGGTGGTGGTGATAGAGAGTCCTTCATACATTGCATATTTTCAAGGCACTAGGTGAATGGAGACTAATAAGCTTTCTCTGCCTTTGAGTTGCTCTTCTTACTCAAAAACTTCCCAAGATAGGGGTAATGCCCTAACCGGCCTCATTACCTCCAGCCTCTGAAGCCTGTCCCCAGGGCCCCACTGTTCACTCTCACTGTTCTCAGTTATGCTTTGGGCCTCTTCACCCTCAGCTCCTCAGTGTGGGCCCAGGCCTGTCCCCGTACCATCCTGAAGCTGACAGTAAGGGCTCAGAATCTTGCAGAGGGGCTGGCTTGGCCTTCCCCTGGGGCACAGCTGAGCAATGACAGGCACCGCGCACCAAGAACCACCTCAGTCCTCAGAGTCCCCTTTTCACGCAGCCAGATGGGGACAGAGTCAGTTTGAATTGTGGTCTTGCTAAAGCCCAACCCTACCCCGCAGACCTCTGTATTTACACTGGGAGCTTCTAGGAGGCTGATGAGAGTGGAAGAGCAAGTGAAAGGGCAGCTCAGGAGAGGGTTCCAGAAATGGAACGGTCCTATAGACACCCCTCCTCCCAGCAGCGGTCTGCGCACAGGGGTGATTGAAGGTCCAGAGCCCTTTGGGGAAGCAGGAAATGCTTCAGTGTTTGGGAGCTGGCAGCTAGGGTGCTGGACCAAGCAGCTGCTCCAGGCTGCAGCACAAGGCAGAGGTGGGAGGCTGCGGTGTGGGAGAGCTTTCCTGCCTGGAAGCCCAGCTCCACCAGGCACCAAGGAAGCTGGCCACAGCCTCCAGTGCCTGGAAAACACAGCAGAGTTCAGCCACCCTGCCTGCTGCAAGCAGATATGGATCGGTCTCATTAAAACGCCTCAGCACAGTGCCAGACTCCCACCCGCCGGCTCCCAGGCCAGCGCCCACAGCGCCAGTGCTGTCTGCCAAGAGAAGACGAAAGGGAGCACTGGCCTGGTGGATCTAAAAGGGACACCAGGAATCTGAGGTGTGGCCTCACCCCTCAGCATGCCATCCAGTCCTGGCTCAAGTTGGGAGAAGCTGTAAGTGTGGGGCAGCCTGACCCCTGCCCACCCTGCCCTCAGCCACTGTTCCATCCACTGAAAGCTAGGCAGCTGCGAGGAAGCTGCCACACGCAGGGCAGGACAAGCTCCAGGCTGCCTGACCCTCAGGAACATCCTGACAGGGAGGGGAGGCCATCATTGCTGAGGCTCAGAGAAGAAGGAGTGAGGGCTCTGGGGTCACTCATCATGCCCAAGGCAGTAGCAATGATGCCACTGTGACCCTGAATGATACACACAATGCAGACCACCATGTCCAAGATGGTCACATGGCCAAGAGAGGTGCCAGCACCTTCCGGCTACGGAGCCTTGGCCAGGGGCTCCCCCACGCTGCTTCTGTTCTCAGCACCTTCTGTGTAGATGGACAGGTGACCACAGGTCTCTGTGGTCAGACACAGCGCGGGTCTCCACTATCTCATGTTTACAGTTACAACCATTGTCCTAGCACTGCTAATGCCCCCTTGCCATGCCACAGAACCGTCGTGCCCTAATCCTGCTGTGGTTGGTATCTGGCCTCAGAACCCTTTTTGCTCAGCACTGAGCCTGCTCTCTGCCTGCGTCTAACTTCCTGCTCAGACATCCTCACACACCATCTGGGACCAGGGCTGCCTTCTTCACTGCCAGTGGATGGATGCTCTCCCAGGTCAGGGCTTAGGGTTGAGCAGAAGAAGACAGGGTCTGGGCCCTGTTCTGAGCATTTCCACCCCACGCAGGACCTGCTGGGGGACAGCTGGGACTACCCTGACACTGAGCCAGCCTCCCACCAGTTCTGCAAGGGAGGGAAGCAGGAAGCCAGGCACCCACTGTGCAGATGAAATGATCAGGAGCCTATGTGATGTGCCCAGGATATGGGGAGCAGGGAAGAGACTTTCTGAGGTCTCCACTGTGGCCAGGTCACTCTGCACAGAAGAGTAAGGTCAGTGGACAGTTCCTGCCATGTCTTTGAGAGCTGACTTCAGGGACAAGCAAAGCTCAACCGTACCCTGCTCAGACTCTAGTTATAAGAGTCACTTGTGGTGCGACATTTGGCTATCTCTCAGCTGTCCTCTCCTCTCCTCCCCTCTCCTCTCCTCTCCTCTCCTCTCCTCTCCTGGAAGACATTCCTCCCTGAATTAGGAAGCATGATGGAGCTTACAGGTGGCTGTCAGGGCGTCCAGCACTTCTATTACCATTGCTATCTTCAACCAGCGCCATCCCAAACCCTAGGCAAGGCATATCCAGACCTGACTCACACATGAGGAAAAGAGACCCAGAGAAGTTCATCAGCTTGGCTTGGCCACACAGCCAGATGGCAGCAAAGCCGGGATGAATGCTCCTGTGTCCTGGTGCCCAGGTGTGCCCTTCTTTCTACACTGCTACTGATTCATTGTTAATCCAGACCTGTCGCTGAAGGTGATGCTGTGTGTCTGTTTACCTCTTGATGGCAGAAAGGGAGAGACAACAGAATGAATCCAAATAAACCACACGGACATCAAACAAGCTCCCTCACAGCTGTGCTCAGCAGTTATAGGAGAGCACGTGGTGCCAGGCTGACCAGGGCCCCTGGGGACTGCAGGTCACTCTGAGGACTTGCAGGCAGATCCAGGTTCCCTGGCATACCTCGGGTCTGACTGGGGATCCTGGAGGCAGAATGAGATCCCGCCCAACTATGGTCAGCCGTGTACCATTCCCTGTTCAGAGCAGGGTCTTAGCCTTGAGCCCTGCGGGACCACTGCTCCTGGCTCTCACGGGCACGTGGGTGGGGCAGGAGCAGTGCACACTCCCAGCCTTTCTCTCACCTGCTCCTCCTCAGGAAGGGTCACCTCTCCTTCCCTGCCTGCTGCTGTTGACAGGCCTGCCTTGTTTGTCACTGTTCAGCCCCAGCAGACAGGAGTGGCAGGCTCAGAGGGATGTCCTGGTTGTGGGTGTGAGAGTGTGCGGTATACACCTGCCAGAGGAAGACGAGGGGACGCAGAGAGATCTGGATCCTGCCTCAGTACCACTGCTTCCTGTGGGATTGGGGCTGTGTCTTTCTATTTGACATGGCCCGTGACTGCCTCCGCCACTGGTCTGAGGAATGGGTCTGGGCTTCAGCACTGTGGACAGCTCCATACCTCACCCTCCTTTTCCCCAGGCACACCGCCACCCTGGCAAAGAGGACAGCTGCTCCCCCATACCATTGGTATGTGCGGTGTTCTGTCCAGAATAGGTTTTGGTCTCCAGACACTGCCACAGCAGGCACCCTAGCTTGGTGTAGAGTGGAAGAGATGGCCCAGCTAGGTCACCTCCTCACGCCACATGTGTTTAATCTGCAGGGCACTAGGACCTCCCTCCCACATGTGTGAGTTTCTGGGGCTGTCATGGTGTCTTTTAACCTTTGGCTCTAATCACCTCCTCCAGTGACCACTCTCAGGAGGGCAGATGGAGCTACGGGAGGAGCAGCAGAAGCAGGGAGGTGATGGCTATGGTCACACTGTCCCACCGCCTCAACATGCAGCCCCTGGAGGCCACGCCTTTGGTGGGTTCTGCTGTCCAGAGGGTCCTTCATACAGGGCCATAGTCACAGGAACATGGAGCTGAGACCACAGCAGTACAGTGGGCACTAGCGGGCTCATGGGAAGGCCTCATTGGAGCAGCACATCTATCTGGTAAAGTGCCCTCATACCCCATATTTGCATTTTACTCAACACACTTGTTGATGTAGGAAAATGGATATAGAAATGGGGGGAGACGAAACCGCATCACTGAAGCAGAACTAAAATGACCCCAATGTGGCTCAGGGAAACTTGCGGAAGAGGGAGCGGAAAGATTGTTAGAGTCATAGTTGGGGCATTATGCACAGAGACTGGGGCCAACCCCCCAGAACTCTTAACTAACCTCACAATGCTTGACCCACATTCCCCATTGACAAGGGTCCCTTTGAAAGAGGGAGGACAGGGAGGAGGACAATGGAACCTTTACTATGAATGTAAAATCAAAATAATATAAATAAAAATATATATATATATTAAAAAAAAAGTTGAACAGGTTAAAAAAAAAAAGAAATGGGGGGAGACAAGGCCAAGTGTGACTGGCTCCCTGTGGGTTTTGTTAGCATGGGTCTGTTTGCAACAATGACTTCAGCACACCCTGTAAAGCTGTCAGTCTCAGTATGACAATCTTGTGTGTTCGTGGTCACCCAGAGTTGTGGGGTCCAAGATGAGGAAGGAGGGGCTCAGAGATGCCTGGGCCTGGCTGGGATCTCACAGCAGCTGGTGACGGAATCCAGCTTTCCCTCCTAATCTCCTTTCCTGGCTGTCAGGCCAGGCCATCTTGCTGCAGTAGAAGATGGCCCCAAGTCTGGGATTTGAGTTGCTCTGTCCTGCTATATGGGCCCACAGCAGGTTTGATGTGGCTCTGCCCATTCCCTTTTATATCTGGGACCTAGACTGGCCTGGTCATCCCCTGAGACACCATCAGCCTCTTGGCAGAGGAACCTTGAGTGGTCTTGAATGCAGCTGCCTGGAAGTGCCCCTGCTCCCAAGTCTTGATCAGAACCATCACCACATTCCATCCCACTCCCTGGCATTGACCAAAACTGTCCCCAGCCAGTCCTGATGCTCGGGAGGTGGCTGAGCCCTGTCCTGAAGGGAGGAGGAGGAGGAGGAGCTCCTTGGGAGCAGTGGAGGCTTGTGCTCACCATGCAACTCACCACCCTCCAAATGACTCCTCTCTCTAGTCACCACCTCCCCCACCAGATTCCATCATCCCTCAAACTGCAAAAGGAGATCTTTGAGCTCAGACCTATAGTTTTCACGCACAGCCTCGCCATCATTTCTATCCACTGCAGATTTCTTCTCCCATGGCATGGCCCTGGACGAAATGCAGCAGGCGAGGACATGACGCGAGTGCGGCAGCGCCTGCCCAAAGGGCTCACAGGTCTTCCTTGTCCAGAACGCTGTGCAGCTGCCAGATCCTGTGCCAATGACGGGTTCAGTGTTCCTTTGGGGAGGTGGATGACCAGTGAAGTATGCAGTGCCCACCGTGAGCAGCATGAGGCAGAAGGGCAGTACCAGCTGAGCCCAGGCCCCGCTTCCCAGCCCAGCTTTTCTCTCCCCAAAGGCTTTCTGTAAATACTGCCTTCACACACCACGGTTGCCAGAACCTGGGTTCAGGCCTGTCCTAGGGGGCCTGCCCTGAGACACATGTCACTGTGTACCTTGTAACCAGGCAGCAAGACCCTCTAAATGCCAGGACCTCAGCTGCTTGATCCCGCCAGTCCCTGCATGGCTCAAAGAGCTGCTTCATGGCGTGGGAAGCTTGTTTCCAGCCAGGGCTCCAGTTCTTTGGGAAATAGGAAATGAAGGCAAGAATCCCAGAACTCGATGGGGGAGCCCAAGAGGTCCCACCTTGCTTGACCCTTTTGCTCGTACTTGGGCCCCATCCTCAGGGAGCCCCCTCCTGCCTGCCTGATCTTACTTTCTCCTCCAGTAGGTTGGGGTCTCCAGCCTTGGAGGAGCCACCGCTCCCCCTTTGGGCTGCTCTGACCTTCAGCATCTTGTCAGGGCACTGTCCTCTGGCGGGCTGGGGCTGGGGTGGTGGTGGCATAGACATGTGTGCTGTGGGAAGGCGCTCAGATGGTTGGCGAGTGTCTGTTGGAAAGCAGCTTCAGGAAGGACCCAGGGTTTATCACTGCCCCACAGCCCAGGGCAATGAGGACATGAGCAGGTGCTCACATGGTGGGAATGCTGGGAAACAGAAGCGTGTTTGGCCGTAGAGAAAGTGGAGTCTGCAAATGTGGGCTCATGCTCACAGCACCACCCCACACCCCTGAGCCTCTGTGGGCCTGGAGTTACCCCATTTCCGCAAGGAAGACAGGGCCCCAGCCTCAGAGAGACCAGGAAACCCCCTGGTGGCACTCACGAGGGGCAGAGTGAAGATGGCACCCTGCCTGTTTGACCCTGAGTTTAGGGCCCTGGTTTTTAACCAGAACAGGCTGCCCTCCTCCTCTGAGGATGGATGGGGGAACGAGGCCAGGACTGGGAGCAGAGGAGTGGAAGGCACGTTCGGCTGGGCTGCTGGAGGTGGGGAAGCTCAGCCCTCAGATGGGGAGGGGCAGGGTGGAGTTATAGGAAGACCCAGCAGGCAACTCACACGATGTGGCAGAGGCCTGGGTTTGTCAGCAGAGCCTGGGACCCTTGGTGGGAAGCACTGTTTTGAGTGTAGGCTCTGCTGGCCAATCGAGCCCCAGTGGACTGTTCTTGTGCATATCCATGGGTGACTGGCATGGTGGCACTCCCAAGTCAGAGGGTTTCTAGTTTTAGAACCACTGAAATGCTGACCTTCGCATGCAGAGCAGAGGTCGCTGCGGCTGTGGCTGTGGCCGTGAGAGGAAACGTTTCAAAACCCCAGCTGGGCTCAGCACAGTAGCTCATGATCATCTCTAAATATGAGGTGATCTTTCACCAGGCTGCATACGGTACATATTTGTGATAGGACAAGTAATGATCTACTGGGATCTTGTGCTAACCACTTCCTGACCAAAGTCCAGGCATGCCCATAAGTCAAAGCTACGAGTAGACAGCCCCCCATCTCTCCCAACAGTGTAACCTCATCTCTCAATTTCACCTTTGTTATCCCCTTGCTTTTGTGCAGTTTAAAATAGTTTTGCATCATCTCCCACAGACAATGTTGGTAGAACGTGTTTACTGCTAAACAAATACATTGTTTAGCGTTGCTTGTTTTTTATCTCATAAAAATCATGCCATAATATTTGCATCTTTGAAACTTGCTTTTTAACATCCAGCTTTGTTTCTGAGCCACAGCCATGTGCTTGTGCACAGCTATGGCTCATATTCTCGCCGATGCATGCATTGCGTAGTGTGAATGTTTCCTGATTTAGACGTGCGTGACTCTGGGTTTTGCTGCTATGAGCAGTGCCACCAAAGGCCCCTTGGCTGACTACTGATGGGGTCAGAGATGAGGGTTGGGGTACCTCTAGATCTGCCCTCCAGTGTGACAAGGGACTCAGGTGTGTGGGTGTCTGAGATCTGCCAGAGGTTTCTAAGGTGGTCAGCGTTATGGCGCCCTGTTCCCCCTCCCACCAGAATGTATGAGCTCATTTTGATCGGCTCCCATCTCTCCAATATTCCATATTGTCAGACGCCTTAATTTTTACCAATCTGCCGGGTGTAAAATAGTATCTAATTGTGGTCTTAATTTGCATTTCCCTGATTACTAACGAGGCTGCAATTTTTCATATGTTTATATTTGTGTTTCCTTTGCTGTGGAAAGTCTGCTCGTGCCTTTTGCCCATCTTTAGAATCGGGTTGTTTGGTTTTTGTGCCTTAATGGCTGTGGGATGTCAGCGCACATATGCGTGAGTCCTGATTCGGGTCCAAGTCTCGTTTGATTGCCGCGGGCTTGTGGAGACCGCCCTCCATCCTCTGTACCCGAGGGGTCTGGGGCATCACAGGTCTCAGGCCTCTCTGGCAAGCCCCGCCCACATCAGGGACTGAGAGCTGCCCTCCTGTGTGTCTCTAAACATTCACCGTGTTCCTGTGACAATCCCCCTCAGCTCAGAGGCCACTTCATAGGCTGTTCTGGGGCCAGTGACACCCAAGATCCCCTTGCTATTCTGCATCTCTACGGGCCCGTGTGCGAGACCAGCTGGGTAGACTTCCCTGGACACACATTACCCAGGAGCACGTGGACACTCTTGGTTCATCGCTCTTGCTTCTGAGTTGATCATCACCTCTTCCAGTCCCACCAGCAGCCCTCCTCATCTTTGATGCAATCGCACTGTCTCGAGGTTGTGCTGGTGAAACTGCTGTCTTCCTGGTTGTCTTCCCCTCTGTGCACGTTTGTAAACATGCTCAAGTAATTTTTGTTTTCCGTGTGCACTTTTTTCAGATCTATTCCTAACTCTATACTTTTTGTTTGTTTATGTGACTTCTGTTTCTTCTAAAAACCACACGTTTTAGTTGCATGTTGTTGGCATATAGAAATATACATGCTTTCTATAAACTGAGTGTATTTCCAGGCAAGTGTTAATTTCTTGTTAGTTCTCATAACTTGTCCAAGAATCCCTTTTGGGTTTCTTTATGAGTAATCCTGTCATCACTCACCGTAACAGCTTATTTCTTCCATCTTGACTCTGACACCTTGAATCTCTATCTTGTCTTACTGGGTTGGCCCCGAGCCCACCATGTCACTCTTGAGGAGTGATGGTAGTTTTCTTGCTTCGCTCCTTATTATATTTTTAAATATTTATTTATGTGAGAGACGGAGAAAGAGAATGAGAGAGGAGAGAGAGTAGGAGAGTGTATGAACACACCAGGGCCACCTGCCACTGCAAACAAACTCCAGACACTTGCACCACCTTGTGCATCTGGTTTTAAGCGGGTACTGGGTACCATGCTGTCAGGCTTTGCAAGCAAGTGCCTTTAACTGCTGTGCCACCTCTCCAGCCCTGCTTCTTGTTTTAAAAGAAATGCTAAGACTATTTACTTTGGGCTTATTGTAGATAGTACTCATCTGACTAAGGAAGTTTACAAAAGGTTTTATGAGAGTTTTAAAGAAAATCCTGGATGCTCTTTTTATTAGTTCCTTTTTTATTAATGTAACAAAATACTTGGAAACTGGTAACTTTATAAAGAAAGGAGGATTACTTAACTCACAGTTTTAGAGGCTGAAAGTCCAAGATCCCTGATCTGAACTGTGGTGAGGGCCTAATGGGAGGTGGCATCTGAGTGACTGAATGCACAGCTACACCTACACCAGGAAGCAGTCCATGGGGGGGGGCAGGCCTGGCTTCTGCAAGAGACCCTCAGAATAGCTTGGTCCTGCTCATCCATGCTGCTGCAGACGGCAGGCCTCCCTCCCTTCTCTGGGCTGAGTAATACTCCACTGTGTGCACACACCATGATTTCTTCATCCAGTCCTCAGTTGATGAGTGGGTTGATTCCATGTTTTGACTGTTGTGAAAGATGCTGTAATAAACACAGAATGGCACATATTTCTCCCACATGCCAATTTCGTCTTCTTTGGGTAGGTACCCAGGGCTGGCATTGCTGGGTCATGAGGTATTTTGAAGACCCTCTGTGCTGTTTTCCATAATGGCTGCACTAAGTTGCACTCCCACCCACAGGGTATGAGAGCTCTTCTTTCTCCACATCCTTGCCAACATTTGTCACTTTTTTTTTGTGAAAATAGCCATCCTGACTGTGGTGACATGCTTTCACACTGTGTGCAGATGTATGGTGTAATGTGTGAAACGTGTGCATACATGGGAGCAGATACGCATGCCTGTGAGAACCCATGCAGAGGCTGGAGGAGGCGGCAGGTATCCTCCTGTGGCGAGCATCAGTGTTTCTTTCGGATGGAGACCCTCACTGAACCCAGAGCTATGATTGTTGGTGAGACTAGATGACAAGGGAGACTCAGCAGTCCTTTGACCTCTGCCCCCTCCAGGACCGGGATTACAAGCATGCATGGCCACATGCAGCTGCAACGTGCAGGGCAGGGAACCATGCTCACGGTGAATCATGTCTTCCCTGGCCCTCACACTTACCTACCGGACCATCTCCCCAGTCCTCACACTATGGTTTTTTTAAAAAAATATTTTATTATTTATTTATTTGAGAGAGAGAAATAGGCAGGTAGAGAGAAAGAATGGGCGTGCCAGGGACTCCAGCCACTGCAAACGAACTCCAGATGTGTGCGCCCCCTTGTGCATCTGGCTTACGTGGGTCCTGGAGAATTGAGCTTCAAACCGGGGTCCTTAGGCTTCACAGGCAAGTGTTTAACCACTAAGCCATCTCTCCAGCCCACACACTATGGTTTTGTTACTCATAATCTTTTCCAGCATTGTGGATCTAACCCAGGCTCTTGTGCATGCCAAGCAGGAATCTGCCATGGGGCCATGTGCCAGCCTGGAATTGAATTTTCTGGTGGTTATTTGGATATTTTTGTATACTAGTCATTTGTACATGTTCTTTGAAAAAGTTCTATCCAGATTATTTGCTCACTTAAAAACCAGGTCGAGCTTTTGTGAATTCCTTCAACATCAACCCTTTACCAGGAGGAAAGACGGCAAATGTGTCATCCCTTTTCGTGGGTGCCTTTCGCACCCCTTCCTTCCACTTCTTGATACGATCCCATTTGTCTGCTCTTGCTTTTGCCATAGGTTGTTTTGAAATCTGATCCCAAAACTTCCCAGACCAATGTCCTGAAGCTTTTCCCTGCGTTATTATTTTTTAAATATCTTATTTATTTATTTATTTATTTATTTATTTATTTATTTATTTATTTGTGTGTGTGTGTGTGTGAGAGAGAGAGAGAGAGAGAGAGAATGGGCATGCCAGGGCCTTCAGCCACTTCAAATGAACTCCAGATACATGCACCACTTTGTGCATCTGGCTTACATGGCTACTAGGAATTGAATCTGGGTCCTTAGGCTTCACAGGCAAGCACCTTAACCTCTGAGACATCACTCTAGCCCTTATTTTAATTTTAATTTTTAAATCTTTCTGATTTTTTTGAGACAGAGTCTGATACAGCCAGGGATGGCTTTAAACACCTTGTTCCTTCTGCCTCCCTCCTGAGTGCTGAAATTACAGGAGTATGCCATCATACCCGGCTCACTTGTATATTTTCTCCCAGTAGTCTCACAATTTCTGGTCTTGCATTGAAGTCTTTAGTCCATTCTGAGCTGATTTCTCCCATGGTAAGAGTTAAGGATCTAGCTTCATTCTCTTGCATGTGGATAGATGCTTGTCCCAGCAGAGACAACCTGCCCTCATTAGTATTCATGGCATCCTTTGTCAAAGATAAAGGAGAGTTGTCCATCAGATGTTGGCCAGGAAGTGATGTCCACCCTCTGCTCATGCCATCGTTTCTCCCTGCCACCATGGAGCTTCCCTTCAAGTCTGTAAACCAAAATAAGTCCTTTTTCCCACAAGTTGCTCTTGGTCAGGTATTTTCTGACAGCAATGCAAACCTGACTGCGACAGTAAAGTTGGTACTGAGAGTGGGATCATTGCTGCTAGACACCTGACTGTGTGGCTTTGGCCTTCTGGAGCTGACTTTTTTGAGAGGAATGTGGAAGAATTTGAAACCTTGGCCTAAGAGCACCTTGCAGTGCTGTAAGTACAGCTTGATGGACTATTCTGGTCAGAGCTGAAAGACCTGAATGCAGTAAGAACTATGGTCTGTGAGGTTGGCTTGTGAGAGTGAGAAAGAGCTTTGCCTGGACTGGGCTAGAAGCAGTTTGTGTGAGAGGCTTGCTGTTATGCCCATGTCATGAGAACGTGTGCAGGGATGCATTGTGTAGAAACAGACTGATGTGAGCAGAGGGATATGACACAGAAAAAATAAAATCTTAGGGCCAAACCTGCTGCTGCCCACTTATCTGCAATTGTTTGAAAGATTCCAACTATTGAGTTGCCGCACTGGGACAGCAAGAAGAATGCAGATTCTTTTGAAGGGGTCTGAATGCTGAAGGAGCGTCTGTTCTTCAAAGTCGGCTTTATTACCTCCTGGATTAACAAATTGTAGCCCATCTGGTATTATGAAGTATACCAGATGTAGGAAAGAGAGGGCCATTGAATTTGCAGCATGGTTTTGTATTTTGGAAATGGCCATGAGCAGTGTGAAGCAGGCTTGTTGGATCACCTGTGTGAAGACCCGATGGAGCCATGAGGATGAACCATGAGTTGCAGTGGAGACCCAATGGAGATGCCAGGACTATGTAGCTGCCAAGGAGAGCTGCCGGCACTGAGTGACATTTTCAGGGCTGTGAGTAGCCTTGCTGGAAGGATGGAATTGGAACTCCAGAGACTTGTCACTGGTTAGAGTTGTTGGACTTGGAGCTACAGAGTTTGATGTTTGCCCTGTTTAAATCTTGTATTGTTTGAATATTTCTTTGCTATGCCACATGCCATCTTTTTCAGTGTGAAAGTTTATTCAGTGCCATTATTATTATTTGGTTTTGCAGCATGTTACTTCATGTATGGCTATCCGTTTATGGGGGCCGGGGCAGAATGTGGTGGTTTGATTCAGATGTCTCCCATAAACTTAGGTGTTCTGAATGCTTAGGTCTCAAGCTGCTGTTAATTTGGGAATTAACACCTCCTGGAGACAGTGTATTGTTGGGGGTAGGCTTATGGGTGTTATAACCAGCTTCCTCTTGCCAGTGTTTGGCACACTCTCCTGTTGCTATTGTCCATCTGATGTTGGCCAGGAAGTGATGTCCACCCTCTGCTCATGCCATCATTTTCCCCTGACATTATGGAGCTTCCCCTCAAGTCTGTAAGCCAAAATAAACCCCCTTTTCCCACAAGCTGCTCTTGTATGGGTGTTTTCTGCCAGCATTGTGAACCTGACTGCAACAGATAGTATTCTTGGGTTTTGGTAGTTCACTGATAGTTCATGGTTTTAAATGTTAGCTTTGTGTCCTGCAGCTTTTTCACTTTGCTTTTCAGTTCTAACCATTTTTTTGGGTGGAGTTATAATAGTTTTCTGTAGATAAGATCATGTTATCTATAAGCAGAAACAATTTAACCTTTCCCCGTCTTGCCTAATTGCTTTGGCTAGGACTTCTATATTGAATAGAGGTGGGGAGAGTGGCCATCCTTGACTTGGTCTTGTTCTTACAGGAAACAACTTTTACCTTCCCACCATGCAGTACAATATTGACAGCCATGGCTGTGCCAAGGTGCATTCCTTATATGCCTTATTTATTGAGAGATTTTTCTTTATAAAATCTTCTTTTAAAATATTTTATTTATTTGAGAGAGAGAGAAGACAGATAGACAGACAGTCAGAATGGGCATGTCAGGGCCTCTAGTTGCTGCAAATGAACTCCAGATGCATACACCACTTTGTGCATCTGGCTGTACATGGGTACTGGGGAACAGAACCTGAGTCCTTTGGCTTTACCAGCAGACACCTTAACTACTAAGCTACCTAATTGAGAGATTTTATGAAGGAATGGTGTTGGGTTGTTATCAAATACTTTTTCTACAACTATTGAGATAATCATATAATTTCTGTCCTTTGTTCTGTTGATGGAGTGTATGGCATTTATTGGTTGATAAGTTCACTTGAGTAAGGTGAATGGTTATGGTGGTTTGCATATAAAATGTTCCCCATCGCCTCAAGTTTTTGTGATTAAGTCTCATGCTTGATCACCAGCTGATGGAGCCCTTGGAAGTGGAGGCTTGCTGGAGGAGGTGTGTCTTTGGGAACAGAACTTGAGGGTTTTTAGTCCAGCCCTGCTGCATGTTGACAGCCAGATTACTCTCTCTCCTTCCTCGCTGCTGATATGTGACCATGTGAGCCAGTTTCCTTCTCTTGCCATGCTTTCCACACTGCGGTGACTCTTCCCCTCAAAACAGTAAGCTGAAATAAACCCTTCCCTTTTATGGGCTGTTTCTGCTTTGGGTGTTTTGTCCCAGCAATAAGAAGGAGATTATAACAAGTATCATTTGATGTGCTGTTGAATTTGATTCACTGAAACTAACTAATTGAGGATTTTTTTCATCTATGTTTATCAGGAATATCGGCTATAACTTTTTCATCTTGTTAGTGTCTTTGTCTGACTTTGGTATTTGGGGAAATGCTGGTTTTGTAAAATAAGTTTGGAAGTGGTCCCTCCTCCACAATCTTTTGGAAGATATGTTCTTATTGTCTTTGTTAAATATTATATATATTCCTCTGTATTGACAAATAAAAGACAAGCCATTTGTTTTCTTGAGTTGGTTTGTATAAGTTATATTTTCGAGGGTGGTCTCTGGATTGTCTAGGTTTCCCAGCATGTGGCACAAGGTGCTCACAGCACATTCTCTCAGGTCTTCATGGTTTGTGCTCTCTAGGGACTTGGTCTCCTTGTCTATTCCTGATTCTGTTGATTTGCCTAGTGGGGTTCCCCCCCGCCCAGTTTACTCTTTCTTTTGTTTGTATTTCTAAGAAATTAACTTTGGCTTTGCTTCATTTCAGGTTTGTTGTGACTTCTTGTTGGTTTCTATGCTGTGTCTTTTCTGTTTTCTTTCTTTGGGTATGTTCTACAGCCCACCTCTGCCCTGTAGTTTCTGAAGTTGGTGTTTAGTCCATGAATTCTCAGCCTTTCATTTTTTGTGTGTTGGGCAGGGGGCAGTGGCGAACCAAGCTCTCTTGTAACCCAGGCTGGCCTCAAACTCGCTGTGTAGCTGTGGATGACCTTGAACTCCTGGTCCTTCTGCTTCTACCTCACAAATGCTGGAATTACAGATGTTCATCACCGCCTCATCTGGATCAAGGCCTTCTGTTTTCTAACAAACAACTGGAGTCAGAAATTCACCTCTAAAAGTCTGCTTTTATTGGATCCTTCAAGTTTTTAAAATATACAATATTTTCATTATTGTTCAATGATAAAAATTTGTATCATGTGCTGGAGAAATGGCTTACTGGTTAAGGTATTTGCCTGCGAAGCCAAAGGGTCCCAGTTTGGTTCTCCAGGACCCACATAAGCCAGTTGCATAAGGGGCACATGCATCTGGAGTTTGTTTGTAGTGGCTAGAGGCCCTGGTGTGCCCATTGTCTCTCTGTCTGCCTCTTTTCTATCTCCTCTCTCTCTCTCTCTTCTTGCAAATAAATAAATAAATAATTTTAAAAATGCATCATGATTTTCTTTGACCCATTATTAAGAAATAAATTACAAAAGTTCTAATGCATGGAATTTTTTTTTTTTTTTTGGTTTTTCAAGGTAGAGTCTCACTCTGGCCCAGGCTGACCTGGAATTAACTATGTAGTCTCAGGGTGGCCTTGAACTCACGGCAATCCTCCTACCTCTGCCTCCCGAGTGCTGGGATTAAAGGCGTACGCCACTACACCCGGCTAATGCATGAAATTTTTTTTTTTTTGGTTTTTTTTTGTGAGGTAGGGTCTCACTCTGGTCTAGGCTGACCTGGAATTAACTATGTAGTCTCAGGGTGGCCTCGAACTCTTGGCGATCCTCCTACCTCTGCCTCCCGAGTGCTGGGATTGCATGGAAATTTTAAACATATTCTTTAATTTATAATCTTCTAACAGGTTCATTTTGTTCATTTTGTTTGTTTTATATGATATGGGTTCTTTGAAATTGTAAGGCTTGCTTTATGGCCTAGAACTTTACATTTCTGTATTTGTTCCATGTGAACTTGAGAGGGACATAGCTTCTTTAATTGTTGCAGGTAGAGTCCTATTGGTGTGTATTAAACCTGGCTTAAGAACTCGGTGGTTCTGTCTTCCGTAACCCTGTCCTTGTGTGGTCAGCTTGGCCAACCTCAAGTGGAGAGAAATGCGCTGGGTCCTCTACTGCAATAGTGGATTTAGAGATTTCTCCTGGAACTTCTGTAAATGTTGGCTTTATATGTTCTATGGTATTTTTAAAGGTTGTGTACAAGTTTAGCATTGGTTATCATGGGGAGTTGAGACATTGCAGTTTTATGAAGTGACCTTTTCTATCCACATGCCTTTAAGATGCATCTTAAAGCCCATCTTGCTTGCTCCTACTATGACTAAGCCAGCTTTCTTCTGAATAATGTTTCCTGTTCTTTCAGATTCAGTATTTCTGTGTCTCTCTGCTTTTAATGTGTCTTATGAACAACAAATTGCTGGATTTTATTTATTTTGTTTGTGTATGTGTATGATGTGTCTATTTGAACATTCATGATTGTGAGTGTGGATGCAAGCATACTGTGGTGTGTGTGAAGAGGTCAGTCAGAGGACATCTTGTGGACCAGTCAAGTGGAGGCATGTCTATCTGAGCTGACTTCCTCCTCCATGGTCTCAGGTATTCACTGCTCCATTTACCCAGCTAAATGGCCCACCAGCTTCCAGCATATAGTCCCACCTCTGCTTCCCTTTTCGCAGTAGGTGTGACGGGATTATAGCCAGCCACCAGAGGAGGAGAGTTTTACATGGGGATCCATGTTCAGGTGCTCGTGCTTGCCCAGAAATCATTTTATCTCAGAGCTGTCTCCTCAGCCTCATTGCTGAACTTTAAAAATCTGCTGTGGGGTTGGGAAGATGGCTCAGCACAGTAAAAAAGCCAGAAGCCATGGATCCCAGAATCCTGGTTGGAGGTGGAGACAGGAGAACTTGGAAGCTTGTAGCAAAAAACAGCAGAGCAAGAATCCAGAGGAGAAACCTTGCCTCAAATGCATTGAAAGACAAAAAAACTGACCCAATGTGGTATTCTTTTTTAAAATTTATTTGATTTTATTTTAGAGAGCAAGAGAGAGACAGAGACAGACAGGGAGAAAGAGAAAAAGAGAGAGAGAGAGAATTGGCACACCAGGGCCTCTGCCACTGAAATCAAACTCCAGAAACTTGTGCCATCTAGTGGGCATCTGCAACCTTGCACTTGCCTCACCTTTGTGCATCTGGCTTACATGGGATCTGGAGAGTCAAACGTGAGTCCTTCAGTTTCTCAGACAAGCGCCTTAACTACTAAGCCATCTCTACAGCCTCCAAAGCAGTAGTCTTACCTCCATACATTCTCAGTGGCATGCATGTGCCCCTTGCACACAAATACATAATAAAATTTCTTTTGTATTGGCAGGTGTGCCTGCCAGGACTCCTCTGTCACACACATACCCTGGGGAGGGACATGTCTGCCCAAGGGCCTTGATGTGCTGGCCTCTGAGCCTCCATCAGTACCATCTCCTGGGTTACCATCGTGTTTTATCACCACCAACATGGGAAGGGTCAAGCACAGACAGAGGCATTGGAGCAGCTTGACCCGGAGTGTGGGGAGGAGGCAGAGGTCTGTGGAGTTGGAAAAAAGGTCACCTGTGTTCAGGCTGTGGGCTGGAGTGGCTTGGGGTCTCGGGGTTCTCTTCTCCTTCCCTCCTGCTCTCCCACAGCTGTCCTTGGGCCTCCAGTAGGAGGTGGTCTGGAGATGTGAGTAGCAGCTCAGTCGTGGGTACAGGGAAGGCTGGTTTCTCATGCCCAGGAGCTCAGAAACTGACTGTCTTGTCATGTAGGGGACAATGAGAGGAAACAGCCCAGGGGTTCCTGGGGCTCAGGGCTGGCTGGGAGGTAGGTGCCTGAGGGGATGTGTCTCACCCAGGGTCAGTTGCCTTTTGGGTGCTCTGGTCCCCGCCTGCTCCAACGTGCCCAGACAAACCTGCCTACCCCACTAGTACCAGACTTGGCCCCCTTTCTGAGCCTCCTCTGCATGCAGCCCCTGAGCTACCTCTTGGCCGTGGGTCAGATGAGCCTTCTAGAAGGCTCCTATGTTTGGATTTCTGTCTTCATTACAAAAGATCATTGTAACAAGACAGAAGGGATGTGGAAGGGAAGTTTTTCAGGCTCTTACCTCCACAGAGACGCTGGTAATGGTAATGGTTGTATGCACACAGGTGATCGGGTGGTAACGGTTGCAATGCACACAGGTGATTGGGTGGTAACGGTTGCAATGCACTCAGGTGATCAGGTGGTAACGGTTGCAATGCACACAGGTGATCAGGTGGTAACGGTTGTGATGCACACAGGTGATCGAGTGGTAACAGTTGTGATGCACACAGGTGATCGAGTGGTAACGGTTGTGAGGCACACAGGTGATTGGGTGGTAACAGTTGTGATGCAAACAGGTGATCGGGTGGTAAAGGTTGGGAGGCACACAGGTGATCAGGTGGTAAAGGTTGGGAGGCACACAGGTGATCAGGTGGTAACGGTTGGGAGGCACACAGGTGATCGGGTGGTAAAGGTTGTGATGCACACAGGTGATCGGGTGGTAAAGGTTGTGATGCAAACAGGTGATCGGGTGGTAACGGTTGTGATGCACACAGGTGATCGGGTGGTAAAGGTTGGGAGGCACACAGGTGATCGGGTGGTAACGGTTGTGATGCACACAGGTGATCGGGTGGTAACGGTTGTGATGCACACAGGTGATCGGGTGGTAAAGGTTGGGAGGCACACAGGTGATTGGGTGGTAACGGTTGGGATGCACACAGGTGATCGGGTGGTAAAGGTTGGGAGGCACACAGGTGATCGGGTGGTAACGGTTGGGATGCACACAGGTGATCGGGTGGTAACGGTTGTGATGCACACAGGTGATCGGGTGGTAACGGTTGTGATGCACACAGGTGATCGAGTGGTAATGGTTGTGATGCACACAGGTGATCGGGTGGTAAAGGTTGGGATGCACACAGGTGATCGGGTGGTAAAGGTTGGGAGGCACACAGGTGATCGGGTGGTAATGGTTGTGATGCACACAGGTGATCGGGTGGTAAAGGTTGTGATGCACACAGGTGATCGAGTGGTAACGGTTGTGATGCACACAGGTGATCGGGTGATAACGGTTGGGAGGCACACAGGTGATCGGGTGGTAATGGTGGTAACAGTTGTGATGCAAATGGGTGATCAGGTGTGTGGTAATGGTTGTGATGCACACAGGTGATCGAGTGGTAAGGTTGGGAGGCACACAGGTGATCGGGTGGTAACGGTTGGGATGCACACAGGTGATTGGGTGGTAAAGGTTGGGAGGCACACAGGTGATCGGGTGGTAACGGTTGTGATGCACACAGGTGATCAGGTGGTAAAGGTTGGGAGGCACACAGGTGATTGGGTGGTAACGGTTGCGATGCACACAGGTGGTAAAGGTGGCACACAGGTGAGGTTGGGGAAGCACACAGGTGATCGAGTGGTAACGGTTGTGATGCACACAGGTGATCGGGTGGTAATGGTTGTGATGCACACAGCTCCACACACAGCTCCCGCTCTTCCCTTCACAGCCTGGGCTGGGCGGCAGCATGCTCAGTCACAGCTTCTTTATTTTATTTTTGACAATTTTTATAATGGATATAATGTATTTTGATCATAATTGCCTCCTGTGACCTTCTCCTTCCCTGCTCATCCCCATCCCACTGTCTTCCCAACTGGTCTGTCTTCTACTTTGATGTGTGTGTGTGTGTCCCCATGCCCCCTCTGGGTTTAGCTAGGGTTGCTTAGTTGAGCATGGATGAAGGGTTATTTACCAGAGCCTGTGTAACTTACCACTGGCCACACCCCTGAAGAAAATGTTTCCCACTCCCCCATCAACTATTAACTGCCAATAACTCCTCGGGGAAGCATGGAGACCTCTTGCCACCACCCATGATGGAAAGTTGATGGGTCCAATATTGTGCAGGAAATGACAGTTGCTCCAAGGTCATGAATGCAATGAGCATGTCTTGTCCCAAAGACAGCATTCCAGAACACTCCTCCTCACACTCTGGCTCTTCCATTCTTCCACCCCCTTGTGCAGTTTCTTTTTAATAGGCAGGAAGTTGGGTTGCATGGGGTCATCATAACTAATTCATCCAGGGATGAAGGGTCTTGCCCTGTTCCAGACCAGGTGGACGGTGTGCTATGTACCGGACCTCTGTCACACTGCTCACTAGAGGTCAAGGTCATGGAGGGGAGGAAGGCAAGCTCCCTTGTTCTGACCAGGGAGAACAGCGAGCCTGGAGGATCCAGACAGCCTCTGGGGCACTTCAGTCAGGTGGAAAACAGGGCTACAGATTAACAGCTGCACAAAGGCCCTGGACCAGAGCCAGAGGTGAGTGGAGGGAAGTGGTGATGGCCTGGCCTGCAAAGGGGGTGTCAGAAGTAGCTGTGGGTGTGGAGTAGGGTAAGAACAAAGCCTCCCCAGGCTGGGTCCGGATGCTCTGCATGGCAAGGTCAGTCTCCAGGCCTCGTGGGGTGCCAGCTGTTTCCCAGAGGTCATTCACCTGCATTTCTCCCTCTTCCTTGTGAGCCTGGATCAACATTGTCATGCTCCACATGAGGACACGAGGGGTAAAGATCTATGTCTCAACCTCCGCTCTACCTGGGACCCCTGGGACAAGGCGAGCTGGCTCCTTGGTGGTCATTAGTATCATACAGCATTCACCTCTCCTACCCATTCTGCACCCCTGAACCCCTTGACGCCAGCCACCTGACCCGTCCTCACTGGATTCCGAGCCCTGTTCCTCAGGACACTGTTCCGCAGACCCAAGTCACCATTCTGCCATGTTCCTGCCGGACGAGCCCGTTTTGGTAATTACAGCACTTGGAATCCACTTAGAAAGGCGATATTTTTGATGTGAACACTTAAGAAACAATTCGTTCCACACCCATCTATCCAAATGGCTCCGATTTTGAATAATTCTTTTGAAATAGAGTCTAAATATATACAAATAGATGTTTCTGAAATGTCATGTAATCGGAATATATTTGCATGGGAAACAGTGCCTGAAGAAAATGGGGCGGGGGTAGGGGAGACAAGAATGGGGGCAGCTAGGTGGGGACAGTTGGGTAAGAGGCCACTTGGCTGTGAGGACGGCGCTTCAGCCAGAGTCGGGAGTCTAGTACCCGTGTTTCCACCCAGCAACACCTTGGGCTGCTTTAGCAAGTCACTGCCCTTCCCTGGGGTGTGCCCCACTCTGAACCATGAGATCAGACCCTGAGGACCTGGGTGGGGCAGGTGTTTCTGCAGCTGAGGGAGGTTTTCGCCTCCCAACACTCCTCTGCTTAGGTCTGCCTCCCAAATGCTCAGTACACAGTTTGTCCTCTGCCTCTTGAGTTTCCTTCTGGCCTCACCCAGCTGCCTGGTGGGTTGGAGGGTGGGGTGGGGACTTCACTAGTGGGGGCTGACACTTCCACAGTGTGGCTGCTCGCCTGTTTTGGCCATGCCTCCAGATCCGCACATTAGGGGACAGGGAATAAGCCGCACGTAGTTCTTGCTCACTAAACCTCCATGCCTGCCCTCCCTCACCCAACAAGAGCCCACTGAGGAGTGAACAGCCTGTCCTGGCCACAGGCACAGCTGGGCCAGCCACAGCCAGCTCTGACTGCCAGCTCCCCAGGCCCTAAGGCTGGGGTCCTCCTCAGACCAAACATCATGCTCAGTTTCCACAGTTCTGCTGGAGAGCCGGAGTGGGAGCAGCAGAAGACTATGCGTGCGGGGGACGCTTTAGCTGGGAGCCCCAAGGCCTCTCACCACAGCTGGAGTGGGTGGAGCGGGGCTGGCTGTGGTCAGGCGGGTAGAGGCAGGAGCTGGGGCTGAAGCACCAACCAAACCCCTCTCTAAATTTAGGCATGAGGGACAGACAGGCCGGGAGTCCAAGTCCTGCTTGAGGTGACCAGAGGCAAGTCTGTGTCCCCTGGAAGGGCTCAGAGCTCCATTCAGCCAGTTAATTAATTAAGCAGCGGTTGTACCATGACCTCTGACCCCGCAGCTGACACTAATTGGCCCCAATCAAGAGAATAATTCAGGCTAATTGGTTATCCTGCTTCCCCACCAGCCCCGCCCCAGATGGCTGCCATTTAGGAATAATTAACCAACCACAGAGGATGGGGGAGGTGGGGGCTGGTAGCAGGGAGCTGGAGAGCCGAGGCTCCGAAGGAGTGGGGTCAGGGCCAGTGGAAGCTCCCCACACTCTCTAACCTGCCCTGCCCACCTCTGTCCCTGTCAGACCCCAGATGTCCTCTGCTGTGCTGTCACATGCTGTGTTAATGCAGAAACACAGCTGCCAGGACTCGCAGGAATCTCTTTCCAAGCCCTCTGGGCACAGAGACTGGAGGTGAGCCTGCGCCTGCCCTCCCTTTAGCCTTGGCCCCTTGGAATGTTCACTCCCTGCTGTATGTGGGCCGCCTGAGGCCAGGCTGGGACGTCCTGCTCCACCAGTGAGGTGTGTTCTGGACCTCGGTGTTGGCATCCCAGGGACTAGTGTGATGAGGCTCCTGCAGGCCTTCCATGAAGGTGGTGATCACATACCTTCCCACACCACACAGCTCCCAATACAACGTGTGACCAAGGCCAAGGCCACATGCATCTAAGTAGAGCTTGTGTGGAGCACAGTTCCTAGTGGCCCCAGGATGGCCTCGAGGGACATGGGACCTGGGCAGGGTTTTTTTATTATTATTATTTTTTATTGACAATTTCTATACTTACATACAAAAAACACATGATATTCCCTTCCCTCCCCCATTCCACTTTAGAACTCCAATCTCCATCATATCCCCTCCTTCTCTCTCCATTAGTCTCCCTTTCAATTTGATTTCATCATCTTTTTCTTCTATTTTTGAGGGTCTTAGAAGGTATTGCTAGGCACTGCAAGGTCATGGATATCGAGGCCAATTCTATCTGGGTGATTGCATTGTAAGAAGTCATACCTTTCCTTTGGTTCTTCCATTTTTCCACCCCCTCTTCCACAATGGTCCCCGAGCCTTGGAGGGTATGACAGAGGTGTTTCAGTGCTGGGCACTCCTCCATCCCTTCTTCTCAGCACTATGTTGCCTTTTGGGTCATCCCAGTGGTCATCGCCATCTGAAAAGAGAAGCTTCTCTAACCAGAAGTGAGTAGCATTAACATGTGAATATGAACATTAAGTGTAGTGCTTTCAGGGCAGCTTGGTGGGAATAATATATACATTTAGTCAGATAAGAGCAGGCTTTATATCCCTAAGGCTCATGACCTCCCCTGCCATAGACTTTTGCTTAGGTTTTTCAGTACCAGTTATGTATTCCCTCCTGTAGAGAGGGCCTTCAGTCCAATTATGGAGCAGTTGGTTACCCCAAGAGTAGACATGCCACTATTGCACCTGTTCAGTCATTGGGCCTGTATGGCCAAACTTGAATTTTCAGTGTCCACTGTTTTCACTGCTGATGACTTCTGTCTCCCATAGGGCTGCATGCACTGCAGCTTTTTTCCAGCTTTCAGTTGACTGGTCTACAGGGAGAAGGTTTTCTGCTCAGCACCAGCTTGCTTTCTCAGTGACCTTGCCTCTCAGGCAAGAGATGTCTTCAGCAATAGGGTCTTACTATCTGTTCTCAAGGGAAACCAAGGGCTTTGGCAAAAAAAAAAAAAAAAAAAAAAAAAAAAAAAGCCTTTAATGTTTTGGAGGCTACCAGGACCTCCTTGGCTGGGCAGGGTTTTGTGAAGTCTCAGGGCTGCCCGCCCAACCCGTGGCCCCCATTCCCCAGACATGCTTGGGATGGTCACTGCCTCAGGAGCTCCCTGCCCTGACACTGGTGGCCTCTGAGGAACCCATGATGACATGTGGTGGTAATAACAACTGACCAGTGCCCCATGTTCTGCCACCAAGGCACATCCTGTATGTGACATGTGACAGGAATGGGCTGCATTGTGTTTCCAACTAATAAGGGCCTCAGGATAAGCTGGAGGGGGGGCAGAGATCTGACCCTGCTCCTGAGAGGGCACAAGGGCTGGGAGTCACCATCTGGTGGGCTGGGCAGAACCTCAGGGCCAGCTCCTCCAGCCCACTTCATCAGGGGTTCCCAGGCATCTGACTGCTGTGCCACATCCCCAAGGTGACTTTGCAGATGGATGGAGTTAGGGGTGTGTCACCCCATGCTGCTGTCATAAATGCTGCAGACAGGTGGCCAAAACCAACTTGATTTATTGAGTCTCATCTGGAGACTAACATCCAAAGTCAAAGTGCCCAAAGGCTGGTGCCTCCTGAAGAGTCCTCTTTCCTGGGAGGCCCTCACGTCACCTTCCCTGTGTGTCTGCCACTGTCTGCACTTCCCCTGTGTATAAGGACAGTCATGCTGGGTCAAATTAAACCCTAGGAACTCATTTTAACCAGATTACCTCTGTGAAGATGCTATATCCAAAAAAGGTCACATTTTGGACTACCAGGGATAGGACCCCAACATACAAATGTGGGGGACACTGGGTCAGCATTCTATCATCTCCCAGCCTCACCCTCCTGGCCTGAGGTGAACAGCAGTGTGCCCACAGGACAGGTCTGTAGTGAAGGCTTCCTCAGCACGGAGAACAAGCAGGGCTGGCTTGGGCTTCTAGGGTCCTCTGAGTGGAGGGTTGCTCCCAGGCCCCCCCATGAGCTTGACTCTTGGGGCTTCATGGCTATCAGCCTCATAAACCTCCTGAGCCCCACAAAGGCCATAGCCCACCCTCATCACTCCAGGACACTGGGGAAGGTGCTGACAGGGTGGAGTGAGGGTGCCAGGCTCCGTAAGCAGGCTCCCTCAGCATTCTGCTGAGAATGGCGTGGTCCTGGTCAGTGCGTTTCTACCAGGGAGCAGGAAAGGTCAGCCTGTCACACGGCTGTGTGTCGGAGATGTGGGATCCTGTCTGTAGGATTTGGGACAGAGTGAAGGGCATCAGGATGGGGGTGGCACCTCTTCTGATCTGACAGAGGGGGACATTGGTGTGGGCACAGTCGGTTGGGCAGTGTAAGAACTCAGATCCTCCCACATGGCATATCCTTCCCCACTGCTGTGGCTGGGGGACCAGAGCGGCTGGTGCACTGGTGGGGGCTGTGGAACTCACATCAAAAGCCTGCCTCTGCTCTGCCATATGGCCTGGTGCATGCATCTGGCACCCCTGGGCCCTCCTGTCACTATGATGCCCGCCTCTTCCCTTGAAGTTAGTGGAGAGAGCCCTAGCAGTGGTTTGGGGATGGGGTGTAGAGGGGGCCATGGGAGGGGCTTGACATTGTGGAAACTGGCTGCAGGCATGAGGGGTGTGGGGTCTTCTACCTCCCTGCCCACCTGTCTTCCCCACTATGGACCTGGTTTGTGGGCCGACTCAGAGCAGTGCTGAAATCCGCACACATACCAGCTCTCCTGGAGCCTGGTCTGGAGTAAAGCCAGTCCCCGGCATGCTGCAGCCCAGAGTGGGCAAGATGAGAGGCTGGCTCAACTCCAGCCCTCGCTCTCAGGACCTCTGTCCACGTGGACCTTCAGTGGCTGTTGATGGCCTGTGAGCCCTGAGATGTGGGCCTTGCTGGGTGAGGTCCTGGCATTGAGTCCAGATTTGGCTCATGAGACACAGAACCAGTGAGTGCCTGACTGAAGTGTGAGGGGCGTGAGGCCAATCATTCCATCTGTGGGCCCCTGGCTCCCTGTGGGAGTTGCAAGGCTGGGCTGCAATAAATAGAAAATTATAATATCCGGGCAGTGATCAATGAAGTGTTTTTCAGGAGCACAAAAAGTGTATGGGCCAAATTGAGGTGCATAGCAAATCATATTTTTAATGTTTTCTGAAAGCTGTGAAAATATCGACCTCATGGCCATTGATTTTCATTTGGGAAGCTACAGTGGGTGTCTTGGCATCGCTGTTCCTAGTGCATATTGTGTGTGTGTGTGTGTCTGCGCACACACATTGCATCTACACACACACACACACACACACCTGCATCCATGTGCTTGTGTGGGGCTCCTGAGGCCAGGGGGCTGGTCTACCTGCCTGCTTCTTCGGCCTGTGCTCTGTGCTCTGAGCCAGAGACCCCGAGCTTCTCCCTGCTCGAGACGGGAGGCAGCAGCTGCAGCCAGGGGCTTCTGTCCACGGTGCCCTGAGTCGGAGTTTCCACAAAGGTTAACCTGCTCGCTCCTCACCAGCACAGGAAGTGGGTACTGGGTCCCACTTTTAAGTGAGGAAGCTGTCTGCAGGAGCTGAGGTGTGTGGAGGAGAAGGGACACCAAGGGCAGATGCCAAGGTTGCTCAGCGAGTGGTGGTCACCCCCACCCGGCACTTGCCTTGGACAAGGAGGGAAGCCAATAAGGCCAGCAGTGATGGCCCCCAGCCAGGACAAGGCAAAGAACAAAAGCACAAAGGTGCTGGCAACAGGCATAGGGCCCGCTGAGCATGTGCGGAAGGTGTGGGTTTGCAGACTCCGGTGCCACTTTACGCAGCTTCATGGAACGAATGGAATGGGCTCCTGGCCTGGTCCCTTTGTGGGGAAGTGGGGACCTCAGGAAGGGTGGCTGCAGGGTCAGCAGGCTCCCCAAGGCAGGCTGAAGCCACAGGAAAAATGGAACTGGGGCTGCAGAGGCTGGGAGAAGAGGAGCTGGCTCACTCACAGAGCTGTTGGGTATTGGTGAGGTCATGGAGCTGGGGAAGGGGAGCTACAGTTGGGGACACAAGTTTTCCTTCTCTTCCAACCTGGACTTGACTTGTACCCTGTTCCTCACATCTCCTAGAAACTTTCCCCTGAACTGTACCCCCACCCAGAAACAAGGCCCCAGCAGCCTCCACTGACTGCCCAGCCTGAAACCTGAGTCACCCCTGTCCTGCCCTGCCCTGCCCTGCCCTGCCGCTATGCTTTGCCTTGAATCCCTGGGCACTGAGGCAGGGCCCAATTATACAGTAGCCATGGGTTGTCCTGGGGCACTGGGCCTTTGGGGTGACCAGGAGGATGGCTTACAGCCCAGCCCCTGCCTGCTGACTCAGGCTTACTCAGGGTGGGAAGGGAGGAAGGGAAGATGCCCTGCTTTCTCTTGCCTTCGTTGGCTCGGCCCCTCCCAGGCCACTCAGGTCTACCCCTCCCCACCTACCACATGACCTTTGCACTTGGGTATCAAGATATGTTCAATTAGTTTTCTCCTTCCTTGGGCCAGAGTAAGGATCCTGTGTGGGTAGCCCCTTCTCTGCCCTTTCCTGTCTTCCCTCATCTTCCTTCCTCTTCCTCATCCTCCTTTTCCTCTTGCTTCTCTGGGACAGTGGTTGCAGACTACAGGAAGGGATGCTGTCGTGCCTTCTACACCCCGTAAATGGAGGGTTCTTGGTCCCCATAGACACTCAGGGACAGGAGCAGGTCTACCCTCTTCTGACAGAGAAAAGGGGATAGTTTTTGTTTTTGTATTTTTAAACTGAAGCAAGAATGACTTTGGACAGACACAAGGGGGACTCTCCTGGGGTGAAGGCCTCAGAATGAACGTTTTGAAAACTGGCATGCAGTAGGCAGGCCCCTCCCAGACTCTCTTCCTGCTCAAAGCAAGCAATTTTGCTTCTGGGTGCTTCTCAGTAATTGCAATAATAAATTGAATAATTAAGCTAAATCCACAGAAGAGAATTAAATATTAATTTCTAATAAGCTCTTCAGAGGGTTTTGCCAGCAGAATGACAATGTGCTGGGTGCCCCTAGTGTAGCAGGGCTGACCCTGCCTAAGCACCTGAGAGCCCAGGTCCTCCTGAACCAGGGCAGTGGGGAGTGGCCAGGACTCAGCCATGCTCAGCCTTGCTCCAGAGGGTAGCAGTGGCTGCACCAGCCCAGGGTCTGGCATGGGGTCCTGTTGACAGGTGTCTCTTGGTCTCGCAGTCTGGGTTCAATTGGTAACTAAGGCTCACAGTGAGGTGGGTGCCCAGGGCCATTTGACTGGGATAGAAGGATGATCTGAGGGCCTGATGGTGATGGGAGGGACAGCACGGTCCAGGGACTCTAGTGAGCCAAGCCCAGGCTATGTAGTGCCTGTGACCTAAGACCTTGAACCTGGTGAGCACAGCCCAGGGGGCTCATGGGATGTTTGGACCTGACAGTACCCTGCAGTGACACAGTCTGCCCTGGTAATGAGGGGACCCTGACCCTGGTCATACGCGGATACTGATCCTGGATTTATGATGACCCTGATGCTGGTTAAATCCGATCCCTCATCCTGGGCTGGAGAGATGGCTTAGTGATTAAGGTGTTTGCCTGCAAAGCCAAAGGATCCCGGATCAATTCTCCAGGCCCCACGTAAGCCAGATGCATAAGGAGGTGCATGCATCTGGAATTTGTTTGCAGCGGCTGAAGGCCCTGGCACGCCCATTCTCTCTCTCTTTCAAATAAATAAATAAATAAATAAATAAATAAATAAATTAAAAATAGATTTTAAAAAATCTGATCCCTAATCCTGATAATACTGAGTTCTGGCCCTGTCCCTGGCCACATAGTAAATCTTGTTCTTGGTCACACCCTGAGCCCTGACCCTGGTTTAATACTGACACTGACCCTGGTCACACACTGAGCCCTGACTGTGATCACATATGAGCCCTAATCCTGATCATACCGAACGCTGGCCCTGGTCATATACTGAGCCGTGATATAGTCACATACTAAGTCAGCCTCTTGTCACATCCAAGCCTAGTCTGGTCCCTATCACGCTGAGTCCTGAGCTGGTCAGCTGGCTGTGGATTGGCCTGAACCTCCACATGAGAGGTCAGAGGCTGGGGCCAGAAATCGGACATTGCTGGGGACTGGAGGAGGTATCGTCAGGGTTTCCTCTTGGTGGAGCTTGGAACTGTCCCAGCAGAGGTGGAGAGGTGTGCGGGACACTGTCCCTGTGAAGACAGCTCTGAGCCATGGCTAGGGGCAGGCACAGGGAATACTGTGACCCTCAAGTGGCCCCTGGGTCCTGAGAAGTTGGAATAGGATTTGGCATCTGGAGACCTCAGGCCCCTGATTGCTGCCCTTGTACTCAGTGTGGTCACCGCATGGTGTGGTGGGCAGAGATGTGGGAACTGAGGGACACTAGGCAGAACTTGTCCTGTTGAAGCCCCTATAGATTGCAAGGTTTAGCAAAAACAAAAAAGATGTCCAATTACAATTGGATTTCAGAGAAAGAACAGTTATCCGTTAGTTTAAGCATGTCCCATGCAACACTCAGGGAACCCTTACAGTAAAACAAGCATTGATTATTCACCAATGTTTGGAACCTGAGGCCCCTACCCCCTGCAGGCTGTCATAGCAGCTGGGCCCTGGAGCCTCCCCAGGGTCCTCTTCCTGGGATGTGAAGACCACAGGAGTCAGGGAAGCTGAGAAAGCACAGCTGGAGGCTGCCCCAGAGACCCTCTCCAGATGGGGTGGGAGGAGCCTGGGAGACCCAGCCATTGCCTCAAAGGAGGGAGAAGTGGGGCAGCCTGTTCTCCTGAGACTGATCCCAGCTTGCTGGGCAGGTCCAGGGAAGCCCCTGCACCTCTCTGAGCTCAGCTGTATGGGGAAAATGGAAGGCTTGAGCTGGGTGTACCTGAAGCCCCATTCATTCATCCATTCATTTATTCCACAGTTTAAATCAGGCACTGCTGGTGGCAGACTCCCCCAGGCACAGGCCCACTCTTGACAGCTCACCCTCTCGGGTCCTGTGTGATGGCCTTCCTGTGGGAGGGAGCAAGGGATGCCAAGTGCCAACGTGTCTGAGGGCTTAGAAGCACAGGAGGGGCTCTAAGAGGAGAGCATTGTGGGTGAGGGCTTAGGAGGGAAGAAGGTGCGACTGGCTAGAGTGGATAGCACAGGACTTCCTGCCCTCACATGTCCATATTTGCAACTGGACAATTTTGCAGAGGTTGTGGAGGGTGAGAGGAATGCATCTGCTTGTACCCTCTCCCGTTCCTGTCCCCAGCTAGCCTTTAGGTGTACACGCAGGTGCTGTCCCTGATGAGGTATGAGGACAGGAATCTTCATGGTTCTGAGGACCCTGCCATCATTGGGTTACTGCTTGTCTGTGGCTGGGCCGGGCTGGTGGCCTACTCACTCTCCTGCCCAGCCCCTCCCTCATGGTGCCCTGTCCAAGCCTGCCACCACACACCAGCACTGTCCCAGTTTCACACTTGCCTCTGGCGGCTGAATATCAGCACCACGGACAGCAGCAGAGCTGGGCACAGGGGAAGGCTTGCTGGCCCTGGCTGTTGGCTGACTTTATATCCTCAAGGCAGTATTGGGAGTCCGGCTGCTCTGACATCTGCTTTCCAGCCAGTATGTGGTACAGAGACTGAGATGAAGGGGCCTGATGTGGAGGAGTTAAAGCCTGGTCCCGGGCCAGCTTGGAATGGGGAAGCCAGGACTCCATCTGCCAGTGCCTTTGCCCGTCCCCACTGGGCTTGGCTCCTCTCATGCAGTAGGGCAAGGATGGGTCAGGCATTGCTAACTGGGAACAAACCAGTGAAGCGGCCTCGCTATGCAAAGCTAGGGGTGGCTCCTCCATTGTGTCGCCCTGAGAACCTGTCTCCCAGGCACAAAAGCCCCGAAGGAGGTCCTGCAGCTCTACGGACGCCCCAGCAGTGCACCAGAGCCTCACCATTCTACCCACCTCCATCCCTGTCTGACTTCCTCTCTGCATCCTTCCAGAATTGGCCCGTCTGTTTGAGTGCAAAGGTCTCACCAGCAGCCCTTGAAGTGCCATATGGCTGAGGCCCACCCTGTAGAGAAGGAAGCAGGGCACTGGGCCGCCAGGGCTTGCAAACCTGACCATGGGGCAGAGGGATGTTTTTGTCCCAAGGTTATAAGGAGGACTGGCTAGCAGACACACAGGGCTTAAAGAAGGAGGGAGGGGGCTAGTAAGGAGGGGGAAGGGCCACAGTCAGGACTGAAGGATGTGGGGAGCTCTCACCTTCCCCCACACCATCTGCTGTGGCAGGCAGAGACTGGGCTGGCTCTGTACAGGACCCAAGGGGACATCCAGTCCATGTCCCAAGCCAGGTCCTGACACAGTTGCTGGGGAAGGGGCCACTGAGCCATTTGGGGGATATAAATAGAATAGGCCCATTTATCATGAGGAGCCTGAGGCCCAGGAGAGGCTAGCCTGTCCTGCTGAGTGAGCAAGGTGGGGAGCTGGTGCTTAGGCCAGAGCCCACCAGTGTTCTTTGGGGGCCTCCTGCAGGTGGGCCTTGGAGGAGTGGGTGATAGATGGCACACGTTGGCACTGGGTGGACTCAAGTGGACATGGGCACAGCTTTAGAAGTCAGGTGGGAGATGGCAGGGACAACTGGGAGGTGCTGTGTTTCTTGGAGTCCCAGGTCACTGTGGACCCTGGGCGTTGTGGCCTTACTCATGACTACTCAGGATAAAGGTTCCAGAGTGGTAGAGGGGCAAGACAGATAGGGCCACATGGGGTTAGGAATGGCCTGGAATGGAGTGCATGAGGGGCCCAGGCACTCCAGCACCGCCCCCAGGCCATCATATCTCCTCCATTGTCACCGTTAGACGGCAGGGGTCCACAGGCCATGCTGGCCTCCTTGCTCCTTGGGCACCCCAGGCCACGTTCACCACATCCTCAGGCTTTGCAGTAAGTGGGGCTGTGAGCACATCTTGAGTCCTGGCCTCCTACCAGGTGGCCTTCCAGGATCTGGGAGGCTCAGTTGCCCACAGTCACACAGTCACTGCTGTGACGGCCCTCCAGTGGTGACCTGACCCGCTCAAGGTCCAGGAATGTAAAGAGACAGCATAAAGTCTCCACGTGCAAATGTGAGTCTCCTGGCCGGTGGAGGCCACATTCTCTCTGGAGCTGCAGCGAGCTGGGGTCTGGGGTCAGCTGGGAAGTGGGTCTCCATCAGCTCGCGCTGCAGCCACATTATGGGCTCCCATCTCCTCAGCTCCCAGGTCTTGCTTCCAACATCTTCATCTTGGGGCTAGGTTTCAATGTGAAATTTGCTTAACTCATCGTGGATAGAAAGGAAGCCATTTGGTGTTAAATAGGAGCTCTGAGTACTCATTAAGGAGGTAGGGGGTTGGGGAGATGGCTCAGTGGTCAAAGTTCTTGCTAAGCCGGCACGAACACTTGACTTGGATTCCCAGCACTCAGTTAAAAGCCATGTGTGATGGCATGTGCCTGTCATCCCAGTGTTGGGGACATGGAGACAGATGGAGCCCTGGAGCTTGCTGGCTAGTTAGTCTAGTTGAATCATTGAGTTCAGGGGTTAGTCTCAAAAAACATAAGGTGGACAGAAATTGAGGAAGCTGCATGACGTCAATCTTTGGGCTCCATGTACATGCACACATGTGTTTGTGCACCTGCATAGGCTCATGTTCCCTCCCACACACAAACACTCACACACCTATGCACATGTAAAAGGAAGGAGGAGTCGAGGGGGCCTGTGAGAGCTGGGAGGTGGAACTGGCCCTCGTGGAGGAGGAGGACTGGAGGGTGGCTTGGGTGTCCCAGCATCTAATGGGGGCTCACATGGTGTAGTGGCGGAGGGCTCCTGATGCACTCAAGACTCAGCCCAGGACTCACTCTGGGATGGAGCCAGACAGGGACCCAGGGTGAACCTATGAATCAGTTGGATTTTTAAATTTTTATTTATTTATTTATTTTTATTATTTTTATTGACAACTTCTTTAATTGAAGACAATATCCCATGTTATTCCCCCCACACACTTTCCCCTTTGAAACTTCACTCTCCATCATATTCCCTCCCCCTTTCAATCAGTCTCTCTTTTCAGTTTGATGTCTTGATCTTTTCCTCCTATTATGATGGTCTTGTGTAGGTAGTGTCAGGCACAGTGAGGTCATGGATATCCAGGCCATTTTGTGTCTGGAGGAGCACATTGTAAGGAGTCCTACTCTTCCTTTGGCTCTTACATTCTTTCTGCACTCTCTTCCACAATGGACCCTGAGCCTTGGAAGGTGGGTTTGAGATGTTTCAGTGCTAAGCACTCCTCTGTCCCTTCTTCTCAGCACCATGGTGCCTTTTGAGTCATCCCAAGAATGCCATCATCTGAAAAGAGAAGCTTCTCTAACCAAAAGTGAGAGTAGTATTAATATATGGGTGTGGACATTAAGAGAAGTGCTACATTTAGCGAATCACCAGCAGACATTACACCCCTAGGGCTCATGACTACCCCTGTTGTAGGTTTTCAGTATCAGGGATGTGTTCCCTCCCATGGAGCGAGCCTCCAGTCCAATTAGAGAGCAGTTGGTTTCCCCCATAACAGACATGCCATAATTGCACCTGTTGGCTCATTTGGCCCAGCTGGCCAAATTTAAAGCTTGCAGTGTTCACTGTTGAGTACCTTCACTGGTGTTTTCTCTCTCCCATTGACCTGCATGCAGCGTAGCTTTTTCCAACTTTCTGTCAGCTGGTCCTCATGGAGGAGGCTTTCAGCTCAGCTCAAAAGAAGGACAGAGAGAGAGAGAGAGATGCACGCACTGCTTTGTGTACCTGGCTTACGTGGGTCCTGGGGAATTGAACCTGGAGTCGTTGGCTTTGCAGGCAAGTGCCTTAACTGCTAAGCCATCTCTCCAGCCTGAACCCATGAATCAGAATGGAACTGGGTGGGGTGGTTTGGGGGACGACTTGTGCTTTGTTGGAGCCTTGGAGTTCTCTCTCTCCATGACTCCTGGGCAGGGTTGTCTGTGAAGGTGGGAGGAGGTGGCTTCTCCTAACCTTTTGTTACCATCAGAATGATCTGCCTGAGTCTCTGATGCCTCCGGGTCTTTGTCTGGCCCCTGCCTGGGCTGGCAGTTTGTGGGAATTGCTCTGGTGAAGGTGAGCACAGCACTGGCCATTCTGACCCGACAAGGGCAATACAGGCAGCTCTCAGCTGACTCTGCCCTCCATTCAGGCACCTTTCACTCAATACCTGGCTCTTTCTCCCTTCACCTTACTGCAGTGCTGTGGCAGCTGGGGCCCCAGGAGCCAGCTGTGAGCCAGGTCACTAAGTCCTGTGAAACCTCACCCCACTGTTCTGCTCCAAAGACCTAGCTGAACTCATGATCCCAGGGACTTGACTTCCTGCTGACCTGTCTCCAGCCACCTCTGCCCACAGCCAAGCATCAACATTTTGTCCCCAGAGGGTATTTATAGGGGACTTGGAAAGAACACATATGGCCTAGGCAGAAATGATGCTCTTGTGGAAGAGAGCAGGGAGGGGCTGCCACACTCTGTGAAGGCTTGCAGGCTGAGCTCAGGCACAGCTGCCAGAGTGGTCTCTTGGGAACCAGTGACTGGCCAGGTAAGAGAGGGCAGGAAGGTTATATGAGCTGGGCCCCAGAGTCTGCACAGGAGTTCACTGACAACCAAGATGGAGTGGGATGATGGCCTATCTGACTAACTTCCTAGTACAGCTTTCTACCCTCAGCCTAGACTGCAACAGTGTTCCTTACAAGCGCCCCTCCACCCCACTTCAGTGGCTGAGCCCTGGTAGATGCAATGGTGCTAAGACCTCCATCCTGTCGGAAGACATCGCCAGCCCAGCATGGAAGCACAGCCTCCAGGAGAGGTGTTCAGCTGCCACAGGGAATCTGCTGGTGTACCTGGAGCTCTTCCTGGAAGAGAAGCCTTCTGGGGGCAGGAATCGCCTGAGCTAGGTGCTGAATGACACTGGAGAAAGTAAAGTGAGCTCCTGGATGGGATGTGACATTCTTTAGACTCAGTACATCTTCTCAAATGCTTATTGGCCATTTATGTCGGGTTTTTTGGTGGGTGGGGGTGGGCGCACAATGGTATCCCTGTGTAGCCCAGGCTAGCCTCAAACTCATAATCTTCCCATCTCAGTCTCCTGAGTGCTGGGATTCCAGGCACATACCACCACCCTGGATATTTTTATCTCTTCTTTGAGGTAATGTATATCCATATTCTTTGTCTAATTACATTTTTAAGGAAGTCATTATTTTAAAACATTTTTTTATTATTTTATTTATTTTTAGAGAGAGACACAGAGAGAGACAGAGAGGGAGAGGGAGACAGATAGAGATGGGCGCGCCAGCAGTCTCTCAGCTGCTGTGAACGAAATCCAGATGTGTGCGCCCCCTTGTGGGCAAGTGTGGCATTGCGTCCTTGCATCACTTTGCATCTGGCTAAACGTGGGACCTGGAGATTGGAACCGGGTTCTTAGGCTTAGCAGGCAGGCCCCTTAACCGCTAAGCCATCTCTCCAGCCCAAGAAGTCATTATTTTAAAAATATTTTTATTTATTTATTTATTTAAGACAGGGAGAGAAAAGGACAGAGACAGAGAAAATGAACACACCAGGGACTCTTGCCACCACACATGGACCCCTGATGCGTGTGCCACTCTGTGGGTCTGGCTTGATGTGAGGGCTAAGGAATCAAGCCCGGACCAGAAGGTTTTGCAAGAAAGTGCCTTTAATCACTGAGCAATCTCCCAACCCATGTTATTTATTTATTTTGGTTTTTTTGAGGTAGAGTCTCACTCTAGCTCAGGCTGATCTGGAATTCACTATGTAGTCTCAGGGTGCCCTCAAACTCATGGCAATCCTCCTACCTCTGCTCCCTAGGTGCTGGGATTAAAGGTATGTCCTGCCATGCCCAGCTGCACGTTATTTTTTAATTACTGAACTGTAAGAGTTCTTTAAACATTCTAGATACCCTGATCAGTTATGACTTGCAAATATTTCATCAATTGGGGGAGTCTGAATATTCTTTTATGATTTTTTATTCTCTATCACATGCTTATGCTACTTATTAAATTTCTTTCAAGCCAGTCATTGTGGTGGTTTGAGTCAGCTGTCCCCCATAAACTCATGTGCTTTGAATGCTTGGTCTGATGCTGATGGCAATTTGGGAAGTAGAGCCTTGCTGGAGGAGGTGTGTTGTTGGGGTGGGTTAGTGTGTTAGAGCCTCCCCCCACTCTTGCCAGAGCTCCGCTCACTCTCCTGCTGCTGTTTTCTCTTATTGGCAGAGAGCTGATGTCCAGCCTCTTCTCATGCCATGCTCTGCCCTGCCTTCATGGAACTGTGACTGTGAGCCAAAATAAAAACTTTGCTCCCAGACTGGAGAGATAGCCTAGTGGTTAAGGCACCTGATTCCTAGGCCTAAGAACACCCATTCGATCTCCAGTTCCCATGTTTAGCCAGACACAAAGTGACACAAGGGCACAAAGCCACACTTGTCCACAAGGGGGCGCACATGTCTACAGTTCATTCACAGGGGCTGAGAGGCTGCTGGCGTGCCCATTCTCTATCTGTCCCTCTCTCTCTCTCTCTCTCTCTCTGACTCCCTCTCAAAAAAAAACTTTGCTCCCATCAGCTACTTTTGGCTTGTTTTCTCCCAGCAACTGAAAGGTAAGTGCAACAGAAAATTGGTACCAGAGGAGTGGGGTTGTTACTGCTAGAAACCTGATCATGTGGCTTTTGGTGTTTTGCAACTGATTTGTGAGAGGAATGTAGAAAGGTTTGACACCTTGGACTAAGAGATCCTTTGCAGTAGATGTAAACTTGATACACTGTTCTGGTGAGTGTTGAAAGATGCGAGTGCATAAAGAACTGTGAGGCTTGGCTTATGATGGGAAAAAGAGCTTTGTCTGAACTGGGCTAGAGGTGGTTTGTGTGAGAGTCTGGCTGTATTCTTCCTGTGTCCTAAGAACTGAAGCAAAGTTAAATTTAAAAGTAATGGTGGAACAGAGAGCAGAAGCATATGGCACAGAAAGAAATTAAACTTTTGGGCAGGAGAAGTAGCCCGGTTCAGCTATAATTGTTTGAGAGATTCCCACCATTAATATTGGGCTAGCTGGAAACAGCAGGAAGAATGCTGAAGGAGCTTTCATGCTCCTCAAAGTCATCTTTATTCCCCCAAGTATTTGGCAGCCTACCTGGAATTATGCAAGTTCAACAAATGTAGGAAAGAGGAGGATCATTGGATTTTTAGGGTTATTTGGAGATGGCCTCTAGGTGATGTGGTACAGGGTCATAGTCCATGGCAGAGGCCATGGCATGTAACTGTGGATTGCAGTGGAGACCCCAGAATTTTGGAGGACTATAGAATGGGTGCCAAGGAGATCTGCTGGCTTGGGATGGATTTTTCCCCCAGCTAGACGGGCAGAATGAACGTCCCTGGAACTTTGTCACTGAACACAGTTGTTGGACAAGAAATTGCAGGACTTGATGAGTTTTTCCCCCTTTGTCTGAGATCTCACATTGGTTCCATCTTTCTGTGCTATGCCCAGTGCTATTTTTTGTAGCATCAATGTTTACTTTGTGCCAATATGTGTGTTTAACTTGTGTTTTAACTTTACAGGCTTATAATTAATAAGTGAGGTAACCCAGGCTCAGAAAGCCAAATGTCACATGTTCTCTCTCACATGTGGATCCTAGCTACAAATGTATAGACTTCTGTGTGAACTGGAACCAAAAATCAGTAGCAGAAGCCAGTAAGCTGGTAAAAGGCTATAAGGGAGGGAGGAGAGGGAAGGACTTAAGTGGTGGTAATGTGTGTGTGTGTGTGTGTGTGTGTGTGTGTGTGTGTAAAAGAACAGATTACAGGGAGGGGAAAGGCCTAAGCGAGACCAGGGGAAAAGAATGTGTAAAAGAAGGCTGGGGGGTGGGTCAATCAAAATTCAAGTTAGTCTGAATTAGACTTATGTAAACCTACTTTTTTGAATAATGGCACATCCAGAAGCTATAGATTGTTACTAAAACATTTTCAGTGCCTGGGATGGGATGCTTTCCAGTGAGTTGTTGGCCAAGGAGGTCCCTGTAGCCTCCAAAATATTAAAGGCTATTTCCAAGGCTCTTGGTTTCCCTTGAGAAACAGATGGTAAGACCCTATTGCTGAAGACCTCTCTTGCCTGAGAGGCAAGGTCACTGAGAAAGCAAGCTGGTGCTGAGCAGAAAACCTTCTCCCTATAGACCAGCCAATTGAAAGCTGGAAAAAGTTGCACTGCGTGCAGCCATATAGGAGACAAAAGTCATCAGCAGTGAAAACAGTGGATGCTGGAAAATTCAAGTTTGGCCAGATAGGCCCAATAACCAAACAGGTACAATAGTGGCATGTCTGCTCTTGGGGAAACCAACTGCTCCCTAATTGGACTGAAGGCTCTCTCTATGGGAGGGAATACATACCTGAAACTGAAAAAAACTAATCAAAAGTCTATGGCAGGGGAGGTCATGAACCTTAGGGGTATAAAGCTCTTGTCTGGCTAAATGTATATATTATTCCCACCAAACTGCCCTGAAAACACCACACTTAATATTCATATTCACATATTAATGCTACACTCACTTCTGACTAGAGAAGCTTCTCTTTTCAGATGGTGATAACCACTGGGATAACCCAAAAGGCAACATAGTTCTGAGAAGAAGGGACAAAGGAGTGTCCAGCACTGAAACATCTCTATCATACCCTCCAAGGCTCAGGGTCCATTGAGGAAGATGGGGTGGAAAGAATGTAAGAGCCAAAGGAAGGGTACAACTCCTTACAATGCAACTGTCCAGACAGAAATTGGCCTCGATATCCATGACCTTACAGTGCCTAGCAATACCTTCCCAAGACCCTCATAATAGGAGAAAAAGATGATGACATCACATTAAAAGACAGACTAATGGAGAGAGGGAGTGGAGGGAAATATCATGGTTTATTGTCTGTAAGTATAGAAGTTGTCAATAAAAAAATTTTTAAAAACTAGTTTTGTGTCTCAGATGAGACCTTGGACTTTGGACTTTTGAACAATGTTGGGATTTGTATATAAAAAAATGGGGACTTTTAAAGTTGGCCTGAAAGAATTTTTTTTTTGACATTTCTTATGTTTTATTTATTTATTAGAGAGGGAGAGAGAGAAGGAGGGAATGTGCATGCCAGGGCCTTTAGCCATTGCAAATGAACTCCAGATGCATGCGCCACCTTGTGTATTTGGTTTAGGTGGGTCCTGGGGAATTGAACTTGGGTTCTTTGGTATTGTAGGCAAGCACCTTAACTGCTAAGCCATCTCACCAGCCCCTGAAATAATTTTTACATCGTGAAATGGTCATGATTTTATGAGGGCCAGGGGTGGAATGTGGTTGTTTGAATAAGATGTCCCCCATAAACTCATGTGTTTTGAATTATTGGTCCCAGCTAATGGCAATTTGGGAAGTAGAGCCTTGTTGGAGGAGGTGTGTTGTTGGGGGTGGGTTAGGGTGTTAGAGCTGCACCCTCCCCCCCCTTGCCTGAACTCAGCTCACTCTCCTGCTACTGTTTTCCACCTGCTATTGTCATGGAAGTGATGTCCAGCCTCTGCTCCGCCATCTTTCCCCTGCCATCACAAAGTATCCACTTGAGACTGTAAGCCAAAATAAAACCTTTTCTCCCACCAGCTGCTTGTGGTTGGGTAGCCACAACTCTGGGCTAGAGTGACTCTGCTTAAAAATATTTGTTTTTCAGAAACAGGGGCACAGGCCACTTCTCTGTCAAAGCCTTTGTTTCAGCATCCAAGAAATGAGGCTTAGCCATCCTGATGTCATCTCCTGTTGGAGGCTGCTTCTCCACCTTGGGTGTGACCTCTGGCCCCAGGACAGCAGGTGGCCTGGGCTTATTACCCTGAGAAATACAGCATCAGGAGCAGAGGGTGTGCACTCACTTTTGGAGGCCATCTAGTGTGCCATCTATATGAAAGAGTGTGCATATGAATGTGGGTGTGGAGGTGACACGGTGTGACACCAGGTGTGAGTTCTCTGGGGCAGAAAACTGGGCTGGTTCTGGTGTGGCACTTTGCTCCCAGTAGCTGGTACCTGGCAGGCTCATGGGGAGGGACAGCTTGAGTGAGGTAGACCAGATGTCCCATGGGCCTTGATGAATGAGTCTGTGCTGCCCACCCTGAGGGCCTAGGATAAGCCCCAGGGAAACCGCAGTGGTCAGGCTGAGCTCTCCGAGAACTTTCTGCCTGGAGGCAACTATAGAGACATGTACAAGGGTTCAGGGAAGGACTGAGGACTGCAGACCCTTCTAGACTTGCAGTTTCCCACTGCTGCCCAAGTGCTCAGGCCCTGTTGTCTTCTCAGGCCCATAGGCTTGGCCCCTGAGACATTGTAGGCAAGTGTGTAGGGCGGGGCTTCCTGCATTGACAAGTAACTCACCCACTCCTTTAATCCAGGCTGCTCTGCCCCAAGGACCAGGCTCCAGGCTCTTAAAAATTCCTAAGGCGGGCTGGAGAGATGGCTTAGTGGTTTCACTTTGCCTGCAACACCTAAGGACTCAGGTTAAATTCCCCAATAACCAGGTAAGCCAGACACACAAGGTGTCCCATGCATCTGCAGTTCATTTGATGTGGCTAGAGGCCCTGGCATGCCCATTCTCTCTATCTGCCTTTCTCTCTCTCCTCTCAAATAAAATTAAAACAAACAAATAAACAAACAAAAAAACACTTCTAAAAAATTCCTAAGACTGGATTCATCGCTGCTTCTTTTCCAAGGGTCCTGAGAAACTCAGCATCATGGGGTGGGGGAACAGCTAGGGTGGGCAGACACCCCCAAGCTAGAGTGGCTGGCCACCTTCCCAGCTTCGCTGCAGTGGTGAACACTGGCCCCAGGTTGTCCGAGGAGCTGTCAGGAGCAAATTGGATTTTACACTTCCTGGCCGCAGGTGTGAGGAGAGGCACCAGGCATCCAGGGGGCCTGAAGGACCAGCCCGCCTCTCTGACACTGCGCAGAACAGCTGCCAGAGGCTGCTTCTGTGCCTCAGAGGGAGGGGCAGGGCAACCCAGCATTGGAGACAGAGGGGCCAAGTGACCCCTGTCTAGCTTTCTCCTAAGTGCCTGTCACCCCAGTGGGTCCCCAAGTAGAGGATGTGGAGACTTTTCCACATCACAGAAGGAGCACATGGCACTCAGAGGGTGTGCTTGCCTGTGTGGGGGTGGGAGGCCCTGGGCCCAGCTTCTGGGAGAAGATGAGCTGAGACCTACCCCCACCCCCATGAGCTGTGGAACCTTGGGGGTTCTGAGGCCTTCTTTCGTAATGAGATTTCAGGGGAGGCGGCCAGCCAGCAAGCCCTTCAGACCCTGTGATGCTAGCTGCCTTGAGTCCCTGACCTGTCAGCACTTTGGGGGACACTGGAGGGGCAGAGGCATCAGGTGAAGAGTTCAGACAAAGGGCAGCAGGAAGACGTGCCAGGACGGTGCTGATGGTGGCAGCTGCGGCCACCTGGCTGGACTTAGCCTTCCCACTCAGCTCTGAAGTGTCAGGGTGACCTTCAGGGCCCCAGAGTGTGTAGCAGCAGGAGCTCTCAGCCATGTGGCTGTCCAGCCTCGCAGGAGAGAGGCCCACCTGGGGTGCCCATCTGGTGTGGAGACAAGCCAGGCCAGGTTGACATGAGCAGTGACCACAGAGGTTCCTTGGGGAGTCCTTAGGTCAGCAGAGGAGCCCTTTCTTCAAGACTGCCCTTCTTGGAGGACTAGCGTGGGGCGGCTTTCCCATGGTCACTCAGTGCTCTGTGGTGTAGCTGACATTAGACTGGCCTCCTTGTTCCCAGGACGGGCAGGTTTTATGGGAACCCAAGGTCAGAGTTTCTGCTTGCTCCTTTTGGAAGGGTGGGGTCAGGGGAGAGGGCTGGGAGAGGAATGGGGCAAGGAGGGGGAGGGGGACAACACGAGGTAGTGGAGGAGGCATGTGAGGGAGGAGTGGTAGAGAAGGAGGTGGGAAGGGCACGGGGGCGGGCGGAGCTTGGGGTGGCACCCGGCAGTCTGACAAGAGGTGCTTTTTCAGTGGGCCTCCTGCAGGCATTGTTCCCCTGATCCTCTCTGCAGTGACCCCTCTGCCCTCCTCCCTGGCTGGCTGTGGATGGTGGGGGACCTGGGGTGGCATGGTCACCTCTCCTCACGGTTTCTTTACCTGTGAAGTAGGAGGTCCCCATGAGGGTGACATAACATAGGCTCTGGACCATATGACTCAGAATTTGCCACCTGGATGAGATTGGCTCCCTTCACAGGGCAGCAGTCACAAGAACTCTGCCATAGGCACCCACTGTCCAGCAGCTTCACGGCTGGCGGGTTGAGACACCTCTGGGCTCCTGATCTTCAGGATGCCCTCAGCTGAGCTGCCTGGGATGAGAACCATAATTAAGAACTGACTTCCGGGCAGGGTCAGTTGCAGGACTTTCAAGGGAACTGGGCAGTTGGGCTGTTCTATCCAAGTGCTTGTCTACCCACAAGCCTATTCACTCTTCACCCACCAGATGCTCATCTAGAATCTCACCAGATCTCTGTAGCGCACAGCTGCCTCCGCTTCACCTTAGGCAGCATGTGGAGCTGGGCCAGGGCCAGGTAGGATGATTTTGGCTCTTGGAGTGAACGGTTGCTGCTGTGAGACACAGAGAGATGGCGGAAGGTCAGGTGTGAAGCTGGGGCCACGTGGAGGCAGGTACCTTCCTCGCCTGGAAAAGTGTCCGTGTGATCCTAGAGCCCTCACTCAGGCTAGCTCAGAGGCCCCAGCATGCTGAGCCTGATGGTGTGCTGGGGTTTGAGGGTCCCAGAAATTTACCATGGATTGACAGAGCCATGGCTTGGGCAGCCAGGGTGCTGAGTAGGCCTGGCTGGGCTGAGCCCCCTGGTAGCCTTGAGTGGCTCTGTGGTCTGTCCTTGACTCTCACATGTCCCTCACCCTCAGTTACTATCTCCACAACTGCTTCCAGCATACCGGGGTCTCTTTGGAAGCATCTGGAAGGAGCATCCGTGCTCATCTCCCACTGTCCCTCTCCTCCTGCCATCTTGCTACCAGAGCCTAGCAATCACTCAGGTCAGCCCCTCCCCTGCTCTCTTCTCACCGGCTTCGAGAGGCCCAGGAGAAGTTCCCATCATGGACTCTACCTCATCCATTATGTCTCTCCCCTCCCTGTGGTCACTTTTTCATCCTACCTACCTGCCCAGCTGGCCATGCTGGCCTCCCCCAACCTGCCCATCTTACTGACCACAGTGGCCCCATGGTCATTCTAGACCAGCCTCTTTGCCCCTGGCCCAGCCTGGCAGTCCTACAAAGGGAACCTTTTATTAAAGTAACCATTTACGTAAGTAGCAGATACCCACTCCAGCCAACCCCAGTGAAGAGAAATACCGGGGACTATGGAAGAACTCACCACTTCAAAAGCTGCTTGTTTACATGGGCCAACTCTAGTTACGCTGAGTCCCTGGAGAGACTCACATTCGGAGGATGAGGAGGAGGGGGTCTGCTGGGCCTGGCTCACCAAAGTCACTGCTGAGTCCATCCAGTGGGCCGCCATAGGTACTGGGTAGGCATCACCACCAAACATCCACCTCAGTCCATCTCTCGGCTGCCTGGTGCCCACACCCACCCTCCTGTGTGCCCACATAGCACTGACTCAACCTCGCTAATGCCTCCATTTAACACGGCAGGACTTGGGCCAGCGAGCACATATAAGCATGGTACACACTGCTGTGGGTCTTTACCATTACCGTTACCATTTCCGGAGTCGTTGGCCACCGACGTTCCGGGCCAGGGAGGGAGGAGTTGGGAGGGAAGCAGCAAGGTCCTGGAGCAGTGGGTGAATGCAATGATGAAGACATGATGGGCAATGAACACCCGGGAGACCGTCTGATGGACAGCACTCGTTTATTCAAAAGGGGAATGGGTTTATAAACACTTGGGGAAGGTTGAGATGGCACGTACAGACTATATGGCAATCAGATGCATAGTTTATGGGCTGTTACCTAGGTGGCGGAAGAACTAGTAACTTCAAAGCTGTGGGGGAAGGATAAGGGAAGGGGAAGGGCGGAAGAGGAGATTAACAGAAGGCTGTGACTTCTGTTACTGTGGGGGGGGGGTGAGAATGCTACGTGACTTCAGCCACATAAGGGTTTCTTGGGCAGCTAGCCACAAGGTCAGGAATTGTGGGGGGCAAAGTCTGACTTACGGAATGGCCAGAGCCTTTTGGAGTCTGGGGGGAGGGCCTTGCCAGTTCTGCCCACCCTGAGGATGACAGCTCACTACAACCTACAATGTAGGGAAGGCCGTCACCGTCACCAGGGGTCCCTGACAATAGGACCAGCTGAAACCCCACAGCCCAGGGTCCCTGGCCATGTCCAATAATTCAGGCTAGTCTCTTTACAGTTCCAGCCCATTTCTAGCAAGGCCCAACATACTACAGGGAGGGGAATGGCCTAACCGAGGCCATGGGAAGAGAATGAGTAAAAGAAGGGCAGGGGCAGGGTCAATCAAAATTCAAGATATTGTGAACAAGACTTATGTAAACCTACTTTTTTGAATAATGGCACATCTAGAAGCTGTAGACTGGTAATAGAAAATTTTCAATGCCTGGGATGGGATACCTTCCAGTGAGTTGTTGACCAAGGAGGTCCCAGTAGCCTCCAAAGCATTAAAGGCTTTTGCCAAAGCCCTTGGTTTCCCTTGAGAAACAGATAGTAAGACCCTATTGCTGAAGACATCTCTTGCCTGAGAGGCAAGGTCACTGAGAAAGCAAGCTGGTGTGGAGCAGAAAACCTTCTCCCTGTAGACCAGCCAAATGAAAGCTGGAAAGAGCTGCACTGCATGCACCACATGGGAGACAGAAGTGGACACTGAATATTCAAGTTTGGCCATACAGGCCCAATGACTGAACGGGTGCAATAGTGGCATGTCTGCTCTTGGGGTAACCAACTGCTCCATAATTGGGCTGAAGACCCTCTCTAAGGGAGGGAATACATACCTGGTACTGAAAAACCTAAGCAAAAGTCTATGGCAGGTGAGGTCATGAGCCTTAGGGTTATAAAGCCTGCTCTTGTCTGGCTAAATGTATATTTTATTCCCACCAAGCTGCCCTGAAAGCACTACACTTAATGTTCATATTCACATATTGACGCTACTCTCACTTCTGGTTAGAGAAGCTTCTCTTTTCAGATGGCGATGACCACTGGGATGACCCAAAAGGCAACATAGTGCTGAGAAGAAGGGATGGAGGAGTGCCTAGCTCTGGATAGAATGCAAGAGCCAAAGGAAGGATATGACTCCTTACAATGCAACTGTCCAGACAGAAATTGGCCTCGATATCCATGACCTTACATTGCTTAGCAATACCTTCGCAAGACGCTCATAGTAGAAGAAAAAGATGATGACATCAAATTGAAAGAGAGACTCATGGAGAGAGGGAGGGGATAAGATGGAGATTGGAGTTCTAAAGGGGAATGGGGGGGAGGGAAATATACATTTTTTGTATGTAAGTATAGAAGTTGTCAATAAAAAAATTTCATAAAAAAAGAAAATAACAGAAAAAGCCATATTTATTTATTTGAGAGAGAGAGAATGGGCACGCCAGGGCATCCAGCCACTGTAAATGAACTCCAGATGCATGCGCCACCTTGTGCATATGGCTTACGTGGGTTCTGGAGAGTCGAACAGGATCCTTTGGCTTTGCAGGCAAACACCTTGACCACTAAGCCATCTCTCCAGTCCCAACACACTGCTTTTCTCTCCCCAAAGGAACACAGCACCTGTGCTTTTCCGTTCTCTGGCTCATGAGTCAGGCCACTGTTTTCAGCTGTCACAAGCCCGTGATGCCCAGCAGCAGCTTCTGGACTGAACCTGTGTCGTGTTGGAGACGGAGAATGGGGAGTAGAAAAAAGACATTAATACACAGTGAAAGGAGAGGCAGGAACCCATTCCTGTCATGGTACGTGTGCTGCATAACAAACCCCCCGCCGATCTACTGGGTTCAAAGGACAACATTCATTTTGCCCCCAGCTCTGCACTTTAGCAGGGTCCTGTCAGGACAGCTCATCCCTGTCATTCCTGGCAAAGGCTTGAGCTGGGATCATCTGAGGGTCACTCAGTCACACATGGGACCTGAGCAGCCCCACAGGTGGTCTTCCTCATGTTGCTAGCATGTCGCTGGCATCTGGGGGTGAATTCCAGGAGGAGAGCAGGCAGAGTCCCTCTCCCTTGTGTGGCCTCATCTCAGAGGTCTCCCCCTTGTGGAACAGTCACAAGACCCCCAGGTTCCAGCCAGGGGCCAGAGACTCCACCTCTGGATGGGAGAGGAGAGGCGAGGGGAGCAAGCCGGGCACATGACCCCACAGCTCCTGCTCTGACTCTTTCACAGATGGTGTGCCCCACTTCCCTTCTGAGGACCTCGGGTGCCTGCCCCTGAACATTGGCATCTTGGAGTAGGCACAGAGGCCCTCTGAGTTCCATTGTCCACTTCTCACCCCGTGGTCATGGATGGTGTGCCCCACTTCCCTTCTGAGGACCTCAGGGTGCCTGCCCCTGAACATTGGCATCTTGGACTAGGCACAGAGGCCCTCTGAGTTCCATTGTCCACTTCTCACCACATGGTCAGCCTTTCTAGGTCCTTGTAGTCAAAGTAGATCATGGTCTTCCTGTGAACTAAGTGTCCTTGGGGGTGGCCTCTCGACTCCGGTGCAGCAGAGCTGTGACTGACCACGGGTGGAAATGTCCCTCTCCTCCATGGTGCTACTTCAGCCAGCTGCTGTGATGGAGGGACTGCAAAGTGGAGGGAGGAGCCAGAGGCACTGGGCACGGAGCTCTGGTTCCAAGATGCAGCCCCCACTGGGAAAGCACTTGCCCCTTGGGATCTTGTTCCTGACTGGCAGCTTCCAGAGGTCCCAGGCTGAGACCTCTGAGTCCTGCCAGTGTCTGCATTGCTAACCTTCCTGGCTTTGAAGTAGCTTCTTGGTTGGCAACTAAGGAAACTGCTGGAATATCAGACCCAGACGTTCCTTTAGTGAAGACATGGTCACCTGTCTACGGCAGCTCAGGGAATGCCCATTAGCCAAGTGTTTCTGTCTCTTCATGCACCTGAGAGGGAGCAGGCAGTTAGGGCGAGTGGGTCCCTGAAAGTAAAAAGAGGAAAGTTTGCACTTGCGACAGATCCAAGGTTGATCTGGATTCTTCTCTCCTGCCTGGTTCCCTAGACCTGTTTTTCCACAAGCAACCTGGGCCCCTCTTGGGAGGGAGGTCTTTACACTGTGGTTGGTCAAGCTTAGACCCCAGAACTTGGCTGTCCTCTTCTTGAGACAGCCCCTATCCCTAACCAATCACCTGTCCCTCTGGTTCACCTGAGCTGGAAGGTAAGGCCCACCACCATAAGGTTATAAATGTATTTGTGAGGGGAGGGAACACTCTCTGAGCTGCCCGGCTACTTGGGAACTTCCAGCTGTGAGTGAATTTTCCCTCTCCCAGCCCTTACTCTCCACATGGGCTCTTTATTAATTCCAGCTCCTCACATAGCGAGCGCCCTTTGAACTTTGTGTGTGTGTGTGTGTGTGTGTGTGTTTGTGGGGGGTAGGGTCTTCTTGGTTTAGCCCAGGCTGATCTGGAATTCACTGTGTAGCCTCAGAGTGGCCTCAAGTTCTCTGCGATCCTCCTACCTCTGCCTCCTCCTGAGTGCTGGGATTATAGGCATGTGCCAACACGTCCCGCTATGAACTTTCTTTTCTCTCTTTTCTTTCCATTTGTTTTTCCAGGCCTTCCATGTGGGATCTCTAGCCATGTGGGTGCCTTTCCTTGGCTCTGTACTTCCCTAAATAAATATAATAATTTAATAATTATCCTTCTCAGTCCTTTTTATTCAATTCTTTGATTAAAAACAGAAACAAACCTAGGGTTTGGGGTTCAAGGGCTTTCCTGGACCCCGAGCACCCCATTACATACCCATCCACCTCGCTGTCTTCGGCGGTCTCCACATTCCATATTTATCTATCATCTGTTCATGTGTGGATGTATCTGACATCTATGTATCCATCCATCCATCCATCCCTCCTTTCATCCCTTCAGGTCCCCAACCTCCTAGCTCTGCTTTCTGAGTGCCCACATACACTTGGGCTTGGCAAGGGAGTAAAGCAGGGCCCTGCCTCTGAAGATCACAGCGTGTGGGAGAGGGGGGACGCATACATGTGAATGGAGAAACCAAACTTGCCATGAGAGGCACCGTATGGAAGTGGACAGAACAAATGAACCCAGTCAGATGGTTGGCCAGGGTCTATGAAGGCTCACAGACGGGGGCCCCAGCTGGCAGGCAGAGGAGGAAGTAGGGCACTTCCTGCAGCCCTGTGCCAACCTTTGGTCTGACTTTTCCAGTTCCCCCTTCAAGCAACTCAGCACTCCTTCCCTCTCTCGTTGCCAATTTCAATACCCAAATTGTTTACTCGCTGAAATCAATCGACAAGGGACCGGCTTGTATTTGCGATTCAATTGACTATGATACACTGTATTACAATTACAGCTTGAATGGATTTCTTTTTAATTTATTTTTCTCTTAACATTCTCCTCCGCCAGTAATTCTGAGACTAATTGTTCTACTGCTTGCCCTCGTTGGTTTGGAGAAAGATAACGGATTGCCACAGCTCGGAGGATGTCACACTTGGGAACTGCCAGCCATTTGCCAGCCCCTCGCCATCCACTGCCCTCTGTCCTCGGCTCAGACTGATGAGGTGTGTGCCTGAGTGCCCAGGAAGGCCCCCACTACCAGTGCTGGGATCTGGCAGGCCCCGATTGGATGAGACACCAGGGGAAACTGAGGCCTAGCTATGAGTGCGTAGGGATTCCAACCCATGGGACGAACTGAGACACCTCTTGGCTGAGAGGGTCTGGGCATTGCTATGGTCCTGGAAAACTGATTTGGGGGCCATAGTTTCCCCATCAGTGACATGGGCCCTCCATGCCCACCCTAGCCGTGACATTCTGTCTGTTTGAGCTTTGGCCCTTTCTGGATTATCATTTCTCTCTGGACTATCCTGTCCCCTGTTCCTGTCCTTGTCCTCAATGTACTCACAATGTCATACTTGGAGAGACCTCCCTATTCCCCAAGGGACGACCACAACACATACTGTGGGATTCAGCTGTTCACACCCTGTCTGCTGGTCCCACTGACCCCCATCTTTTTTTTAATTATTATTTTTTTATTGACAACTTCTATACTTACATACAAAAAAAAAAACACCTGATATATCCCTCCCCTCCCCTCCCCCCATTCCACTTTAGAACTCCAATCTCTATCATATCCCCTCCCTCTCTCCATTAGTCCCTCTTTTAATTTGATGTCATCATCTTTTTCTTCTATTTTGAGGGTCTTGCGGAGGTATTGCTAGGCACTGCAAGGTCATGGATATCGAGGCCAATTTCTGTAAGGGCAGTTGCATTGTAAGGAGTCGTACCCTTCCTTTGGCTCTTCCATTCTATCTTCCCCCTCTTCCACAATGAGCCCTGAGCCTTGGAGGGTGTGACAGAGATGTTTCAGTGCTGGGCACTCCTTCATCCCTTCTTCTCAGCACTGTGTTGCCTTTTGGGTCATCCCAGTGGTCATCGCCATCTGAAAAGAGAAGCTTCTCTAACCAGAAGTGAGAGTAACGTTAATATGTGAATATGAACATAAGTGTAGTGCTTTCAGGGCAGCTTGGTGGGAATAATATATACATTTAGTCAGACAAGAGCAGGCTTTATACCCCTAAGGCTCATGATCTCACCTACCATAGACTTTTGCTTATGCTTTTCAGTACCAGGTATGTATTCCCTCCCATAGAGAGGGCCTTCAGTCCAATTATGGAGCAGTTGGTTACCCCAAGAGCAGACATGCCATTATTGCACCTGTTCAGTCATTGGGCCTGTCTTGACCCCCATCTTTGATCTCAAATTATGCCTGTCCCCTTTGTGATATGGGGCTGGCACTGCCAGGTGAACTAACTGCCTCATGATCCAGGTGGAAAGGACTGGCTATTGAGGGCCATGTACCTTGCTCAGTACTGACTACTAGAAACTGCTGGAGCCTGTTTGGTCCCCTGGCTGACTCATGATGGAGGCACCTCGTCCCTCCTGCCTGGCTGTGCCTGCGGCCCAGAGCACCTGCTTCTGAATGAACGGGGCTACTGGGCCATGAAGCCAGGACTCCCACAGCCACTGCAAGACTGTTCATCCTGGGTGTGTATGCGCCTGCGTGAGGCTCTGCCCATGTCCAGGTGGGCTTCTGTGTGTGCGTGGGGTTCTGTGCATGTGCATGTGTTTGTGAGTTTGCGTATATAAGACAGGAGTCGTGCATTGTGCCCTGACTCCTGCCTGACCCACGCTGGGTGCCTGGGAGACTGCCACTTCACATCCCTGTCTGTGCCTCAGTTTCTCATTTGTGATGGGGCATCTAGGTGGACTTTATTGATGGCGAGTTCCTCCTGGTCATCTGGTCTTCACCCAGGAGTGCTAGGCACGGGCTCACCGCCTCCTTTACAGACAAGGAACCGAGGCCTGGGGGCAGTTTGCTTGCCGAGGACCAGCCACAGCTCATTTGGACCCCGAATCTGGGCCTCTGTCTCCCATAGGCACCAGCGTCTCTCCACCTCATAATGACAGGAGAGACAGATGGCTTCCCCGACTCAAGTGGATTTATGTGGCAGCTTCAGGAATAGATGTATCTATATGTCAAGTACATGCAGCAACGTGGCCCGATAACTCCATCCTGCCATATCCTGGCCTGAAAAACTCTCACACGATGGGCATTTCTTTGCTATTTCAGGACATAGATCCTCAGGAGGATAAGATGCCACCTCTGTCACTGGGTGAGAAGGAGAATCAATAGCAAAGTGAGAAGAGGTGGGGGAGGGGCCTGGGAGGTCCTGGCGCTTCCAGAAAGGTGGGATGGGGGAGGGCAGGCATTCAGCCAGCCTGCTGTCTGGCATTGGGCAGGCACCACAAATCAGTGGGGACATTTGAGCCAAAGGGATCTTGAGGTCACCTGACCCCTTGGGGTGGCAAAAACAAGAGAGGACTCGGGGGCCCTGGCCATGTGGGACGAGCACAGGCTCTTGCTCAATTGCTTGAGTTTCTGCCCCTCACATATGCCTGCCAGCGGAGAGAGCGCCTCTTGCTTGCCAAACTCAAGAGCAGCACGCAGCCTCCCTGCTCTGGGTCTGCGCTGGCGCTTCCCGGTAGCCCAGTGTGTGTGGAGCAGGAACAGTCCTGCCTTTCCACCGGGCATCCAGGTCCAGCTCAGTGTCTTGGTGGAAGGTCAGTCTGGGGATGGAGTGTCAGGCTCCTTGCTGGTCAAAAGCACCATATGTGAGGAGATGCCTGGGTGATTTCTGCTGGTCTCTGCGAAACATGGCCTGCTTCTTGCCTCTCAATCAGTATTGCCGGTGATGGGTTGGGCAGCCCAAGGGCTGGGTGACCCAGGGGCACGCACGCTGTGGGATCCTATGCCTTCCAAGCCTGAGACACTATGTGAACCCATGACTGCTGCCACACAGCTGGGACTGAGAGACCAGAATTCATGGGACCAAGTGCCGTGCCCTCTTAGACTTCCTGAAGTCCCTTTTGTAAGTACACCTCAGCACCCTGCAGCAGCAAGAGGCAGGTCTTTGCTTCAGCCCCCACTGAATGGGTGAGTGGCTCCCAAGGGTCCTGGTGGCGCAGTAAGATGCCAGGGAGCCAGAACACAATTTCACACACATGTTATGTATGAGGCATCCCCCGGATGCATTGATCCCTCAGGGTGACAGGTGTGTTATGAATTGGGTAATAGACCAGCTTGTAAATGAAATATATTGGGTTTGCAGGTGCCTTGCTGGGTTTTGGCTATAGGGGGATCAGGGCAGATTTACAAGCCTGGGAGAATGGTTGGGGCCCTGGCCTTCCACCCTTCCCACCACAGCCAATGCTCACTCTGAACTTCCCTGGAATTAGGTAGTTTCAGCCCAATGTGGTGTAATAAGCCAGGCGCAGAAAGGTGAAGTAACTTGTCCTGTGTTGCACAGCCAAGGGACAGGAAGGGCTTTACTGCCAGACACGCTGATTCGAACCTTTTCTTTCCCTCCATTATTTTGATCCAGGTCACACAGAAGTGAGCCCTCCTCGGCACTGTGCCCTACACAGCCACGTGACCATGGCTTCCACCAGGATGGGATGGGGTATGGCAGGGAGGGGGCAATGCTGTGGTAAGACACGGGCTGAGGCCTCTTGGGCAGAACTGGGGCTGGGAGGGCATAGAGGTCACTGCTTACTGGAACTTATGGGCCTGCTCATGGCTCCATCATGAGTCCACAAAGCCTAACTCACAGGCAGTCAGAGAGGGCTGAATCGGAGGACATTAGGGTGAATGACACCTTGCTGGTGACATGTAGGGGTTCAGTGTGCAGCAGAGACCTGGACTGCTTTGGCTTTGGGCTTTGGGCAGCACTATGGCTTTACTCTTGTTTCAAATGGGGTTTAGATTTGACCTGTGTCAATACTGAACACAAGAGCAGGGTCAGGGCTCAGAGTGTGAGCGTGATCAGGGCTCAGTGTATGACTATGACCAGAGCTCAGTATGTATTTGTGATCAGAGCTTATTGTGTGAGCAGAATCTGGGCTTAGGACCCAGTGTGGATTTGTGATCAGGGCCCAGTGTGTATCTGTGAACAGATGCACGTTCTGCCTTGCTAGAGACAGTACACATCTAATGGGAAGCTTTCTATGGCCTGCGTCCCCTGCTCATGTTGTCCAGTCACCCAGCAAATACCTACCCAGACAGAGGGAGGGCAGAGGAGGGTCAGACCACAGAGTGCTTAGTGGGAGGTGAGTAGGGCTTGCCAAAGGGCTGTGCAGAGTTGACAGGGATGGGAGTCCCAGAATCCTGTGGTGAAGTGGGAGGGAGCTGGGAGCCTGGGTGAGGACCCCTGAGACGCTTCTGGAAGGCCTCAGGTAAGGAGCGGCAGTGAGTGCTGAAGGAGGAGGGGTGGGAGTTGGGGCCCTCTGGCTCTCTTGTGGATACCTGGGCACAATGGCTCCACTGTGCTGTCTCCTGCTCCTGCCCTGACTCACTGATGACCAGGCTTCTCTTTCCTATGACCAACTAGAGCCCCAAGGGGCCATCCCCACCTTGCAGTGGTCAGGACCCTGCTGAGCCTCTTCTGATCTCTCTTGTCTGGGCTCCTGGATCATCTCACACTCCATCCTCTGGCCCTGCATTCCATTCTCTACCCAGCACCAGATGGGCCTCTTAAATGTCCAGGATACCTGGGCATCCTGAGTGGCTGGTGGGAATCCACTCAGCTCCCTAGCCAAGCATGGGGCAGCTCAGTCTTTGCCATCTTTCGTACCTCATAGGTAACACCGACCTGTGCTTAGGAATGGAGATTACCACTTTATGAAGGGCCCAGTGGAGCAGACAGTGCCAGTGCTTCCGTGCAGGGGGCCACTCCTGCTCTCCCAGTCTCTCACCCTCACAGCACCTAATGCCCTGCCATGTAGGGGCTTGTTTCCAGCCTCCTCCTCCTTCAGCTGCTCCTTGCTGCCATGCCATGCCATGCCAAGGCTGTTCAGAGAGCCCGAGATCTTGTCCCTAGGTGGGTCCTGCCTCCTGGACCTTTCCACCCACGTTCTGCCTCTCTCGCCAAGGCCTCTATCCTTACAGGGGACCTTGAACTCCAATCTGTGTCTACAGCTCTGTTGGTCTACAGCATGGGACAGAGTGCAGACCTTCTAGGTTCCAGGGTTCACCTGCTGTGGGGTTTGGTGTGAGGGCAAGATGAAGCACAAGGAGGAGTGACTGCTGGATGTCTGTACAGTGAGGAGTGCTCTTCCAACCCTGTCAGGACACAGCCTGCTCCCCAGCATGTGTGAGTCTCCTGGGAGAGTGCTAACCATCTAACAGGGACAGGTTAGACATGCCACGCAGGAAGAGACTCTCAGGTCCCACACCAGGCCCTTTGGACAAATCTATAGAGTTGGCCTCCTTTACTGCTGGCCAGGGGCTTGGCCATATCTCGCAGCACCCCATAGCATGAGCTACGCCCCACAATGACTGAGGCGCATATGCCCTCAGATGACAAGCTGACAATGGCCAGAGGATGTGGGTCCTGTTACAGGGAGGTGAGATGGCTCTGTGTGAGGACGGGTCTGGGCTCAGGGGTGTGGCTCTCCACCAGCTGCCAGGTCCTGTCTTTTCATGTCAACCACTGTCTTCACTCCTCAAGGCCAGTCTTGTGAGCGCTGAGGGCGGGGTAGGTGGAGGAGCTCTTGCTAGTGAGAAGGGTCTGACATCACCTTCTGACCTCCGACCTCTGTCCCAACATGCCGGAGCATTCCACGTTGCATGTACAGCCAAAATCTGCAAAAAAAGGAAATAAAACGTTGAAAGCCCCTTGAAGAGCAGCAGTCCCTCCCCTAGCAGGCCTTCCTTCTCTAAATAGACCGAGACATGGTGATTTTATGAGCAAATCCAGCCATGCATTATACATTTTGAAATTCTTAAGCTAACAAAGTGACTTTGGATCTATAAAAGGCGCCAAAAATAAGTATCCCATTTCTTTTTGCCTTTGGAATGGTTCTCTCATCCCCGCCCTCCCCCCTCCCCCCACGGCCCTGACTGGCCCTGCTCATCCTGTCCAGCAGGATCAGGTCCAACCCCGCACACAGTGTGAATGGAGGCCCCGGAACTGCAGCGCCAATCTGCCACTGCCAACGTGCTTAGGACTTCCTTGTTGACCCTCTCGGGACTTCCTGAAGGCCTTCTGATTTCCACATGCAGGTGAGTCTTGCGCCTGGCACCAGGGGTCTGCTGAGACTGTCACCTCCCCTATGTGTGTCTCTTACCAGTCCCCTCAGGTGCCTAGCTGATTCCTGGCCCGCGTACAGAGCAGTGCAAGGGGAAGGTGGTGCCAGGACCTTCCCCAACCCACACCCAGGGCCCTCTGGGGTTGAGGCAGAAATGGTTCAGTTTGAAGCCTGGGATACTGGTTATGATGGGGGCTCGGACTGTCACTGAGGCCCTCACTGCAAACGCAAGATGACAGTGTTGAGATGAGTTTCAAAGGGGCTGTGGCACTTTGCTCCCTGGTGTGTCCCCTGCATGGCAGAGGGGCTCAGATTGAAGGGACAGTGGGAAAGGCTTGGGCCCCTGCTGAAGGAGCCAGGTCCTCTCCCAACCTGGGAACCCTGGGGTCTGGGAATGGTTTGAGACTGAGTCCCTCTGGGAGGGGCAATCCAAGTTTCTCACCAGATGGCATCTCCAAGGAGAGGGGGCCCTGCTGTGGCACTGGGAACTCACAAGGGGCTGCATCCCCTGATGGCCAATCCCAGTGTCAAGGGACAGGGCTGCTTGGCTTCACATCTGCTTAGACGGGGGTTGTGAGGAGTTGTCACACTTGGGGTTGGGCTTAGGAAGGGACACTTATGCTTTCAGCCAGAATTCCTTGGCCATTGTCTGCCTGGAACTAGAAGTGCAGGCATGAGTCGAGTGGAGGAGCTCACCCACGAGGCAGCGCAGGGCCTTCCAGAGAGGGGTGGGGCCGATGATCTCGGGTGCTCCTGGATCTGGTCCAGGTGATCTCTATCTACCCTGCTTCCCGACAGTAAATGTGACTGAATGCTAAGGAAATGATCCCAGTGCCCACAGAACACCCTGACTGGATGAGCAGGTGGACACAGGGAGCCACGTCCAGGTGTGCACCCAGGGTGCCGTGGACTACAGGCTGGCTCCTGGTCCCTGCCTCAGCTTCCTCTCCTGACTCGTGCCTCCTGGAAGGCTCTGGAGCAGCCCGGTGTTCAGATGCTGTCTGAACACTCAGTCTGGCTGCCCTATCCTTAGCATTTCCCCCTCCACCCTGAGCGTAATGGACACCAGGAAGACTCAACTTGGATTCTGAGGGAGGCAGGGAAGAGCAGATGGAGGCTGGCAGCTTGCCAAGCAGGTGGTAGCAGGAGGAGCTCAGGGGGACAAAGGCTCATGGTCCTCAAACAGTCTCCTGAAGCTGACCCAGGGGAAAAAGGGACTACGGATGTCCCCCAGCTCAACTTCTTGTCCTGTTGAATTTGTTCCCAGGGCCCTTGTGGCAGTGACAATATCCCAACGATGGAGCCACGCCCTCCTCCTCAGGACAGCAACCTGTTATGTTAGCCCTGTCCCTCGAGAGCTAACCTCCCTCAGGAGCTCTGTGTCCCCACTGGCATACGCATGAAGTATTGGGGCCCAGAGGTCCCATATAAGCCTGGGCAGCTGACCCTTCCCCATAGTCCTGGGCCCGGGAGAGCCAGTGCTGTTCCCAGGCTAGCTGTGGACTGGCCTCGAATCTTCACCCATGGCTTGCTCTTCTCGCGTTATCTGTGGCAGAGCAGCTCTCCTGAAGGCTGAGGGAGCTCAGCTCTGTGAGGTCAGGGCGGGTCCTCTGTGGGAGGCAGGAGCAGACAGTGGCTCTCAGGGGATTAGAGCCCTAGGTTCCAGGAGCTCCACTGTCCCCATCTATGAAATGGACACTCACTCCTTGAGCTATGACCATCTCGATTCTGTGTGGGCCACAGAAGACACCTGCATGTGGGGTCCCTGATCTGCTATAGAGTCTGGTCAGCTCCCTTCCAGGTGGGACAGCTCAGGCATGGAGCCTGAAGATGGCCATGGGCTGTTTGTTCATTTGGTCATCCACTTAAATGTCTTTGCTGAGGATCTCTGCGGCACAGCACTGTAGACACCGGAGGCTCTCCCCTCCTGGGAGAGAGGAAAAGAAAGAAGAGGTGACAGAGGCCCTTGGATAGGTGTGAGGTATAGGCTGAGACCTCCACACCGCAAGCAGAGGCTAGCTGGTGGGGGGCACTGCTGCTGGTGGGAGGGACTGACTGAGGAGGCAGGGCCTTGAATCCAGCGCAGGATGATCTGGCGGGCCAGGAAGCTGCAGGCTCAGGGAGCACCCATGGGGGGAATAATGGTGGCGAGGATGGTGCTGCGGCATTGATGAAAGTGATGGTAATGGTGATTGAGATAGCCATGAGGCTGATGGTCATGGAGATGATGGTGGTGACCATGACAAGGGAAATAATGAAGGTTTACAATAGTCGTGGCTGTGGCCATGCTGGGAGCGATAATGGGGCAAGAATGAATAGAATGGTGATGGCAGTGGTGGTACTTGTGGTGATGGCGGTGGCGATAGCAGGGTGACAGTGGTAAGTGACAAGATGATAAGGAGGTTGTAACTCATGGTGAGGTGATAACCGTGATGATGATGGTGTTGATGCTGGGGATGGTGGAAACAATTTGCCAGCTTAAATACGCAGTGGCTCTGTGCAAACATTGTGCCACACACATAAAGACTTGCACTGAGACAGAGGCTGAGGGCTACCCACCTTACAGAGCAGGACACTGAGGCTGCCCTTTGTCACATTATGTGGTGGTTAGTGTTGGAGTCAGAGTTTGAGCACAGGAAGACTGACCACCTGTCTCTGCAGGAATCTTCTAGTGAAAAAGTCCTCTGCTCTGGCACCAGAAGGCCGCCCGGGGAGACCTCACATACCTGCAAAGGACGGGCGGCTCCCGGCTAGGCTTGTACTTTCCCTGACACCTGAATTAAGCGCGGCATTAATTTGCTGGTGTAGCAGGTCATGTGCTGGTGCATTTCCACGGGGATCGTTCAAATGTGTGTTAAATGGGAGGCGTAAAGGTTACTTGTTCCCCTGCAATCCATGAACCGTTCTATGAAAAAGTCATGACTGAAAGAATTGAAGTGTCAGAAGTCGAGAGAGAGACAGAGACAGAGAGGGAGAAAGAGAGGGAGACAGAGAGAGAGGGAAAGAAAGACACAGAGAGAGGGAGAGAGAGAGAGGGAGAGAAATCACACCAACAATTCTTGTCACTTACCATCATCCTGACTGTGTTGGTACTCTGGCAAAGTCTTCGAGTGTCACCCTGCATAGAAGGGAAGGGACAGGAATACTGAGGTCATAGTTGAGGCCCAGGTAACCCGAGTGAAAGGCACTTAGCCGCATTCTGCACTGGAGGTGAGCGCCCCACTGCTCGAGGCATTCCAGCATCTTACAGGGGCCTCCTGCACCAGTACTGTGAGGGGATGGAGACCCAGAGAGATGACCAGCGTGTCTGCCAGCCCTGAGCTTCGTGTCCTCGGACTTGAGCTCTGACAAGAGAAGCAAAGCCATTTCCCCACAGCCACACAGCAAAGGCAAACGGGTGCCGGGCCTTGGCGGGTCTGATGCTGGCTCTTTATACGCTGTTCTCAGAGGACAGAAGCTGGGAATGTAGGAGGTGGGTGGGCTGGGGTGAGGTGCGGGGCAGGAAACAAGATGGCTCTATGGGAGGTCAGCCTGGAACATGTGTGTCCAGGAGCTTGGTAGAGTGAGCGAGTGCCAGAAGTCATGATGACACATGGAAGGGACACTAAATGGCATCATTGCAGATGTGACCTCAGCCAGGAGCCCCGAGGCTATGGGTGGTGTGGTCTGGTGTTGGGGCTGGGTTTGGATAGGCTCTGGGGAAGCGGTCACCAGCGGGCAGCCTCTCCTCATTAGCAGTAGTTTGGGGAGGTGAGTGGTAGAGACTAAGTCTTGACAGTTTTATTGGGGTTGCTCTTCTCATTTCAAAGCCAGAACCACAAAGGACCTGGCTAGTCTGCTACTGGGACTCTGAGTCACCCACCTAGTTGCTGGTCCTGCTGGTCTTCAGACTACTGAGTATACCAAACGGTATACTTTCCTGTTTCTGTGCCCTTTGCTGCGGTGGGGTGTCTAGGGCGGGGTCTAAAGTCCTGGGTGCTGAGATGCTCAGTCCCTACTTGGAAGTTTGTGAAGACTGGATTTTTCTGAAGTGGGACACGGAAGGGCCAGGGGACTGGGTTCAAATCATACTCTGAGTCCCTCCCAATGTCCTGGTGTCACTGGCAGGTGTGTGTGTCAGGTACAGGTGTGAACAGCGTTGCTAGCAGTCAGCACAGGAGTGTACATGTGTGGTCACAGCGAGGCCCCTGTCGTAGAAGGAGGAAACAAGGAAGTGAGCCTCCAGGAGCCCTTGACAGTGGGAGGAGACAGCTCCTTCTGGGGCTGAGGAGGGAGGCAGTGTACGGTGCTGGCTATCCCAGCGTTACACAAGGTCTGGGCTGGGGGGAGGAGGGCTGCTGGTGGTTCTGGGCCTGACCTGTCTCCATGGTGGACACCAGAGGAGTAGTAGGGTGACTGCAGGGCTCTGGGACAGAAAAATCTTCCCCTCTGCCCATGTGGGTGGGCTTGGACAGTGTGCAGAGAAAAGAGGCACACCCCCTTAGCCACTCAGTCCACCTTCTTCACCTGCACTCCCTCTTCTCCCTTTCCTTGTAGATGTGCGAATGCCAAAGCCATCCTAAAGCATTGTTTACCCAGCACACTGCAGGGCAGGGCAGGGCCGGGCCTGTGTAGCTGGGCAGAGTTTTAACACGGTAGGCTACAGCCTGCCTGGCCAGGTCAAGCCCTGCTCCCTCTTCCTTCAGCCTATCTGTGTGTTGTTTGAGCCAGCGTGTCTGTGTTTGCATCTGGGCTGTTTGTCTGAGCTGAGTCACTCAAAACCTTGAAGCTTCAGTCTCCACCTTTTGAAACAAGGCAGTGTTCTAGTCATAGACAGCTGGGAAGCGACTTGCCCCAAGCACAGTGGGTTAGAGCGGAAAGTATAGGTTCTCTCAGCATCTGTGCGGTAAGCCATGGGAAGGAATGCCTGCGAGGGCTCATGGGAGAAGGCTCAGTCACGGGGCGTTCACTCCTCGGATCACTCCTGGGTGCTGGCAGGCTCAGCTCATGTCATCTGGTCACTCCACAAAGCTGCCTTTGGACACACAGCTGGTTTCTGGGGATGCCCGATGATAAGAGGAGTGTGAGCAAGTTCAAGTTCAAGGTGGGAACCTTGGGCTTTAGTGGCTTCACATTCCTTTTGCCCATCCTCTGGCCCAGACCGAGGCTCGTAGTGGGTGGGCTGTGGGTACCAGGACCACTGGAGGCCATCTCAGAGTCACCTCTGCTGCAGCGGCGGCACCTGCTCGCTAGAGCTGCCTTGAGGATTATAAGAACGTGTGTTCCTCCTGGCGCGCCATGCTGCTGGAGCTCTGTGGGTGCGCCGTCCCCACCTCCTGCAGCTTCTCGCTACATCACAGCTCAATCCATTAGCACTGCCGCCTGCACCATCCCAGGCTCCCTCTTGAGTGTCAGGGACACAGTGATGAATGAGATGGGGCCCCAACCTGGAGGATCCTACAATTAAAACAGGGCGTGGACTGTTCTGATGGGCCAGGAGGTTGGGGGGGGGCGGGCACTGCGGCAGCCACAGGAAGCTCCATGGCACATGTGTCTGCATCCCCAGGAGGCTGTCCTCCTGGCTGAGCCCTGCCAGCATGTCCAGACTCGATCGGACGATTAACCTCGTGTTCAGAGCTACCGAGCCATGAATCGCGTGGGCAGGCGGGTACGTGTTGCCTTTAAACGAGCCTTATGTAACAGGGCTGTTGGGAACAGCGGACTCCCGCACAAGCCCTTCTTTTAAAATAGATCGCTTGTCTTTATATAGCCGAATGAGTCTTTGAGTCTTTCTTCTGGCTCTGCCGTCTTACAGAGGCGCTGATGTAGGTCAGATATTGCTTGGTGAGAATTAATTAATCTATAATTGTATCGAAGGAAAAGGGGGGAAAAACAAGCTGGCACTCCACCCACCCATGGGGCCTGGGAACAAGCATTGCAGGAGGAGGCTCTGGCAGGGCCTGGAGCTCACGCACGGTCTGTGGCTCCTGCCATCTGCCTCACTGCCTTTGGTCCCAACCTCTCCTGGGCCCTGGACAGAGCACCGGATAGAACACTCACTTCGCAGTTAGGTGTCAGCTCCCATCCAGCTTCCGGAGACCCCAGGGCTCCAGCTTGTGACTGCCTCTGTACCCCAGCTCCAGCAGGTGGCTGCCACCTAGCTATTCTTGGTTAAGGCCTGGATGCCCTTCTCCCCATACTACTGTCTCCCCAGCCTGCTCCCGAGCTGCCTGTGCTGTCTGTGGCTCGGTTACCACGGAGCCCCATACTGCCCGTCACCTAGGCTAGTCCCACCTGACTCCTGATGCCTAGGTGTCAATAACCAGCAAGGCTGGGGGACATTCATAGCCCTCTAACTGCCCATGGAGCCAGGCTTCGTGGGAACAGTTTTGGTCCCCATGGTAGTTTGTCCCATGGACTGTTGATCACAGCCCAGAGGCTTCTGGGCAGCTATGAAGTACTGCCATTTGAGCAGGGTGCGGCATTGGGCAAGCTGGCTCTGGTTGGCAGGTTCTCAGGCAGGGCCCTGGTGGCTGCTGCCTCCTTTGATAATGAAGTCCCAACAACAGCATCACACCCAGCCTGGTAGATCTTCTTTCCCACCACTACCCAAGGTCACCCTTGCCCTGAAATGGGTCACTGGACATAAAGCTGGAGCGCCTGCTGGCTTCAGAGAGGACCTGGAACTTTCAGGTTTATTCAAAGTGAAGATTCATCCCGGGAACCTGAGAGGAGGCACCTGGAAATGCGTGTTGCAGGTATTCCAGGCCAAGGTCAGTGTCTGCAAGGGCTGTCTAAGAGCCACCAGTGCTGGAGTTACGCAGGGCCCCTGTGATGCCACCACCCTGGCCCAGACATGGGAAGCTCAGAATCCATGGGCCCCATTGCAGAATGCTGGGTCCCCTGGGAATGGAGGGACTGATTTTCCATTGTGGACACAGGTTCCATGTCCTGTGCCCTTGACTTAACCAGCTCTGTCTTTACCCCAGCCAGCCCAGTTGGTGTCCCTGTGGGGTTTCTAAGACCTGGGGATCCCCAACACTGAGTTGAAGGTCTTTGTTGATGATCTGGCAGTGGTCAATCCCAAGCCTGACCCAGTGGCATGTGGACAGTTAGAAGGTCTTGCTGACCCCCTCCCAGGGCCTGAGTCTGGAGCAAATAGGGAATATGTGCTCTCTCTCTCTCTCTCTCTCTCTCTCTCACTCTGCCAGTCCTAACTTCCCAGGTTGCTAAGCCTGGAGTATCTCTGCTATCTTACTCAAAACCTTAAACTAAAGGGAAACACATACCATGACCCTAAACCCAGTGTGACTTGGTATCTGAGGGGGATTTATTCCAGGATCCCTTATGGGTACCGAAACCTATGGGCTCTCCAGCCCCTCCTATGAGATGGCATGGGTTTGCTTGTGGCCTACGCAACTCTTCTGTTGCTTTAATTCATCTCCTGATGACCGGTGTCAGCTAATGTAATGCAGACACTGGGTAAATAGCTGTTAGAGTGAATTGTGCGGGGAGCAAGGACAAGAAAAGAACCCGAGCCAGGCGTGGTGGCGCACACCTTTAATCCCAGCACTCCGGAGGCAGAGGTAGGAGGATCGTCGTGAGTTCGAGGCCACCCTGAGACTACATGGTGAATTCCAGGTCAGCCTGGACCAGAGTGAGAACTTACCTCAAAAAAAACCAAAAAAAGAAAAAGAAAAAAGAACAAAGAAAAGAACATGTGTGTGTTTAGTACAGAGGCCATTTTTTTTCTCCCCATCATTTAAATTTGAGGTTGGCTGAATCTGTGCACATAGAACGGGATTCCTGTGGGCAGCACAAGCCCCCTGGCAGGACAGGGTGTGGCTGCATGCAGGCCTTGTACTACTGGCTGAGGGCCTCACAGGGTCTGCTTCAGCTGGGAGACTTAACCCCAGACCTACCTACCTCGGAGTGCTGTTCTCACAGCTCACGGTGTAAGACTCTTTGACCTCAGATACACCAACACCACAGGCCTTTGTGTTCGCGGGAAGCTTGGATAGGGAGCATGCCTCACAGCCTGGTGACATAGGACTCATCTCCTCTTTTTCAATTTATTTATGAATGGGTGGGTTACATGCATGCACATGTGTGCACATGTGTGCAGGTACATTTGTGCCAGAGGTGTACATGTGGTTAGAAGACAGCTTTGAGATTGGTCTTCACATGACCACATCATCTTGAGGCAGAGTTTCTCACCTTCTGTTCTTTGCTGGGCCTGCCCGGAGCTTACGGGACAGTCTTGGGTTTCTGCCTCCCACCTCACCATCAGCGTCAGCACGCTGGTATTACAGGAGCCGAGGACAGCTTCTGGCTTTTTATGTGGAGTCTAGGGATGGAACTAGGGTGTGTTGGCTTGACCAGGGAGTGCTTTATCCACTTTCCTCTTTTGATAGTGGGGAAACTGAGGCTGGGGAGTCAGGATGACCCCGAGGCTGCACAGTTCAACCTGAAGCTCTGTCTACGAAGCTCTGTCTACGAAGAGGCAAAGTGAAATTACAGCGCAGGTACACTGGTTTCTGGCTCAGGTGGGTCTCAGGTAAGCTGAGGACCCAGTGCTCTGGGGACGGCTGGGCAATCTGGGTGTGTTTTCTTTCTTTGTGTTCTGTGAGAAGGCCTGTTAGCTGTACTCCCCACAAAGGGATTTTCTTTTATCAAAACAAACTAAGGAGCCCATCTGGGAGCCTTTGGCCAAGTTACCTCACCCCTCAGAACTTCACTTTCCCCATCCATAAAATGGGGCTGTTGGGTGGGCTGAGCAACGTCAGGACCTGGTGCCATGGGAAGTCACTGCCCAGACTGCCCCGCCAGGCTGCCCCACCAGGCTGCCCTGCACATGTCCACATGCCCCCCCCCTGCCTGCAGCTGCTGGTCTGGGTCCACTTTCTTTTTCTTTTCTTCCTCTGCCGCCTCCTCCCACCCAGGAGGCTGTGCGGCACTGGGCTTGCTCCCTCCTGGGTGTTTTGTTCCTGTTTGCTGTCGTACAAATGTCAAGGAAGAATCTAAATGAGGGGAAACCGCCTCAAAGGTTGTGTTTCTGGCAGGGTTTCAGATGCTGGTGATGAGGGGCGCCTATCTGAGGGAGACAGCAGCAGCTCAGCGCGGAGGGCGCGCAACAGCGCCTGCTCCCAGACTGCCGGTCTGGTCCTCACCGGGGTCTGAGCCTGAGGCCCAGTGGCATCTCTGCACCGTACACATAGAAATGGGGTCTTGATGGGTGCCCCCAGGTCTTCTTCCATCCCCGGTCTCTCTCTGACCCTTGTAAACCCTCAAGGTCTCTTTGGAGCCTCTGAGGCTTGTCACTTGGCCACCAGTCCCCACTTGTTCCAGTCTGGTTTCTGGGTCTCCCAGACCTGTTCTTGATCCATTGAGACTCATCATTTGTGCCCGCCAACTTTTCTAGAGAACCCCAGTTAGTTCAGGGTCAGAAGGCTATGCCCTTTTCTCTTGGAGACCAGGTAGGGTGCAGAGACATGGACCGGGAGACTCTGGGCTCCGTCCTGGAGACTCAGGCAGGCAGTGGGGTGCTTGCTTTATCTTCCCACAGCACTTGCAGAAGCAGGAGTGTCAGAGAGTCCAGCAGTGATGAGGGGAGGGCACACCATCTCCAGTGGAGTGGGGGGCCTGGAAGGCTGCCTGGAGGAGGAGACCTGAGTGGAATCCTGGGGATTATGTGTAGGTACCGTGTAGAGCCAGGCAGACAAGGAAAAGGCAAGGTGCCCCATTCAGGCCCCCTACCCAGGATTCTGTCATAGAGTCATAGACACCTGGATTAGAACGTGAGAGAATCCAATTCCGAAGTTCTCAGAAGGGAACACAGGGGCCCGAGCAGCACTCACCAGACTGGGGCAGATCTACCCCTGAGTGGAGAACTCTGGGCTTCTGCTTCAGTGCTCGCCCTCCTGAGAAACAAAAGGGCCTGAAAAACAATTTGGCATGGACAAAAATCACACAGCGCACACCTTTCCGGCTGCTTTCAGCTCCGCCAGGGAGAGTGGGAAAGCGCGGGGCGGCAGCAGGCGCGAGCGGAGCGTGTGGCAGTAATTAATCACTTTTCAATTAGCATTCAGGAGCTGCTGTCTGAGGACTCAGAGCAGGTTGGCTCTGCATTGCTGTGCCAGGCTCTGGATGCATTTTTATAAATGTAGTGAGCTGAAATAGCAGTACAGAGCTGAGCAGGCAGCCCAACCAGAGAGAAACAGCAGAAACAGCGAGGGAAGCTATGGACCAGGCTTGGGGCACAGGACATTTCAATGCTGCTGCAAGGAGGGCTGGGCCCAGTGGCCTGGGAGGCCTCTGGCATACAGCTGGTGCTGCACGAGTACTCCTGGCTTGGTGAATGCATGTTCTCAGCATAGACAGAGGCTTTCTAGAAGACTCTGAAGAAGAGGCCTGCTTCCTCCTGAACCCTCAAGCATTTCCTAGGTGCTGTGCAGGGCTCCAGGGACTGTCTCTTATAGTTCACTCCCTGTAGGGGAGTGGTCCTTCTGACATCTTTACAGATAACAGTGGGCTCCTGGTGGGAACACTGCCAAGAGGGAGATTGGTCCTTGCTGACGAAGAGCGGGAAGCAGAGAAGGCAGTGGCTGGACTGGGGAGTGCTACCTGGAGTGGGTAGCCACACACACCCTGCTGCATCCTGCCTCTTCCCTGGGATGTTGCCTGTCTGAAGATGGGGCAAGACCTTCCTAGAGGAATGGAGATCTACCTGGCCCCCTTCAGCAGGCACCAGGTGCAGAAAGGACTCACTCCATACCTCTCCCCATCTCAGGAGGGTCCCCCAGGTGACATTGTTGAAAAACCCGAGTCATTATTACTTGGGCAGCTTTGATGACCAGGCTGTGTCAAGGATCCCTCTTTGCTCCGGGTTCTTTTCTAGGCAGTATGGGAATGATAGGCCAGTGGAGCAACACGTGGGGTCTGGGTGGGCATCTGAGTCTCTTCACCTTGACATCTACCTGTCTGCCTCCAGATGGAGGGCTCATTGCTTGCTGGATGCACAGCTCACTTACGAGGTAGAAGCCAGGTACTCCCTGGCAGAGTGGGGTGAGGCACTGCTGGGATGGCACAGGGCTTTGGGTGTTGAAACTCAGTATTCAAGGCGAGACGCTGAGAGGCTTGAAGCCCACACCAGCCACAGTGTTTGGGTAGATTCTTGGATGTTAGATCAGCCCACCAGAGTAGAGACCCCATGATTGGCGTGTAAGAAGATGGATGGACAGAGACCAGAGGAACCATGGTTGCCTGGGAGCTCTTTGTCTCTCTGGATGAAGCCTGTGCCATCTCCTGACTTTGCCAGCCTGAACACCATCACCAGATGTGGCCCCTCAACCTTGGACCAGAGCTGTGCACCCAGATGACACTCTCCTCTCTATAGCTGGACCAGTCAGTGGGGTCAGGTGTTTAGCAATGGAGAATAGGCTGGCACACAGGTCCCAGAAGCCAAACCTTCCAACAGAACTGGCTGGATTTGGGCCTGTACTGAGTTCTTGTGGTAAGGGTGACGGAGGGGACAGCTGACACTCCACAGGGTCTCTGGAGCCCAGTTTCCATCCCCAGCAACAAGAGGCCCTCGTGGTGCACACCCTCTGATTCCTGCCTGCCTCTGGGTCACTTGTTTAGTCCCTCCTTCCCTCCCTCCACAGGTCTTTGGGACTAATAACTTGATTGGCTGTGGGTCCAGAAGTGCCCACTGGTTCTTTATGGCCCTCACCAGGCCACAATGCCAGCCAGATGCATCTCCAGCCCTCCTCTGTCCCTGGCTCCAGTTTGGCTTTCCACACTAATTTCCTCATTACCAGGAATTAGCTTGCAAATACAAGAGGAAACTTCAAGGTCTCCGTCTTCATAAGGAGCCTCATCAGGCCCCATAGAGATTCCGATCAGGAAGCAGTGTGTCCCAGCTGCTCAACAGACGCCCACACTCATGTGCCACTAATAATTCTTTTATAAATAACTTGATCTTCATCAGGCCGCATATTATTTATGATAACTGTTGTATTATTTAGATGTCAGCAGCATCATGTTAATTACAGCTCTTGGGGCTGTCAGTGGTACAGAGAGGTTGTTGCTGCTGTCGGGGTTCAAGGTGATATGGACCCCGAAGCTCTTTCTTCTCCCATGTTCCCTGGCCTGGTTCTGGGTGGGCAATCAATGGACAGGCAGCTGGTATGTGCAGCAGGTAGTGGGTGTTGTGAGGGTCCTTGTCTGTGGCCAGGGGCTGACCTCCGGCTTGGTCACTCTGGGTCCTAAGGAGCAGGAAGCTGAGATCAGGTTTCCAGAGGCTGTGACATGCCTCTTACACTGAGGACAGCAGCTGGTGTCTGGATGGTCATGGTGTCTATGTCCACCAGCTCGGTGGACCCTCACTCGTCCAGGGTCCACTTGTCCCCAAGCCAGACTCCACATAGGTGTTGGGTGACCCAGTGAACCCTAAAGCTTCAGAGTCCTGGTGCTGGCTAGCAGGCATGTATGAACTAACGTTAACTCATTTTCCCATCAATGAACCTGCAGAGGAGTGAGTGGGGTTTGTATCTGGGCTTTGTGCCCCTGGCTTCTGCATGGTCATCTTCCTTGACGAGAGCCCTGACCCAGGGAAGCAGGGCACCATGGGAGTCAGCAGATGGGCCGGAACATGGCCAGGGTGCACAAGCTCATTTCTAATGAGAGGGAGAAGACCTTTAGGATGACTGGGCCCCTAAAAGTAAGGAAGGCAGGATGGTCTGAGCTTGCTAGAATTCTTACCTCTTACCTAGACCTGTTTTTCTACAAGCAAACTGGGTCCATCCTGGGAAGGGAAGATCTTTGATTTAAACATCGTGGTTGGTCAACTTCAGCCCCTGGAACTTGGTGTCAGAGCTAATCTCTTCCCGAGACAGCCCCTAGCCCTAAGCAACCAGCTGTCTCTCTGGTCCACCTGGGTCAGAAGACAGGGCCCACCACTATAAGGTGATAAATACCTTTGCAAGGGGAGGGCACGCTCTCTGAGATGCCTGACCACTTGGGAACTTTCAGCTGTTGGTGAGTTTTCTGGGCTGAGTCAAGGGGAGGCCCCCCCTAGCCCTTACTCTCCACATGGGCTCTTTATCCCCTCCAGCTCCCCATGGGGCAGGAGGGCTATGAACTTTTTTTTCTCTTTTCTTCCCATGGTTTTTTCAGGCCCTCCATGTGGGCTCTCTAGTCACATGGTGCCATTCCTTGGCTCTGTACTTCCCTCAATAAATATAATACTATAATAATTATCCGTCTCAGTCCTTTTTGTTCAATTCTTTGAATGAAATTGGAAACGAACCTAGGGCTTGGGGTTCCTGGACCCTGATCACCCCATTACACTAGGGTATGGGCCTCAGATCACAACCCAGGTAGGTTGGTCCCTATCATGGCCTATCTCCTTGCTGTGTAGACAGCGCCCTCCCCTGACCCGCTGTATCCTCACATGCTCATCTCTGTGCATATTTGCGTCTCTTTGTGTAAAGCTATCTGTCACATCTCCACTTAAAGACTGCCTCCCAATACAGTGCCGCTCCCCGGGGACAGGTGGATTCTGGTCCTGTCCACCCCTGACAATCAGGTCACCTCATTTAAGGCCAAAGAGTAGCTGCGGGAGAGTCATTACTGAGCCTATGAAGTTATGAGGGAGGGGGACTTGGCACAGGTGTGTCTGATTCTAACAAATACACACAGAGCAGGGGAGTCACTGTGGTCTCTGAACCTCAGCTTCCTCACTGTGCTGTGGGCATCTGGTTGCTTCTTTCACCAGCTTGTTCTGGAGCCGTTTACCAGCCCATGGGCACCACTAGAGGATGTGTACATGTATGCGTGCATGGCCATCTCCACGTGCTCCGTCATTCTGGTCATTCCATAAAGCCTGGTCGTATCTCTATGACATGCTGATCACCAGTGGCCAGAGGTCAGGGTACTGCTCGCCCAGGGATGGCATCCACCAAAGGCTCCATGGGTAAGTGATGGTCTGTCTTGAGGAACGTGCGGGCTGTGGTAGTCCTCAGCCTTGCAGATTCAGGATAGAAGCAGTGACGGGCTTCCTGGAGGAGGGCCCTTTATGACGATGGCAGAGCTGTGCCCAGGACCAGGCGTCCCTCTCAGGTAGGGGTGCAGTGCTGGAGGCCACTCTGGCCATCAGGGTGGCCCTTTCAGGGCACGAGGGAGACTGGATTGTTGGTGGCTGGGCCAGTCTTTGTCTCCTTGGTGGTGATGGACTTTGCTTTTCGGAGTACTTCCCTATGGGTAGATTTCAGGTGGGAAACTGGGATCTGTCCCACTTAGACTGGGACCTGTTCTTCCGAGCCCTACTTGCCTCTGGAGCAGCCTCCCTCCCTGTCTCTAAGTCATTTGCATAGATTTGCATACATTGTTGCCAGGAGCCTTGATTGTTTCCCAAGAGGCATCTTGAATCATAAATAGATTACCTCCTCAGCCTTTCTCCGCTGCCTTTGTCTTGACCCAGGCCACCCTCCCGACTGGCTTCTTTCAACTTCACATTATCATATCGCTGTGGAAAGCAGGGCTTCTGTTTCCCTGGAGCGCCCTTTCTCTATCTGTCTCTTCCTTGCTCTTTCTCAAATAAATAAATATAAATAAAACAGTTTTTTTGTAAATAAATAAATAAATAAATAAAAAGTCCAGAGTGGGTTGGAGAGATGGCTTACTGGTTAAGGCATTTGCCTGCAAAACCAAAGGATCCAGGTTCGATTCCCTACTATGCACATAAGCCCAAGGCGGTGCATGAGACTGGAGTTTGTTTGCAGTGGCTAGATACCGTCTGGTATGTCCATTCTTTCTCTGTAATAAATAAAATAAAATATGTTTAAAATGTCCAGAATGACCAAGGCCTGAGTCTCCCCAGAAATCACCATAACTGACCTGGTCAGTGGGGTGGCAAAACACTTACTTTCTCAGGTTGTGATACCATGAAACAAGGTCCATAGCCCAGGAGTCACACCCGCTATTGAGGGCATCTCAGCTGTTTAGGTACGGAGCTGCCCAAATCTCAGCAGAGCTCTCCAGCTGGTACCACCCCTACCCTCCTCCAAAGCCCTGCACCTCGTGCCTGGCCAGGAGTGCATCCACTCTGCTTACAGACAGCCTGAGCCTCCAGGAGCCTCAGCATCAAAAAAGCAATCCTGGGCTGGAGAGATGGCTTAGTGGTTAAGGTGCATGCCCACGAAGCCTAAGGACCCTGGTTTGATTCTCCAGGTCCCACGTAAGCCAGATGTTTCCTTCTCTGGGAAGCTGGGGGCTTGGGGACAGCAGACTGGAGATAGTGACACTTGGATGACCTCTGATGGTGGGCATCTGTCACCAGGCAGGTGAGATGGCTGCTGTGGTCTTTCTTAGTTCCCAGCAGGGAGGAGGACATGGGAGAGCCATGGAGACGGTGGTCAGTGTGTGGCTTTTGGCCTTTAGTTCTAAGGGACCAGTGAGAGACAGCACAGGCTGAGAGAAGACTTGCGCCTACAAGGGCCCAGGTAGGTTGTCAGCCTGGTATCCAGGTTGGCCCTGAATGCAATAGGGAGTCACCACCAGCAGAAGGAAGGATTGCTTTTTTTAATTTTTATTTTATTTATTTATTTATTAGAGACAGAGAAAGGGGAGAGAGGGAAAGAGAGAGAGAGAGAAAGAAAGAGAGAATAGGCACACCAGGGCCTCTAGCCACTGCAAACAAACTCCAGACTCATGCACCACCTTGGGCTTATGTGCGTACTAGGGAATCAAATCTGGATCCTTTGGTTTTGCAGGCAAATGCCTTAACCAGTAAGCCATCTCTCCAGCCCACTCTGGACTTTTTATTTATTTTTTACAAAAAAACTATTTTATTTATATTTATTTATTTGAGAAAGAGCGAGGAAGAGACAGAGAGAGAATGGGCGCTCCAGGGCCTCCAGCCACTGCAAATGAACTCCAGGTGCATGGGCCACTTTGTGTACCTGGATGCACGATGGCCTTCTAGAACCCCTTCCTCTTACAACAGTTCCAGCTACCTCAGAGGCCTGTGGTACTGAGTACATACCAGCCATTCTGCCACCGCAGAGCAGCTGCTGCCTGGCACCAGGGCACAGCTGAGGTGTCTTCTCTAGGATGCCTCTGGCCAAGCTCACTTCCTAAATCTTCTGTTGCTGTTTGGGCAGTGCTGGCTCCAGGGAGTAGAATGTGGCACTTAGGGGGAGCGTGGACATCCACACCCCTTCCTGCTGTGTCCTCAAACTCCTGGGCTGGCACCAGGGCTCAGTGATAGGCTCCAGGGAGGTCTGCTGCTGAAGGAGGAGGCGAAGGAGGATACTAGAATGGAAGAGGACGGTATAGAGAGTTCCTCCCCCGGGGAGGGGAGAGGGTGCCTTGGAGAGGGCTGGACTGTGCTGCTCCTGGCCCAGGAAGGGTGGGGTGCTGGACTGATGGTTCTGCCAAGAAGGTGCCATGGAACTGGGTAGAAAAAACACAGCTCTTTTTGGAGGGACTGTGGTCACTGGTGTGGGTAACTCAATGGACATGCCCACAGGTATTTTTCCCCAGCAGGGGCAGGCTCCCTTTCCTTGACTGGCTCCCGATTCCATCTGTGCTCACAAGCTCCCACCGTCACCATCAGATGCCCAGGCTGAGGTGCATTGCTCGCTGGGAGGCCTCTGGTCACAGGCACCATGGCAGAACTTCTCAAACTTGCTCCATGCAGTGCTCCCCATAGTCCCCCAGCTTGCCTGAGTCCTGGACTTTCTCCTAAGCTGGTCCCTGGGACCCTGGGTGAGCAAGGATGGCAATTGCTCTTTCTGCTATGGGCCTCCTGGCCCTGGCCCTCCCTCTGTCCCTGGATGTCTTTTCGGTTCAGTTTACGGGGGAACCCTCCAGCTGAAGTTAGAGCAAGCCAATCCTTTCCCTCTCTTTAAACAGAGAACTGGGTAAGGCAGTGTACACATGTAATCTCAGCACTTTGGAAGCTGAGGCAGGAGGATTACCTCGAGGCCAACTGAGTCTACCTAGTGAGAGACTCTGCCTCTACACAACAAACCACAGAACCAAACCAAGCACGCTCAGAAGCACACCTTGCTTGCCCTGTGTGAACATTCTGAAGCTGTCATTCAGTAGTGTCCCAGGCTCATGTTGTGGCACACCATCGCCACCAGCCATGGCAGGAGCTCTTTACCTCACAAGATAGAAGCCAATGCCACCTCTGACTCGAAGTCCCCACCTTCCACCCACCACTCTGCCTTCTGTCCCTATGGATTTGCTGCTCCAAGGACCTCATATGAGCAAGTGGGTTACACAGCATTTAGCTTTCTGTGGTTTGCTTGTTTCACTGAACACAGGGTCCTTGGGGTTCCCTCTTGCTGTCCTGGGTGACTTTCAAGGTGGCATTGAACTCCACTGAGTGTGCCTCACCCTGTGTTTCTCCACAAATCCACCCATGGATGCTACGGCCTCTGTGTTTTGGCTGCTGTGAACAGTGCTACTATACACCTGGGTGAACAACTATCTGTTTAAGTCCCTACTTCCGATTCTGCTGGGCACATAGCTAGCCAGAAGTAGAATCTTTGGGTCAATGATAATTCCATGTTTCATTTTTTTAATTATTTTTTTATTGACAACTTCTATACTTACATACAAAAAACACATGATATTCCCTCCCCTCCCCCCATTCCACTTTAGAACTCCAATCTCCATCATATCCCCTCCCTCTCTCCATTAGTCTCTCTTTTAATTTGATGTCATCATCTTTTTCTTCTATTTTGAGGGTCTTGCGAAGGTATTGCTAGGCACTGTAAGGTCATGGATATCGAGGCCAATTTCTGTCTGGGCAGTTGTATTATAAGAAGTCATACCCTTCCTTTGGCTCTTCCATTCTATCCGCCCCCTCTTCCGCAATGGTCCCTGAGCCTTGGAGGTTGTGACAAAGGTGTTTCAGTGCTGGGCACTCCTCCATCCCTTTTTCTCAGCACTATGCTGCCTTTTGGGTCATCCCAGTGGTCATCGCCATCTGAAAAGAGAAGCTTCTCTAACCAGAAGTGAGAGTAGCGTTAACATGTGAATATGAACATTAAGTGTAGTGCTTTCAGGGCAGCTTGGTGGGAATAATATACACATTTAGTCAGACAAGAGCAGGCTTTATACCCCTAAGGCTCATGACCTCTCCTGCCATAGAATTTTGCTTAGGTTTTTCAGTACCAGGTATGTATTCCCTCCCGTAGAGAGGGCCTTCAGTCCAATTATGGAGCAGTTGGTTACCCCAAGAGTAGACATGCCACTCTTGCACCTGTTCAGTCATTGGGCCTGTATGGCCAAACTTGAATGTTCAGTGTCCACTGTTTTCACTGCTGATGACTTCTGACTCCCATACGGCTGCATGCAGTGCAGCTTTTTCCAGCTTTCATTTGGCTTGGTCTACAGGGAGAAGGTTTTCTTCTCAGCACCAACTTGCTTTCTCAGTGACTTTGCCTCTCAGGCAAGAGATGTCTTCAGCAATAGGGTCTTCTCAGGGGAAACCAAGGGCTTTGGCAAAAGCCTTTAATGTTTTGGAGGCTACTGGGACCTCCTTGGTCAACAACTCACTGGAAGGTATCCCATCCCAGGCACTGAAAATTTTCTAGTAACAGTCTATAGCTTCTAGATGTGTCATTATTCAAAAAAGTAGGTTTACATAAGTCTTATTCACACTATCTTGAATTTAGATTGACCCTCCCCCTACCCTTCTTTTATGCATTCTCTTCCACGTCATATGTTCTCTCTCCTATGTGGATCCTAGCTACAAATGTATAGACTTGTGTGTGAACTGGAACCAAAAATAGGTACCAGAAACCAGTAAGCTGGTAAAAGGCTATAAGGGAGGGAGGAGAGGGAAGGACTTAAGTGTATGGTATTGTACATATATGTAAGTAGAAGAACAGATTACAGGGAGGGGAATGGCCTAAGCGAGTCCATGTGTCATTTTTTAAGGAGACCAAGAGGCTGTTTCCTACAACATCTGTATGTGCATCCTGCCAGCAGGGAACTTAGGCTCCATTCCGCCACAACCTCAGCTCTTGCTACTTTCTGGCTTTGATTGTAGCCATCCCACGGGCTGAGAGGCAGCGTCTCACTTTGATCTGACTTGCCTTTCCCCGGATTTGTGACCAAGCATCTCCCACGAATCCACTGGCTGCTGGTGCATCTTCTTTGGACAACTTCTGCTCAAGTCACTGGCCCATTGTGTCAGTTACTTCTAATTGCTGGGATAAACTACCTGTCCAGAAGCAACTTTGGGAAGCAAAGGGTTTAATTCAGTTTATAGTTCCGGAGGGCAGAGTCCATCACATCAGGAAAGGAATGGCTAGAGTAGAAAGCCAGTGTCCTGTCCCATCAGCGGTGGGCGGGGGGAGCAGAGCGAGACAGAGAGCGGCTACAGCACTCGAAAAGCTGCCTCTAGTGCCGCGTCTCCCCCAGCAAGGTCGGACCTCCTAAAGCTTCCAAACCCGCCAAACAGCTGGGGACCAAGTGCTTGATCACATGAAGGACATTTTGCATTCAAACCGTCATGTCCACCCATCTCTAAATTAGTCACATATCTTTTTGTTGACTTGTGTGGGCTACTCCTTGCTCTTTCTTTCCCAGTGAACCCGGGATGGATGAGTGCAGGGACCTGGGACACGTGGTGATGGTGGTCATAGCAGGTGTGGGAGGCAATATGGATGACAATGCCTGTGAGGGGATGTAGTTCTGTGAGCCTGGTGACTGGGGGTGGAAGAAGTGACTTGGGTGGCATTATGGATGATGCTGGTGGTGGGACTAAGGTGGTGACTCCCATGGGGCTGCCACAGACCACAGGGTGCCCTAGTTCATGGGCTCCAGACTCCTGGCTCCCTGGGAGTTTCGTGTGTGAGTGGAGGAGGGGTCAGAGCCCCGCAGCTGTCACCAAGTCCAGGGACAGGATGACAGGCAGGGAGGCAGTGTTTATTGAGGACAGGTCTTAAGAGCTGATCCCCTGGCTTGGAGGAAATTACAAGTTATCCTATCAAGTGCCACATCAACCAAGGCGATGGCCTAGGCTGACATTCATCCCTCTGGCTTTGACATCAAGGAACAATCCGCTGCTGGGATTTGCATAAATCCACGGAGGGGAAGGGCAGGGAAGGGGACTGAACATCAGAGGGGCCAGCTGCTCCTCCATGCTGCTGCTTCTGGTGACCACAGGGCACAGAGGCATCCTGCTGGGGCGGGCACTGTCATCTGCAAACAGCAAAGTTGGCTGGGGCAGGGGTCTCTGCCAGGAGGGTAGTCTCCCAAGCGGTACAAACCAGACCTGGGCTCTTGTCTCTTATTCTTTTGGTGACATGTGAGAGATGAGCCATTCACTGTCCCTGAGCATGGAGGCAGGAAAGCTCTGCCACCCTTGGAGTGCACGGCATGGTGGTGAGGGGCCTCCTTATAGGTGTCTTTAGGGTACAGTCCCCACTCCTTAGCCCAGCAAGGTACGGTACAGAGCGGGTGCCTCCTAGGATGGTGATGGGGCAGGAGCAGCTGTGGTGGGCTCAGAGGCCCTGCCCTAAGCCACACTTCTTTATGGATTTTAAAAAATATTTTACTTTTATTTTTCTATTATTTTATTTAGTTATTTATTTGAGAGAGAGAGAGGCAAATAGAGAGAGGGAAAGAATGGGCACACCATGGCCTCTAGCCACTGCAAACAAACTCCAGATGCATTTGCCATTCTGTGCATTTGGCTTTATTGTGGGTCTTGGGGCACTGAACCAGGGTCCTTTCGTTTTGAAGACAAGTGCCTTAAGTATGAAGTTTATGGCTTTTTTTCTCACCCATTGCCCCGTACAGTCTGTGAGGATCCCTACTTTCTCTGATGCCATCCCCTGCCCTGGCCCCAGTGTGCCCCACCTTCCTGGAAGAGTTCATCCATTCAACTCCTCTCCTTCCTTAACCGAAATATTCCCTTGGCCATCATGTCCCATTGGGACCCTTGAGGTCCTCTGGAATTCTTCTCTGTGCCCCAGCACTGAAGTGTGGCATTCCCATCGGAGCCTCATTCTGCCCAGCTCCTGGCATGGCCTGCTATGATAGTGTCTGGGCAGTCAGAGGTCCCGAGCAGGAAAGACTGGCCCTCCCATGAGGGCCGCTTTGAGAGGGAGCCCAGAGGTCCTGGCAGAATGCGGAAGCAGTCAGCATCTACCAGGCCTTGGCTGTCTCACAGCCACACATGGCGGAAGGCCGGCAGGAGGGAGGGGCTGGGCTGATCCCCATATGGAAGGGGTATCAAAAGATACAGAGAGGGGCTGGAGGGATGGCTTAGCAGTTAAGGCATTTGCCTGCAAAACCAAAGGACCCTGGTTCAATTCCTCAGGACCCACATAAGCCAGATGTACAAGGTGGCACATGCATCTGGAGTTTGTTTTCAGTGGCTAGAGGCCCTGGTGCACCCATTCTCTCTCTCTCTCTCTGTCTCTCTCAAATAAATAAACTTTTTTTTTAAAAAAAAAAAGGCACAGAGAGATGCTGGGCAGGCAAGGCCTGATGGAGCCAGCCAGCCAGGCCTCTATGGCCTTCATAGATACTGGCGGGAAGAAGGACTCATCGGAGCCCTCCTGGGTCCTGGTGACTGGGCCACCAGCTCATCCAGGAACATGCCTTTGTTATGTAAGGCAAGATCTTCCCACCATGGAGGGGGGAGGGAGGGAGAGAGATAGAGGGAGAGAGAGAGGGAGGGAGAGAGAGAGGAAGAGAGTAGGCCCAGGACAGTGGACCAGAACCTTGGCTCCAGGGTCCCTGCCTCACCTATGGAGGGACTCCTGCGTGCCTGCACCCTGCCAGCCAGGGACTGTCTATGTCTTCCACACTACTTTTGACATTCCGAGTGGCACAGTGCGGCCGCTTAATAAGCCCGAGGTGGAGCTGCTATCGACCTGAGGGCCTGGGCTGCTCTCAGCAGAAAAAAAGTCAATTTTCTCCTTGAGCTTTGATGGGAGGCCAGCGAATGAATGCCTGCTAGGAGCCTGTGTGGGAGAGCCTTGTCCAGCAGGCGCAGGCATGAACTGGGGTACCGGGAGGTCATTTGTCCCCTTTCTTCATTCCCTATCCATTTAGCAAGGGCACACTGAGCCAATGGCCCGTGGACTTCATCTCAGTCCACAGCCCATCCCATGAGGCTTCGGTAGCTGAAGGAATTTGCTCGAGCTTAGCCAGTGGGAAAAAACGTGTTCAGAGTCCCCAACTCCAGAGCCCTGCCTTGCTGGCACAGTGTTGCCTTCAACTCGGGGGCATCTGCGTTCTGCTGAGTCAGCATGGGGCTGGGAGCAAGGGGACCTGTGGCAGAGTGAACCTCACTTTCCCCATGACCTGACAGTGCTGATGTAGGCACGGATGGAGCTGTTTTCCAAGCATGGCCTTGATCTGCATGGCTGTGTGCGTCCTCTCCCCTGATGGGTATGCCATTTCTTTATGGAGGACAGGGCACCCTCACCCTCGTGGCCAGGAAGAGGCAGAGCCAGCAAGGTGACAGTGGCTCACCCCAGGAAGTTGGCCTCTCCAGGGCCCAGAACAAAACAAAGCCTGCTGCCCTCATTTGGGAAGAAAGCTGGTGAGCACCCTCCTCTCTCAGGGCCTGGACTGCTCTGTGTTCTCCTGTTAGGAAGATTCCAGGGCAAAGACAGGTCACACATGCAGGCAAACGTGTCACAAGGACTTTTCCACTGGCTCATCTGTGGTGACACCCATTTGTGTGACAAAGTTGGGTGAGGGCTAAAAGGCTGGTGGCAGGTCCTTAGGTCACTGCGGTTGGAAAGAGTGGCGCTCCTTTGAGATGACATATCTGAACCAGGAATTTATAGGTGACCTTGTGTACACAACTCTGTCTTTTGGGGTGCTTTACCCTTCCATGACCTTAGAGACCGGAAGCATACGAGTAGCTTCAAAGTAAAGGTGTGGTGGGCTATGCAGGGTCGGCCTGGGAGTTCCTGTGGGGAAAATACCTTACCCACTGCCCACCTCACTTACAACCCCTTAACTATGACACTGAATCTCCATCCCTTTCCACCCATATCTCATCTACCCACACTCCATCCATCCCTCCATGCAGCCATCCATCCACTCATTCTGTCCTTCATCCATACCTCTTTCCCCCATCCATCCATCCATCCATCCATCCATCCATCCATCCATCCATCCATCATCTATGCTTCCTTCTATCCACTTTTCCCTCATCTATCTTCTGTCATTCTTCTATGCCCTTTCTACCCTTCTTTCCATCTATCCACCAGTACATTCATCCTTTCATCCTTTCATCCTTCCATCCTTCCATGCTTCCATCAACCAACTCATCATTCCATCCACAGGCCATCCATCCCACCCATCCTTCCTTCCTCTGTTCACTGATCCACCAATTTTTCATTCTTTCCACACAGACTCCCCCCGTCACTGCCTTCCCATATGGCCACGTGCTCAGCACCACTAAGTTATTGGGTGAGGGGGAGGCGCAAAAAGAAAAGAGGAAAGGAAGGGTGGATCCGTGATCAAAGTGGCTCATGGGAATCAACATCCCTGCACTTGAGGCTGGGACGAGAGGAGTGGGCTTAGGGCAGAGGTGAGGCTGCTGGGCATGCTCTGCTGCCGCTGAGGTGTGGGCCGCAGTGCTCCAGCGCTCAGTCTGTGGCCGTGGCAGTGACCCAGCAGCCTGACTCTGGGTCAATGTCAGGGAACAAGGCCTTGTCAGGGCTGCCCTGGTCTGAATGCCATTCAAGGTCAGGAGGCTCATGATCAGGCCTGGCACAGGAGGGTTAACTGCAAAGTAACAAATGCCCAGTGTGCTTGAGTCTCTGATTGCCTGCGGGCCAGGACAGCTCCGCCGCCCCTCACTCAGTCCTTCCACAGACAGCTGGCCAATGAAACTCAGTGACGGGGGTCAAATCCTGGTGTCTCTCTGCTGGACCATGGCTGTGAGTCAGCAGAGAGCTCTTCCCAATCGTATGCAAACCTTTGCCTCTGCTGTGATGCCAACATCTTCTGTTGGGCCGCCAAGGTGCTCTTAGCTCGGAATTTCCTGTTCCAAGTGCTGAGTGGCCTTGGGCTGATAACTTGCCCCGCTGGCTTTCCTTTGCATCCCTTGTCACTAAATCCCAGGCCCACAAGGGCTACTCTGGCCCAGGATGAGAAGGTGTGTGGCTGGTTAGAAGGGGAGTGACGTGGGGGCTTGGAAATTCTTCCACAGCTGGTACATCGAAGTCTATTGTGTGTTCACAGTACAGCCATCATTACCCCAAGTACAGCAGTGTTGTGAAACGATGCCCAGACAAAGGGCTCCCATCCCAGCTCTTGTCTTCAGATCATCTCGATATTTGGCAAGATACAAGTGTCCGGCCATGCTGTCACACCTCTGACTAGCACACTGCTGAGGGAGGACCTGGGAGACAGTCCTATGGGGCAGGGCGGGGGATGAAGACTCAGGCCCAGGGCAGCATGCACCTGGAAGGAGCCAGCGTGGTCCTGCCTCTTTCCTAGCTCCTAACCTTGACTTTGGCCCACTCAGGCTCCTGAGTCTGTGGGCCTATGTGTGTGGTGGGCACAACGTTGGTGTGAGCTTTGAAGGGGATGAGGATGCTAGACCATTTTGAGCATGCAGCAAGTGCCAAACAGATGCTAATGACAGGTTGTGGTCTACTGTGAGCCTCTTACTGCCTGGGGGAAGGCACACATCACTCTTTGCCTCCATTTCCTCATTGACCATATGATTAGGCTCTTCTCTCGTTGATTTTTTTCACGTGTGTGTGCGTGCACACACACATACCACAACCTGTGCGTGGAGATCCGAGAACAGCTTTGGCTGTTGCTCACGTAGGGCCTCACCTTCCACCTTGTGTGAGGCTGAGTTTCTCGTTCCTCACTTCATCCTCCAGGCTAGTTTGTTTGAGAGCTTCTAGGCAATCCTCCTGTCTCTGCCTCCCTCCTTCCCACCTTAGGCATGCTGGGATTGCACATTCTCACCTGTGGTGTCCAGATTTATGTGGGTCTGGAGGTCCAAGCTGAGATGTTCACATTTGCCCAGCAAGTGCATTGTCCACTCACCCTGTCCCCCCAGCCTTGTTCGTCCTTTTTTGTAGGTTGGTTTTTCACGCTTGCTGTAGCTCAGGCTTACCTGGAATTCACTATGTACTCTCAGGGTAGCCTTGAATTTACAGCAGTCCTCCTACCTCTGCCTCTTAAGTGCCAGGATTAAAGGTATGTGCCCAGGAGAGAAAGAGAGAGAGAAAATATGGGCACACTAGGGTCCCCAGCCTTTGCAAATGAACTCCAGACACATGTGCCACCTTGTGCATCTGGCTTTACGTGGGTACTAGGGAATTGAACTCGGGTCATTAGGCTTCGCAGGCAAGTACCTTAACCACTGAGCCATCTCTCCAGCCCCCATTCATTTTAGCTCTATGACATGCTAGGGCTAGAGTGAGCCCCATTGCATACCTGTCCTCATAGGGCACCAGCCCCGGCACAACTGCCTAGTCAGGCACTCACTGCCCACCGCCTAGTCCCAAGGGCATCCCTGCAATGCTCAGCAGGAATGGAGGGCTGAGAGGAGGCTCCTGACAATAGCCTTGTTCATGACACAGCCCACCTGGAGTTGGGGGTGGGGCTGAGGCTGCAAGCGTAGACCTGAGACTTCCTAGAAGCATCCATGGCTGGCAGCAGGCTCTGGGTCAGAAGTGGGAGGCCAGGTGATCCCACACAGGCTCTGGGTCAGAAGTGGGACCAGCGAGGGGCTGCAGCAGCCTGGAGAGCGTGAGCCTGCGTTTGTGAAGGGCCTGGTTAGATGCAGGCCTTGTGTGCAAAGACATGGGCCAGAGTCACCAGAGGCTGAAGGAAGACGCGTCCCTCTCCTGACCTGGGTCAAGCCATGCCCAGGAGGGACATACCATGGTTTGAATCTGGACTCTCCCCCATAGGTTTATGTTTCAAGTCTTGGTCCCCAGCTGATGGCATAGTTTGGGAATGTTCTGGAGCCCTAAAGAGGTAGGAGGGCCTTGTTAGAGGAAGCGGGTCACTGGGGGTGCGTCTTTGATGCTATATCTGCTTCTGGTTCTGGCCTCCTAGACAAAAACAAGTCGCACTTCTGTCGGACGCCGTGGGTGGAGCCTCTCCGATCCCCAGGCCTTCTCTACCATGATGGACAGACGCCTCTGATGCCAGCAGGCCCAGTCAGCCTCTCCTCCCTTAAGTTGCTTGTGTTGGGAATCCGATCAGAGCAATGAGAAGATGACTCATACTGGGAGGAAGGGGGTGGGATGGCTCCCCCCATAGCAGGTAGACCACCCATATATTGTGCCCATTGACCACAGCCAGACCCAGGCCAGCCTCCAGGGTGCATCTGCTTCCCTGATGACTAGACGGGCCAGGTCCCATCCACTGGCTGTGAATGCATGAAAGGGCAGTGGAGGAGGTGGGAGCCTCTGGCTGAGATCTCTCCATCCATGCTGGGTGAAAACCCAGATGGGTGAATGGGGGAAGCAGTGCCATGCCCGAGGATGTGGTAGACAAGCCCATGCGGGAAGCCTGTTTCAGGGCATGTGGATGGGGTGAGGGGGTAGTGGGGGTGTGGCAGAAGAGGATAATCATGTGGCCTTTCTATCATGTCACCTGAGATGGAGACATGGGCCTGTCACCACTCACTGATCACATCCTTCCAAGAGAAGCTGCTGTCTAGTTGAGACTTTCTGGCTCCATGGCCCAGGGAAGCCCTAGAAGGTGGGTAGATTTCCATGCTGTGCCTTGTACTTTTCATGCACTGTGTCCCAGGACGTTGCATGACCGACCACAGTGCCTCTGTCCCTGTGTGTTCCTTCCGTGACCCAGGTCTGAGAGCGCTGGGTGGAAGAGGGTCCGTCACTTGGAGTGGATGTGGGAACCCGAGGACCCTTCCATAGTGGCTCTGTCACCAGTGCCACTATCCGTGACATGCCTGAATCCGTAAAGCGATGGCCATTGTCTTGACTTGGCAACCACCACCCACCACTGCCACCTAGCCTGCTGTCACCACAGTGCCTGTGGTCCACCGCTGCTGCCCTTCTGTCCCTTCTGAGGACTCTGTCACCCCCATGGCTTCATCATCATTTTTAGCCAGCAGCTCAGACCTGACTGTAGCTGTCACCATCACCAGTCTTCTGTCACTGTCCTTGAGGACTTAGATCTGATGTGCTGGGTGGATTCACTAGGATCACCCATGATGGCTGAGGTTCAGCCGGAGGTCCTGGGTGAGCACAGAGGCTGGTACCGGAGAATCACACTAGGGGCCACCAGGCTGGGAGCACAGGGAAGGAGGAGTGCTGGCATGGGGTTCAGGAGAGAGCCTTAACGATGGAGCAGGGTTGGCACATGAAACATTGATGAGCCAGTCCCACTTCAAGTCCAGATAAGCAGCAAGTAACTTTTTTGTATTAGTGTATTAGTATATTAATCCCGACCGTTGCACAGGCTGTGGCCAGACTAGACAATTCCCTGTGGATCTGCAAGTCAAGTTTAACTGGCACTGTGTGTTGATCTTCCAGCAGGAGAGGTGGTGATCTGGACCTAGCACTGAAGCCAACACAGACTTGACCCCAGGTAAGCACCTGTGCCTGCCAAGCCACTGGTCCCGTCCTGCTGCTGGACATGCGAGGTGCTATGAAAGCCACTGGTCCCATCCTGCTGCTGGACATGCGAGGTGCTGTGAAAGCCACTGGTCCCATCCTGCTGCTGGACATGCGAGGTGCTGTGAAAGCCACTGGTCCCGTCCTGCTGCTGGACATGCGAGGTGCTATGAAAGCCACTGGTCCCATCCTGCTGCTGGACATGCGAGGTGCTGTGAAAGCCACTGGTCCCGTCCTACTGCTGGACATGCCAGGTGCTATGAAAGCCACTGGTCCCGTCCTGCTGCTGGACATGCGAGGTGCTGTGAAAGCCACTGGTCCTGTCCTACTGCTGGACATGCGAGGTGCTATGAAAGCCACTGGTCCCGTCCTGCTGCTGGACATGCGAGGTGCTGTGAAAGCCACTGGTCCCATCCTGCTGCTGGACATGCGAGGTGCTGTGAAAGCCACTGGTCCCATCCTGCTGCTGGACATGCGAGGTGCTGTGAAAGCCACTGGTCCCGTCCTGCTGCTGGACATGCGAGGTGCTATGAAAGCCACTGGTCCCATCCTGCTGCTGGACATGCGAGGTGCTGTGAAAGCCACTGGTCCCGTCCTACTGCTGGACATGCCAGGTGCTATGAAAGCCACTGGTCCCGTCCTGCTGCTGGACATGCGAGGTGCTGTGAAAGCCACTGGTCCTGTCCTTCTGCTGGACATGCGAGGTGCTATGAAAGCCACTGGTCCCGTCCTGCTGCTGGACATGCGAGGTGCTGTGAAAGCCACTGGTCCCATCCTGCTGCTGGACTGCGAGGTGCTGGAGCCACTGGTCCCATCCTGCTGCTGGACATGCGAGGTGCTATGAAAGCCACTGGTCCCGTCCTGCTGCTGGACATGCGAGGTGCTATGAAAGCCACTGGTCCCATCCTGCTGCTGGACATGCCAGGTGCTATGAAAGCCACTGGTCCCGTCCTGCTGCTGGACATGCGAGGTGCTGTGAAAGCCACTGGTCCCATCCTGCTGCTGGACATGCGAGGTGCTGTGAAAGCCACTGGTCCCATCCTGCTGCTGGACATGCGAGGTGCTGTGAAAGCCACTGGTCCCGTCCTGCTGCTGGACATGCGAGGTGCTATGAAAGCCACTGGTCCCATCCTGCTGCTGGACATGCCAGGTGCTATGAAAGCCACTGGTCCCGTCCTGCTGCTGGACATGCGAGGTGCTATGAAAGCCACTGGTCCCGTCCTGCTGCTGGACATGCGAGGTGCTATGAAAGCCACTGGTCCCGTCCTGCTGCTGGACATGCGAGGTGCTGTGAAAGCCACTGGTCCCATCCTGCTGCTGGACATGCGAGGTGCTATGAAAGCCACTGGGTCCTGCTGCTGGACTGCGAGGTGCTGGAGCCACTGGTCCCGTCCTGCTGCTGGACATGCGAGGTGCTGTGAAAGCCACTGGTCCCATCCTGCTGCTGGACATGCGAGGTGCTGCCACTGGTCCCATCCTGCTGCTGGACATGCGAGGTGCTGTGAAAGCCACTGGTCCCGTCCTGCTGCTGGACATGCGAGGTGCTATGAAAGCCACTGGTCCCGTCCTGCTGCTGGACATGCGAGGTGCTATGAAAGCCACTGGTCCCGTCCTGCTGCTGGACATGCGAGGTGCTGTGAAAGCCACTGGTCCTGTCCTGCTGCTGGACATGCGAGGTGCTATGAAAGCCACTGTTCCCGTCCTGCTGCTGGACATGCGAGGTGCTGTGAAAGCCACTGGTCCTGTCCTGCTGCTGGACATGCGAGGTGCTATGAAAGCCACTGGTCCTGTCCTGCTGCTGGACATGCGAGGTGCTATGAAAGCCACTGGTCCCGTCCTGCTGCTGGACATGCGAGGTGCTATGAAAGCCACTGGTCCCATCCTGCTGCTGGACATGCGAGGTGCTATGAAAGCCACTGGTCCCGTCCTGCTGCTGGAGGTGCTATGAAAGCCACTGGTCCCGTCCTGCTGCTGGACATGCGAGGTGCTATGAAAGCCACTGTTCCCGTCCTGCTGCTGGACATGCGAGGTGCTGTGAAAGCCACTGGTCCTGTCCTGCTGCTGGACATGCGAGGTGCTGTGAAAGCCACTGGTCCCATCCTGCTGCTGGACATGCGAGGTGCTATGAAAGCCACTGGTCCCATCCTGCTGCTGGACATGCGAGGTGCTGTGAAAGCCACTGGTCCCGTCCTGCTGCTGGACATGCGAGGTGCTATGAAAGCCACTGGTCCCGTCCTGCTGCTGGACATGCGAGGTGCTATGAAAGCCACTGGTCCCATCCTGCTGCTGGACATGCGAGGTGCTATGAAAGCCACTGGTCCCATCCTGCTGCTGGACATGCGAGGTGCTATGAAAGCCACTGGTCCCATCCTGCTGCTGGACCGAGGTGCTGTGAAAGCCACTGGTCCCATCCTGCTGCTGGACATGCGAGGTGCTATGAAAGCCACTGGTCCCATCCTGCTGCTGGACATGCGAGGTGCTATGAAAGCCACTGGTTCCCATCCTGCTGCTGGACATGCGAGGTGCTATGAAAGCCACTGGTCCCATCCTGCTGCTGGACATGCGAGGTGCTGTGAAAGCCACTGGTCCCATCCTGCTGCTGGACATGCGAGGTGCTGTGAAAGCCACTGGTCCCGTCCTGCTGCTGGCGAGGTGCTGTGAAAGCCACTGGTCCTGTCCTGCTGCTGGACATGAGGTGCTGTGAAAGCCACTGGTCCCGTCCTGCTGCTGGACATGCGAGGTGCTGTGAAAGCCACTGGTCCTGTCCTGCTGCTGGACATGCGAGGTGCTGTGAAAGCCACTGGTCCCGTCCTGCTGCTGGACATGCGAGGTGCTGTGAAAGCCACTGGTCCCGTCCTGCTGCTGGACATGCGAGGTGCTGTGAAAGCCACTGGTCCCATCCTGCTGCTGGACATGCGAGGTGCTGTGAAAGCCACTGGTCCCGTTCTGCTGCTGGACATATGAAAGCCACTGGTCCTGTCCTGCTGCTGGCCACTGAAAGCCACATTCTGGTGCTGGACATGCGAGGTGCTGTGAAAGCCACTGGTCCCATCCTGCTGCTGGACATGCGAGGTGCTATGAAAGCCACTGGTCCCATCCTGCTGCTGGACATGCCAGGTGCTGTGAAAGCCACTGGTCCTGTTCTGGTGCTTCTTGCTGGTCAGCTTGGTGTCAGAGGGTCGGACCTGCTGCTGGGCCTTTAGCTGGACACTTTGGAAACCTCAAATTGCAGGACCACTAGAGAATCTGAGTTCCCAATCTTTGTTCCTTTCTTTAATAAATCAGTATAATAAGTTAATTAGAACTATACCAGAGAGAACATGAGAAGACAGAGAGAGCTTGGGCCCCAGGACCCTGCTGCCCACAGCTACCTCTCCCACCTCACATCTGGACATATGTGCTTGTCCCTCCCATGTGCTGGTAGATGGAGCTGTCACCTCATTGTGCGTTGGCACATGCAAGCACCCGGGTGGAGGGTACAGGGTCGTCTAACAGAGAGCAAGCGTCCCACAGATATTTCACAGTGATGCCAGGACTCTGAAAAGCCCGCCTCCTGCAGAATGTCCAACCTGAGCAGTGTCCTGACCAGGACTTCCCTTGTTTGGGCCTTTGAGGCTGAAAACAGTGCTCACACTTGCTGCGACCACAGCTTCTGGGATCTGGAGGTCTTAACGTGATGTGGGGTTAGCTGGGTGTAGTGATGGTCATCTTTACTAGGAGGCTGGAGGATCAGGAGTTCAAGGTCATCCTGGGCTGGTGGGGAGTTCAAGACCAGCCTAGGCTATATGAGACACTAAAAGAGAGAAGGAAAGGAAGAAAGAAATAAAGAGAGAGAGGAAGAAAGGAAGGAAGGAAGGAAGGAAATAAAAATTAGAGGCAAGCACGACAGGATTAGTAAAACTCGATAATGGATAATGGTGATATTTAACAATGCCACAGGGGCTCCTTTGAGGGTGTCATGTGACCTCATGGCCTTATTTGGAATATTTTATAGGACATTTCAATGGCTCTGTTCCCCTTCTTCTACACTCTGTGACCACATTCCCATGCATCTTGGCTTGTGCATTCTGTTTTATAGAAATGGGGTCAAGCTGTCCCTATTTGTCTGTGAAGGTCTTTGTCACTCGCTGGCTGGCGTGGACCTATCCCAGCCGGGAGCTGCAGATCTGCTGGTGAAGGGCCTCTTGTTCCCATAGGTTGGGCTGTGGGCTACACCCTGCCATGAGTGCTTAGGGGTAGAGTTGCCAAGTTTAGCAAAGGAAAATAGAGGACACCAGGTGAATTTGAATTTCAGATGAACACACACACAGCTTATCCTTAAAAGAATGTCTCGTGCAGTATTTGGGACACAATTATACTTGAATGTCATTTGTCACCTGGGCTATCAAAAGTTAATCTGGCCGAAGCATAGGAAGGCTGGGTCATTTGTCCCCAGTGTTTGGAGGTCACCTCTGTGCCATTTCCCTTGAGTTGATAAGATTGTCTGATTTCCTGGGGACCTTGGTCCAGCTTCACCACCTCTAGAGAGGGGTAGAGACCAGGGTTAGTTCTATTCAGGTGACCCCCAGTGACCACCCTGGACCTCAAGGCTCAGGGAGCCCCTGCAGGTAATCCTCTGTATAGGTTGTCACACAATGTTACCCAGAGAGTGAAGCCTTCCCGAGAGGTACGGGTAGACCACATCGTCTGTCCTGGCTGGTGAGTTTCGCCTTAAGAAACCACAGCTGTGAGCCACTGTGGTTGTGCCAAGCCCCTCCAGGAAGTTGCTGAACTGGAAGTACCTTGCAGACCCTTGAACTTACAGCTGGTGCCAGAAACAAGAACAGTCTGTGTGCTTCGTTTGGGGTTCAAATTCCCCTGTGTTGTCCTTATCCAGGGAGTGAAGGTTACCTGGGGGTGACATAGCCCAAGCTTCCCAGCTCCTGCCCTGCTCTGCTGGCCTGGCTCCCACTCTGTCACCACCTCCCTGACCCCTCCCCTGCCCTGGGCCTTCACCTGCACTTTCATTAGGGGGCCGGCGCAGAGCCAAGTCCAGATTTCAGGGAAGTGCTGGGAGCTTCCTCTCTACAGAGTCACCCACAACCCAGCAGCTAGGAATTCAGCTTAAGCCACCTGTGCAGGGAAGGCCTTGCTGCCTGTCCCAGGGTCATCCTGTGACTCAGCTGCTCATTCCTGAGGTGGCTCTGCCTGCAGAGAGGGTGAGCACAGAGCCGAAGTCAATGTCATGTGGAAAGTAGTGCCCAGGTCATCCATGCAGTGACAGGAGCCACCTGGGCTTGTGCTGATCAAGTAGTCAATGCCCTGTCACCTGTGGCTACTATCCAGGTGCCTCCCGACTCCTCCTTTCTCTGTGGAATGTGTGGTGTGCACCAAGGCCCAGAGATTCCTGTCTTGCGTGTGACTGAGAGAGCCACAGTGTGGAGGGGGATGCACTGTTGTCTTGGCTGGGTTTGAGGTGGACAAGGGGAAGCTGTGGCAATAATGGGGTACCTGGGACTCAGCAGAGTCACGGTGGCTGGTCTGGAGTCAGATACCCTGTACGTCACGTGTCCCAGAGGGAAGCAATGACAGTTTGCCTGTGGACGCCTTTTGCTGTCTACCATTGTCTATGAGCGTTTGATCAGTTCTGGGGGTGGAGAGTGGCCAAGAGCAGCTGTCCCCAGGCCTTGGCATCAGCCCCGAGGGCTTGCATTTCATTGTGGTGAAAGGCTAGAGCAAAAAACATCTTTCAAAAAGACAGCGGAAGGGCTGGAGGGAGGGCTCAGAGGTTAAGAGCTCTTCCTGTGCAAGCATGGGGGCCCAAGAAGGCCTTAGAGACTGCTTGCCACCTGGATCCCCAGGACCTACGTAGGCATCTGGGTGCGGCCACATATACCTATAACCCCAGTCCTGTAGGGGAGCAAAGACCAGAGAATAGCCTGGAAAAAATGGCAAGTGAATACAATGGCAAGCCCATGGGGAAAAAAAAGACAAGCTCTGAGATTTCTAAGAGACTCCAGCTCAAGTAATAGTGGGTGGAAGCATGATCGAGAGCGACACCCAATGTCCCCTGGCCACCACGGACAAGTGCATGAGTGCCACATGGGCACATACACATACCACACACACACACACACGAAAGAGCAGTGATGGATGAGCAAAGCAGACCTCTGCAAAAGACAGACCCCAAACGTCATGGGCTATAGTGTGGCTCAAGGAAAAGCTTGCTGTGAAGCAGAGGCAGAGGTGGACAGAGACAGCCCTGTGCAGAGCCAAGGGCCACCAAGGACTCAAGAATCACGCAGGGTTATGGAGGATCAAGGCGCATGCTGGGGCATCCAGGACTGGCCACAGGCAGGACGCTGTCTCAGGGTATAGAGGTGGACAGATCCTCTAGCTCCACATCAGGGCCAGAAACCACAAACAGGAGCTCCAAAGACCATTTGAGAAGGCAGAGGGCCTGGGAGAAGACAACGGGCACGTTTGATCAGAAGGAACAACCTGGATGTCAGGGAGTGAACATGTAGCTGACCAAACCCTGAACACATGCACAAGTAGGCTCAGAAAAGAATTGCTGTGGTGAGGCGGGGGTGGGTTCTGTGAGGAGATTCCAGGATTAGTGAACACAGCTCTGGGCAGGGGTGGGTTCTGTGCGAATGCTTCTGTGAGAAAAGACTAGATGGTGAGGGCTCTGCCCTAATCCATGGTTTGATTCACTGACAGATTGAGACTCTAAATGGGCTACTGGGGGGAGGTTCACCAGTGAGTGGTGGCCTTGGTGGGAGAGAGTAGACCCCTGCAGGCATGTTTTCGAAGGGCATATATTGGCCCTGGCCCCGTCTTGCCCCTCCCTTTCTGCTTCCTGGTTGCTATGATGTGAGCGGCCTCAGCCACATGCGGCTGCCACCATGATGCTGAGCCTGTCCGTGGGCCCAGAAGCAGCAGAGCTGAGGACTGTGGGCTGAAACCACTGAACCCCGAGCCAAAGCAGTCCTTCCTCCCTTAAGTGCCTTCCATCAGGTATCATCACGGCAACTAAAAGCTAAGAAATGAAAGATCTGAACTTCAAAAACAATTCAATAATGTGGGTAGAAAAATGCTAAGTACAGGCATTACATACAGGCATACAATTCAGTACGCCTGTATGTACTCAGTACAGGCAAGTATGTCCTCCAGTGTCCCCTTTGTGAAACCAAACACATCAGGAGCAGGTGGGGCAATGGTGGCTTTAAGGGAACAGGCTGTGTCTGATTCTGAGTCCCATGTGTCTCTGAGGTTTGGAGGACAGCTATGTCCCCAACTGTGCATACACCAGGAGACCCTTTCCCCACATTTTCGGCAGGGACTGGATCGCTGGGCAGACTGAGACAAAGGGCCACACACAGGGATGACTGCCAGCCTCTCACAGTGACATCAGGGTAGTGGTGTACTGGGCTGCTGTCCCCAGAGAGGCCTGTCTCTACTCACTCAGGCATGCATCTTGGGGACAAAGCCTCCTGTGAGCTTTACAGTCCATAGCTGGTTTTAAGGTGACCTTGAACCAGACAGGCATGTTCCTGAAAGACCGACTCTTAGGAAACATGTGCCAAGGGGTTTATCAAAAACAATTGCAACATGCATTTCTTTTGTTGTTTTTTTGAGGTAGGATCTCGCTGTAGCCCGGGCTGACCTGGAATTCACTCGGTAGTCTCAGGGTGGCCTTGAACTTCTATCGATTCGCCTACCTCTGCCTCCTGAGTGCTGGGATTAAAGGCACACGCCGCTATGCCTAGTTTATGCACATATTTTTTTTTAAAGAAAAAGCTAAGCTTAGAAAAAAGTGACATGCTCTTAGAGCGTCACCCCTGGGTATATGACTGTGAATGGGGTGTTCCTGTCTCTCTGTGTTGAACTTCCTTGTTGCTGCCTTGAGAAGTTGTACTGTCGACAAAAAAGTGTTTAAGACAAAAAGAGCATTGCTCATTTACCTGTTCTTAATGTTTTAATTCATTAGACATTTAATGACCTTTTTTCTCTGCCTGCACGCTGTAGAATACAAAACAGGGAGACTTCTCCTGGCATGTCCAGGCGAAGACAGAACAGCAGATGGAGTGGCGCGTGAGCTCCTGGCCAGATCACAGTGGGAGGCGATATCCTGGGGCTGGAGCCTGAGCAGGGAGCATGGAGGGGCCTAGGTGCTCAGCCCCACCCCACCCACGAGGCAATCCTCTGCCTCTCTGAACCTGCATGGTCTCCCTGTGAGGTGCCCATACGAAAGGAAGAGAAGAGATGGCTTTGTTGTCCCTGTCAAGCCTTGCTCCTGGGTCTGTCCTTCCCCCTCCTGCAGTTCTTTTGGGCACAGAAGATCTGGCATGGTCCTCAAGGGAGGGATTGGGCCTCCCATCTGGACACAGGAGACTCACAAATGGCTCCTTGGAGAGGCAGACTGAGCCTGAGATAGAGAGGGGTTCTTGTGGACTTGGGTGACCTTGAGCCTTCACTCACCCTCCTACAGTTATTTATGAATAGTTAGATAGGCAGCAGGCTAATGAAGGAGGCATGGCTTCTGGCCTAGGGCTTGCAGACTCTTTCTTTCTTTCTTTCTTTCTTTCTTTCTTTCTTTCTTTCTTTCTTTCTTTCTTTCTTCATTTATTTTTGACAACTTCCTTAATTGTAGACAATATCCCATGGTTCTTCTCTCTCTCCCCCTACTTTCCCCCTTGAAACTCCACTCTCCATCATATCCCCTCCCTCTCTCAATCAGTCTCTCTTTTCATTTTGATTTTGATCTTCTCCTCCTATTATGATGGTCTTGTGTAGGTAAAAATAGATCTACTATATGACCCAGCCATACCACTTCTAGGCATATATCCTAAGGACTCGTCTCACTACCTTAAAGATACTTGCTCGACCATGTTTATTGCCGCTCTATTCACAATAGCCTGGCAATGGAACCAGCCTAGATGTCTTTCAATTGATGAGTGGATAATGAAGATGTGGCACAGTTACACAGTGGAGTTCTACTCAGCGGTAAAGAAAAATGAAGCCTCGGGTTTTGAGACCAGCACAAGACAAGGCTTCAGGGCATGCCTTATCCGCAACCAGCCAAGCAGCTTGGGGTCCTTCACTTCAAGTGTTCAACTAAGTCATCCTTGAATTTGAGACTCTGCACACCTGCTAGGGCCAGATGTCTCTCCTGGAGCTGGCAAAGGATGTGTGGCGTCTGTAGTCCTCCTGTGACCGAGGGCACAGGCTGCAGGAGACGTCTCATGTTTCTGGGCCTGCTGAGCCGCCTTTCTACTTTGCTGTGTGTGTGTGTGTGTGTGTGTGTGTGTGTGTGTGTGTGTGCACGTGCCGTGAATGGCGGAAATTGGTGGTGGCTGGAGCAGCTTCCTACGCTGTGAATCCTTTCTCACCTGCAGCTTCATCACCACTGAGGCCCTCCTGTGGAGCTGCAGCCTGACAGGGAAGGTGTCACTGGCTGGTGGGAAGGTCACTGGCTGCCTCTGGAGGTCTCATGGGCTTTCCTCACAGCTTGGGATCCTGTCAGCTTTCTTCAGTGCCTACCCTGCTATGGTGGTCTGACTCCTGGGTGGCATTGCCTGCCGTAGCCACAACAAAATGAATCTAAAAGGCAAGGAGAAATAAGGGCTTCAGAGCATCTGGAAGATGCTCGACCTGTGTAAGAACAAAGGATCACAAACAGCAGCGATTTCTGGAGACACAAAACGGATATGAGACAATGGCCATGTGGCAATTGTCACTGGGCTGGCCACAGCACAGCAGAGTGTGAATGAAGTCTGGCCGGGGAAGGCAGCTGGTGAAAGGTGGATAGACAAGCCTAGGGGCTGCGAGTCTTCACCCTGGAGCTGGTCACTCGTGCCTTCCCGCTGCCCTCCCAGGCCACCACAAACACTGTGCTGTGTGTCTGCCTCACGGGGACCAGCGCTGTGGGCCACCACTCTCACCCTGACGCTCGCGATGACACATGTGATACACCTATCCTGTCCTGTGCTCTGGGGCCACTGTCCTACCCATTTCACAGGTGATGAAAGTGAGGCTGGGTCATATGTGTGGTTCCCGAGGCAAGGACCCTATGTCCCCTGTTGGCAACTCATTAGCTTCCTGCTAGGACCTGTGAAGCTCTCATAAATGCTATTTTAGGGATTTGATCAGCAGAAAGTGAGTGGCAAACGTGCTTAAACAGGAGACATATTCTAATGATATACCCCGTGAGCTCTGGCTGCTGCAGTTTCGTGAGGCAAGAAGCAGGGAGCACAGAGGGCTTGCCAGCACCGACCCAATACAGAGGGTTAACTAGGCCTTGGCAGATGGAAGGGCCAGTGGAGGCCACGAGGCTCTTCACCTCTCTGGTCCTCCTCCTCTGCCTTGTCCCTGTGGGTCACCATTCAGAGGAGATGAGGAGGGCCGAATAGGGCCAGGAGCCATGGTCAGAACTGACCCCCTTGCTGGTGCTCACGCAGCACCCCTGCCTGCTGTATGGGCGAGGCCTGGACAAGCTGTTCCGTGCTGCCTTTTGTAAATCACCCTCCTGGAGGACGGGATGACCTGCTGAGTGCCATGCCAAGCTCCGTGTCTCTCCTTGCCTGGTTTGACTCCTGAAGTTTGCCATCTCCAACATTGAGGCGATTACATTTTAGCCCCCCAGTTCCCATTCACAAATGGAGAAACTGAGGCCTAGAGTGGCTTCCCAAGGACCTACGGGTATAGCTAGGATTTAACCTTATCTTGTAGAGTTCTTGCTCATAAACATGGGCATAAAATGGTGGCTATCAGAAATGAGGCTCAGAGAAGCCACACGGGTCACCCCAGGCCACATAGTAGGCTAGAGCCAGTGGGGGGAGCAAACCTGGAGCCTCTTTTTCCTGCTTTGCTGCAGCCCTGTTCTATGGGGTTCCTCAGACTCTGAGAGGGCTGGCGGGGGACCCCTAACTGCTAACAGATTTCTTCTAGGAAAGGACACAAGGTGAAAAGAGCAAGCCAGCCTCCAGGTCACACGGCAGGCACTAGAGCAGGTCATACAGAGGTCACACAGCAGGCTGAGGCTGAGATCTGTGTTGTGGGCACTTCTCCCTGGCTCTGTACGCTATTTCCAGCCAGGGGTATCCACCAGAGCATGGGTAGCTGGGCGGGACACTGGCTATGCACAGCCCCATCCAGGTTACCACACAGTTGGCTGAACCTGCATGTTCTGTTCACTTCACAGGCAGATGCCACATATCCAGCAAGGCTCCTGAGACTACAATATTCTTTTTTTTTAAAAAATATTTTATTTATTATTTATTTATTTATTTGAGAGAGAGAGAAAGAGAGAGAGAGATACAGAAATAGGCAGGTAGAGAGAGAAAGAGAATGGGTATGCCAGGGCCTCCAGCCACCTCAAACGAACTCCTGATGCATGCACCCCCTTGTGCATCTTGCTTACGTGGGTCCTGGAGAATCAAGCCTTGAACCGGGGTCCTTAGGCTCCACAGGCAAGCGTTTAACCGCTAAGCCATCTCTCCAGCCCCCAATATTCTTTTTTAAAATTTTTATTTTATTTTATTTATTTGAGAGAGAGTTAGAAAGAAGAGGAGGAGGAGAAGAGAGAGAGAGAGAATGGATATGACAGGGCCTTCAGCCACTGTAAATGAACTCCAGATACATGTGCCATCTTGTACATCTGGCTTACATGGATCCTGAGGAATCGAACTTGGGTCCTTTGGCCTTGCAAGCAAACACCTTCATCGCTAAGCCATCTCTCCAGCCCTGACTACAGTATTCTGAACCCATCTGAACTTGCCCCAAGGTCCTGAGCATTTGGGTCCATTGTCTTTCTCCTGGGCTAAGCCAGGACCCAGTTCCCAGAGTAGGTCCTGAGCCCCAGCCCTGAGAGGACAATGGTTGAGGGCTGCATGTGAACGCTTGCTGTCCCTGGAAGGGAAATGGCTGTTATGATTACTGCATGTGTGCCCAGGCCCACGTGCTACTGGCCAAGCTGACGCTGGGAAGAGGCTGGTAGCATGGGGCGGGCCCTGGGGCTCTCTGGCCTGGTTGGAGGAGGGCTGGAGGGTGAGGGCTTAGAAGAGCAGGGCCGGGGCCCCATGCTGCTGCCCCTGTCCTTTTTGTGCTCCGAAGATCACTTAAACTGAAGGGGCCTCTCACCCTGGGGATTTAAAGTGCTTTTAAGAGACGATTATTCAGAGTTTTATAATTTCTGCTCCCTGAGTGCTCTCCCCTCTCTCACCCCGACCTAAAGGGACTCATTTCCATATGCTTGATTGGAAAGTGGGCCCTACCTCCGCAGGACTCCGGGACCTCAGCCTGGCCTCTTGCCTCCCCTCCCCCATTGCTGAGAGGGCCTTGGACTCTGGATGGTGGCTGCTCCACTTCCAAGTTGCTGGAGACAAGCTGCCAAGTTAACCCCTTAGCCTCTTCTCACCAGTATTGTGGGTCAGGAGGGTCTTGGGAAGAGTTATAGCGTCATGTCAGTAGGGAATTCCAATCCCCTGTGGTGCACAGTTCAAGTACATCAGTGAATAGGCGCTGCCCAGCACTGCCTCATGAACAACTGCTCCAAAGTGCCTGAGGTGGAAGTCATTGAGACCCCTGAAGAGGGACCCTTGGCTTCCCTGTGGAAGGCCGGAGCAGAAGGGGCAGGTGTGCACAGGTGTAGGAGGGTGGGTGGAGTGGTCCTGGGACACAGGAGCAGGGGCACCAACGTTTTGTTCCTCACTCCCTTACTTCAGCACCCAGCCCTGTGTCTCCCCACTTTACCAGGTCCAGAGCTATGGTACCACAAGAGCTGGGGCCAGGTCTGGAAGAGCTCAGGATCAACAGCAGCTCGGAACAATGGATGGTAGAGGGGCCCCAAGAGACCAGCTGCCCTCCTGCTCCAGCTCTCTGCTCTCACAGGGAATGGCAAGCGCCTGTCACCAGTCATTTACTGCCTGGTATCTTCCCATCACGTTCCTCCCCATGGTCTTGTCTGGGGTCAGCTCCCAAACAAGCCAGTGTCTGCCTCAGGAGACCCCCCACCCCCGTCCAACCCTGTGCAAAGGCTTCAGAGCTTAAGTGGCCTGTCAAGAGTTGGTCCAGGGCTGGAGAGATGGCTTAGCGGTTAAGGCGCCTGCCTGCTAAGCCTAAGAACCGGGTTCCAATCTCCAGGTCCCACGTTTAGCCAGATGCAGTGATGCAAGGGCGCAATGCTGCACTTGCCCACAAGAGGGCGCACGCATCTGGATTTCGTTCACAGCAGCTGAGAGACTGCTGGTGTGCCCATTCTCTATCTGTCTCCCTCTCTCTCTGTCTGTCTCTCTCTGTGTCTCTCTCTAAAAGTAAAAAAATTAAAAAAAAAGTTGGTCCAGGGCCCAAGGTTACAGAATATGCCACTCAGCATGGGGGCCATGGGCAAGGGTGCACTGCACGGAGTCTTGAATGTTGGGTGCAGGACCTGGGGTACAAGGATGTTTCCATGGACGTCTTTGATTCTGGGTCAGTTCTGGGGGCTACAGTTTCAGGCGTGACCCTGGCAATAGGCCACAGGGTTCAAGGCCAGGCTTTTCCAGCAGGAAGATCTCATGGCTGGAATTTCCTAAATCCATGGCCTGTGTCTTGCAAAGCCAGTTGTGCCCCAGACCAAGTGCTGCATGGGCCTGGGGGCTTGTGTGATTTGTCCTCTTTGTGTCTGCACAAGTGACAGCGTGGCAGCAGTGGTGTGGACACGAGGGACAGCAGCCTAGTGCTACCTACCATAGCCCTGTGGGCACTTGCCCCTTGGAGAAGGCTGGTCACCAAGCGGGCCCTGGCCTTGGCCTCACCTGGACTCCACCTCTCACCTCTGGGTGCTAGCTCCTTTCTTCCTCAGTCTGTGGGCATGGTGGGTGGCCACCAGCACGGGGCTGATGCTCCCAGCTTCTGCAGCACCATGCACAGGTCACAGAAGGGACTTAGGTTCAGTGTGAGTCTGGAATCCCTGCTGGGCTTGTCACTAGGCTGAGGGACATGGGGGCTGCTGTGCTCGGCCAATGGGAGTGAGGTGGTCTTCTTAGACTAGCCGGCTATGCTAGTAGATGACAAGGGGCCCCAGCGTCACTCAGGTTTGAGCAAAAAAAAAAAAAATGTACATTTAGAGATTGTGCGACTCCAGCAGGATCCTGACCCAGGTCCACCCTGTCCAGAACTTGTGACACTGGCTACTGTGAGATGCAAGTTTCTAGAAGCTTCCTCCTGAGTGCCTGTGTTCATTTAGCTTTGTGTCACTGTGACCAAACACCTGATAGGAAGAACCTGACTGGAAGAATTTTTTTGTTAGGTCACAGTTTCAGAGGGTCTGTCTGGTCATGGCGAGGAAGGCATGGGGAAGCTGAGCAGTTCTCATCGTGGTCCCCAGCCCATGACCTGATGCTCCCCACATTTACGATGGGTTTTCCTGCTTGGTTAGCACCTTGGAAATGTCCTCACAGACAGTCCAAATAGTGTCTCACCACCTCCTCGGTGCCTCTCAGTCCAGTCAAGTTGACAGTGAGGGTGTCACAGGACGCTCCCTTGCACGTTTGTCTCTGTGGTCACCAGCTGGTAACTCAGAGCCTGAGACCCCGGAAAACCTCCCTGCCTCTCCTGAGCCTCTGGACCCCATGTCCCTAAGCCTGAGCCCCAGGCATAGAGCCTTCCCTGCCCACACTCACTTCCTCCTTGCGATTCCTGACCCTGCCCACCACCTGCCCTGGTCCCTGAGGACAGAGCGGCATATAAGGGTGTTGGGCTCAGGGAAGCCAACAGATGGTCAGCCGAGCTGGATGGATTGTCTCAACAGATGGTCAGCCGTGCAAGATGAGCTGGATGGATTGTCTCACTCAGGAAACCTGTGGTTGGCCTTGGGAACATTCATGGAGGCCATGCAAGATGAGCTGAGCAAAGCCGCCCACAGTGGACGCTTGTCTCTTCCACTCAGGAAGCCTTGTGGAGTCAGTTCTTTGTCTCACGCGAATGGGAACTCATGGAGGCCATGCAAGATGAGCTGAGCAAAGCAGCCCACAGTGGACGCTTGTCTCGTCCACTCAGGAAACCTGCGGTTGGCCTTGTGGAGTCAGTTCATTGTCTCATGCGAATGGGAACTCATGGAGGCCGTGCAAGATGAGCTGAGCAAAGCCGCCCACAGTGGACGCTTGTCTCGTCCACTCAGGAAACCTGCGGTTGGCCTTGTGGAGTCAGTTCAGAAGAGACCCCCCGTGGCTGGGGCTTGGGTCAAGGAGCTAGTCCAGTCAATGACTAGTTTTCCACCCTCCTCACTCCCCACCCTCTTGGCCCCTCAGAACCTTTATCTAGTAGAGCCATGGACAACACAGCAGGGCCTGGGCCAGGACATGTGGAGTCCTCTGAGACCCCAGCACACTGCTTGTTCACACTGGGCCTATTTGCACAACCTTGGGAGCAATCTGAGGGCCTTGGACGGGAGCATATGGAAGGGGGGCACATAGCCACTGTCTTCAGACCCTCAAAGCTGCCATGAATCCTCGGATCCTGGACTCTGAGGGCTAAAGGCTGCTCAGATGCACTGCGGGGTGGAGTATAGTTCAGAAAAGAGCTTCCTGCTAGTCAAACTGTTCTAAGGTGGACCGGCCACTGTGAAGAGGCAGCTGCCCCAGTCAGTGCTGAGCTGGTTGAGGTGGGGTGCCCCACGCCAGGGCCATGGTGCAGGAGGATTCCAGCAGAGAGAACCAGGGGTTAATAAAAGTAGATAGTGAGGGTCAGTAGATGAGTCAGTGATGGTTAATCTTCACTGTTGTTGTGACTGGGTTGGGAGTCAGCTAGGAGATATGCTTCTGGGCGTGTCTGTGAGGGTTTTCCTTCGTGGAGGGAAGCCCCACTGTGAGTGTGGCAGCAGCATCCCTAGCGCTGGGGTCCCTGACTAAATGTAAAAAAGAAAAGAGAAAAGAGAAAGCAAGCTGAGCACCAACATTTATGGCTCCACTTTTCAACAGCAGACCCAATGTGACCAGCCACCTCCTCCTCCTGCCACCACGCCTTCCATGCCAAGATGGGCTGTGAGCCAAAATAAACCCTTCCTCCCATAAGGTGCTTTTTGTTACAGCAGGAAAAGACTGATTAGATCCTGAGGGATGGCCTCCCAGCCCTGGGATTCTGAGGAAGGGGAGGCGCTTCCTAGAACTGATCATCGAAAGACGGAAGCCGAGCTCTCTTCTGGGACCTCTGATGTAGATGCATTTGGCTTGCTGGCCCCATGGTGATGGGGAGTTAGCATTTTCCCAACTAAGGAGACTCACAGCCTTCCTCCTGGGAGCAGACACCCCATTTGGAAAGATGGACATTTGGGGAACTCCAGATGATGGAGATAAAGGTGTTCTTATTCTTGGGGTGCATAGTCCAGCAGCAGAGGTAGAGCACGATTTGGGGGATACTCCGTACTGACAACACATGATGTCTCCTTTAGGGAGATCTCAACTGCTCCCATGTGGATTCCTGAGATCCAGAGTAGGGCTGTGGAGTAAATATGTAGGACATGGGTCTGTCTTTCAAGCAAACAAAACCGTTTTTGTCTAAGTGGCTCTTGTCCGGTGTTACTCATTGTTTATGTGAAATTCAAGATACCCAGTATCTTACAGTTTCCTTGGTGACCTATCATAAGGCTTCAGGTTCCTGAGGCCCCCCTCTGACCTCTCTCACCTCACACAGGGGTGCAGCAAGATACCCCACCCACAGGCTGGCTCCTCCTTGGGGCAGCAACTCTGAGGAAGCCCCAGGTGGCAATCATATGGGAGGGCAGGACGCTCCATGGACCACCCAGTTCCCCTCATGCTTCCTTAGTGACCAGTAACCTAGCAGCTGCCTTGACCCTCTTGTAACCAAACTATCTGCCCCTGGGGTCTTGAGCCAGGGCCCTGCAAAGTCATGGGTATCCCCAGAGTTCAGGGGCAGTACAGGGCACCTGCTCACCAGTTGGGTAACAGGCCACGGAGTATGAGCTTTTGTCAGGTGGCAAGTGCTGAGTCAGGGCTAGCAGTTTCCATTAAATTTGGAAATTTTAAACCATTCTCTCTTCCTCATTCATTTGTAGTGGTATTTGCCACTGTCCCCTAACTGCCTGCATGTGACAGTAAACACTGTTTGGATCCAGAGAAAATTGGCTCTAATTAACCAGTCTCCAGATTATAGCCTGGAGAATCCAATGGAGAGGATAGTTCTGGATGGGGGGACTCGTTTGTGTGGCAGTCAGGCCACTCTTCCCCAGTCGCTGGCTTTTCTCTGCCACGCCAGCGCCCCCTCCCGCTGCTTGCGTGTTGGCGAAGTCAGTGGCCGACAGAGGTGGGTACACGGCTCTGTGGGTGAGGTTTTGAAGCAGCATCATGTGGCAAACTGAATCCTGTCCTGAGGAGGTGATCTGTGTGTTGGGACAGCTGGTGACGAGCAGGCTTGAGGACCTTATGGAGGATGAAGAGGCTCCTGGCTATCCCGTTAGGGGGATGGAAGGAAGCAGGTCCTGGGAATCCCAGCAAAAACATGAAACTAACGAGCACCACCCTTGCTGCAGTCACCACCATCGCCAGGACGGCCACCACCTCCATACTCGGTGTCATGGCTGCCAACACCCATGTGACCATGGTCGTCATTATCACCATCACCAGGATGGCCAAGACACCACCCTGTCACCATGGTTACTGCACTATACCATCACCATGGTTACCATGGTCATCATGGCCATCACCATGACTATGTTGCTACCACCACCATCACCATAGTTACCACCTCCATTCCCCATCACCATGGTTACCACCACCCACATAACCATGATCATCACTGTCTCTGTCACCATCACTGGGCCTTTGGGTCCATTCTCCCCCCACCCCCATGTCTGGGGAGACTGGCCACTGTGGGATGTTCCGGTGAACTGTTTCCCTGTCCTCTCTGGAGGCTTCCACCAGCGGAAGGCTTGCCTGGGAGGGGAAGGGGATGAGATGGTTGTTTACCTCTGGACCCTTCTCTGTCTGTCAGGAAGCTGTCTCCCAGGTTGCTCTCTTTCTCTTTCTGGGTTCTTGGAACCCTTCCCAAGTCTTACCTAACGATTCCAATGCTGCTGGTCCTTGGATATGTCATGGTTCCTTCTGAGCCTCCCAAACCCAGCCACACAGCTCCTGACAGTCCCTTATAACTGTGATCTGTGATGAGCCCTTTTCCTCCAGGTCCCAGCCAGGCACACCTCCTGCCCTGACAAGGTGC